>OY720344.1:113700135-114300135 GCA_963082975.1 Labia minor
TAAAATCGCCTCTAATAAAATAAATTAAGTCTTACAGAATTTAATTTTTATTCACATCTAAAAAATAATTAAATTTGATCTTTTTATACAAAATATTTAATATTCATAACTCTCTCTCTCTCTCTATCTATAAATATATATATCTTATCTTATTATACTAGCAAAAATTGTATATACTTATATATATTTTAATTTTTGAAATATTAAACCACTCGAAGGATTTTTTTTGAAATTCACCCCATAGATAATATTTATAAAGAAGAATCGATCTGTATAGGTTTCAGTCTGGGGAAAAATCATCTTTTTTAGTTTTTATAAATATTAATAATAAAAAAAAATGGCGCCGGGCAATGCCGGACAGCGCTTCCTTATATACAATACAAAATATTATAAATAAAATTAAAAATATTTATTTTAATAATATTTTGTAATTAAATTAAGAAATATATATTATGTTATATCCACAGGCCATACATTTCTGTCATTCGGTGCATTAATACGCACGTTTAAGGGCTGTATGTTTTATGACTTTTTTTCAATTTATGTTCTTTTAAATTAGTAGTTCTCAACCTTTTTGGACCAAACGCCCACTTCATAAGGCCAGTTTCATAATTCGACCCCCTATAAATTTTAACAGATAAAAATTGCATGATAATCCCTAACTTGGTGATACTTTTTTTTAGAACCATATTGAAAAAAAGCGGAAATGTTTAACAACCTGTCCGCAAAATCATCTTACCTTTTTTTAGAGTTGAAAATGATTTCGACCCCCCCCCCCAAAAAAAAAAAAATCGTATAATCAAATGAATACTTAATAATAACAATCATAATAATAATAATAATCGCCCAGGTTGAGAACTCTATTTTAAAATACTATTATTTGAAATTGTTTAATATATTTTGACGTTTATATATTTATTTTAAATTAAATAATAATCTAAATCTTAAATATTGATAGTTCATAAGAAATTATTTTTTTTAAGTACCGAGCCGCGCTTCGGTGAACCAGGTACTATAAAATTAAAATGATAATAAAATTTTACAAATACTATTTATTTATATCTTTTTTAAAGAATTTTATTTAAGTGATATCCCTTCCTATTGGTAAAAATGATTAGATAATAGATTTATAATTAAATAATCTAATTGATAAATAGAATTCTTCAATTTTTACAAATATTAAACTATGTCTATATTTGATTATGGAAAATTATAAAAAAAAAAAAAATAACTTTCGCTCTAAAATACAATAAATTATGTAAAATTTTGGATTGTTTTAGTTTCCTAAGAGAGTTAGTTAGTTGTCCTTGATTGAATGTCATTTAATAATTAAATAATCGGATCAAAGTCAGAAAAAAAGAAATGGGAGATTTCCATTGAAGAGAACTAATCAATCGATAGTATATTTATTTTCAACTTAAATCTGAAGAGGACATAGTTCACAAAAATTTGATTAATATTTTGTTAGCGTTTGATCGAGAGCTTTCTTATTCAATCATTTATCTACATATGATAAAATTTAATGTTTATAAAAAAAAACACTTTTATTTTGTTATAATCTTTATTTTTAACGTCTAAGAAATAATTAATTAATAGAAAATTTGTTTTTAAAATATATATTAATCTTACGATTATTCATTAAATTTTAAATTATAAATTGCAAATATTTTATCCATAAAATATTATTAATTAAATACTACTATATCTACTACTACTACTACTGTTTATACTATTAATAATAACAATAATCCATAGCATAATCATGATCATCAAGATAATTTCTAAAACAAGATTAAATAGTAAATGATACAAATGTCAATTGTAATTTAATCCAAAAGGAAATTATCCCTTCCCTAGTTAAGATAATTCTTTTAAAAGATTATAAATCAAACAAATATTTTAAAAGTTTTTTCGGAGTTTAGGTTAAATTTTAGAATAAATAAATAAAAAGTTGTATGATCGATTTAAATTAATTTTATAAGTATTAAATGTATTATAATATGAATATAATTCAATGTAAAAATATAAGTGTTCAATTGTTTTTAAAGTGCCAATCAGAAAAACAAACTTCAATTTTAAATATCAATACCATGACAGTCGATTTTGCAGGTGGATAACATCGTTCGTTTTGTCAATGTATATGTGAATGTGTATTTTAAGCCGTAGGAAGAAAAGTTCTCATCGCGAAAAATAAGGGTGTGGGTGTGGGAACTGTTGGTGGAGCAGGGGGAGTGGGACTGAAGGGCGAGTTTTGGGATGGGTGAGCGTACACGAAGCGTCGTTCGGGTTAACTTTTTGTTTCTTTCTTTCTCTTTGGGCAAAAGTTCGGCCGTTGCGAGACTCGAGTCCTTAACTTGCCGGCAAAGTTGGTCCAACTCAAACTTTTAGTTAGTTTTGGAAAAGTTTAAAACTTTTCGAAGACGAAGCGGTGAAGGGAAGGGAATGAACGGGCCTGCAATGTGAAGGTGGGGGGAGAAGGGTGCAAAACTCTCGGAGAGAGTAAGCGGGGGAGGGTATACAAAGTTGGCAGGCCCAAAAACCTAAAAGTTGCGCGATCTCGACACAAGGATAACACTAGAACAGGTACAATGAGCCTATAAACTGGTAAAACTTTGTTAAATAACTAACTGTTGAAACAGTAAGAGGCAGCCGCGGTTCATTCGCCAAAGGGGAGAATTATTACGATACATACACGCCGTTACGATCCCCCCAACCCATCACACATCGTATTTGGCATAGAACTATCGAGTGACTCAGAATCCAGAGAGGAACCCTTTAAAAACTAGATATTCCAAAATTAGACCACACCAATCAAATCAAATTCAGAAAGCGGGGATAACTTTTTGAAAAGTTTTTATTCCTTAATTATAAAGGGAATAGAATATTATCTTCGTTAAAAAAACGTGAGTGGTCTTGGGGGGGGAAAGAAAAAGGGAAGTTTTAAATGAATGGATAAAAAAAGTAATAAAATTGAACAATTTCAGATTAAAACATTTCAAGTTAATTCTAATGAATCTCATTTGAATTGTTTTTTAGACATGACAATTTTTCTTTATCCCTTACGGAGAAGATTATTTTTCTTTTAATATTCAAATAAAATCACTAGCCAAGGAAAATGAATACTTCCTAAGGATGAACGATATATAACAACATTCCATTTGATTTTATTTATTAATAGCAACGTCCTACACTTGTTAAGACAAATATGCATGACTGTTTATGTAGTAATAGAGAGAGAGAGAGATCTTGAATGTATTAATTCTCCTGACAACAGTGACCTTTTGTAATTGAAACTACTCGATGCGCCATTGACTGGAAGTAATATTTGTTCGAATCCTAACAAAAGCCTATTGTATTAGGGTTGCAATAACCCTTTTGTCTTCAATTATTATTGTTATTATTATTATTAATTTATCTTCATCTCTATTAATTTCCACTTTATTATATATACTTGTGATAGATGGCAAAGTTGAAAACATGAATAACAATAATAATAACATATGTAAAAATAAATTAATAAAATCAGTAGGTTTAAAAATTTATTAATCATATTAAAGTTAATAATTCGTTATAGTCTTCGTTACCTAATAAGTGTAATGGATAAGTGTATTTAATTTGATGAATTGACTTTTATGTAAACGTAAAACAATTTTTGAAATAAAATTTATATTATCATTCAATTTATCAAATATATTAACACGTTCCCCCCGGGCATCTACCACCGGTGGCTCATGCCGCCACATAAAATAAATAAACAAATTATGGAGCCGGCGGGAACGTGTTAAATGTATGAAATTTTCGTTTATTTTCTCTCAACCTCAAATTTTTTGATGAAATTATTTAACTTGAAAATTATATTATATTAATTCTACTCTCCTCTATAGTTATAAAAATCACATTACCTTATTCATATACCACATATACACTAAATATAAAACAATTTAAACTTATTAAATTATCAATATTAATTATACATCAATTTCTGCTTTCTATTATTATAATGAGATGTTAAAATTATTTTCATTAGTGATTAATGAAATATTATATTTATTTTTGCATAGTTCAATTACTGGAAATCATGTATGAATATTATATAATATATTTATTTATAAGTACATTTTTTGTATATTCATTAATTTTTAAATTGATGTTCTAGAATTTAATCATGTAATTTATTTGCACTAAAAAATCCCAACATTTTAAAGGCTTAGTTTCATTTTATAGTTAACCCACTCCTCGTTAAGAAAGTTAAAAAAAAAAAACATTTTATGGGGAAGAAAAACTTTTCAAATAAAAGTTATAGATTGGTCTTGTGAATAAATATTGTTTATAAAATCCCTCCTTTCTTGAAAAATAAAAATTGAAATTTTTTAGTATATATAAAACATAGGTAAAAAAAAAAGACTATCCAAAATTTAATAAACAACGTATAATTATTTAAATATAAATAATTAAAAAAAAAATTGAATTCAATTGATCTATTCTAGAATTTTGTATAGTTTTGTATAATCAATCATTCAATAATATAATTTAAGTTATCACAAATAGTCGTCATTTAATAGTTAAATAGAATAAAATAAAATTGCATCTAGATCATGTGTCTGAACGTTACAGGGGTAATTAAATTTGATCACAACCCTCAGTCATAGAACAAATGTTGATTTAAATCATGAATTGGCTTAATTCATCATTGTTTAATCAAATGGTTAAATTATCTAACCAATGATTTCTTAAGCATTAAACCAGTGTTTTCCAACCTGTTTGATTTTTATTTTTCAATAAAGTTTAAAAAAAATAGGTAAAATGTTTTTGCGATCAGGCTCTTAAACATTTTCGATTTTTTTTTTGAATTTTTTCAATATGGTTACTATATTATGTGAATATTTATGAAATTAGATTATTACAAAAATTAAGAGGGGCACAAGAATTATTTTTTTTTAAAAAAGGGGGCGCCGGTTCAGAAAGATTGGAAACCACTGCATTAAACCATTTATATCCCGAATAGTTTGCTTATATCCATATTTCAAATAATAAGCTTGAGCAACACCACTATAAAAATTTTCATTTTTGTATTTTTAATTACGTTAAAAACGCGCGCACGTATTAAAAAAATACCTCTAAACCTGATTAATAAGATAAATGCATTTAAATAATATTTTATTAATTAAATATTATTATTTAGTAAAGTAATGTGTGTTAAAAAATTATTCTCTTTAGTTTTTTCTGTAAATAATTGAAAATATTATTACAAGATGAATTGCAGACGTGTTCCGGCTTTTATTCAATATTGTTAAATAAATAGAATGTTTGTGCATAACTGGGGATTAAAAATGTCCTCAAAACTATAAAATCATTTAATAATTATAATAATATTAATAATTATAAAAGATAAAAAAAATCATAGTATTTAATTTAACCAGGACATCGATAATTAATTCAAATCGAATGTGGGTAGATATCAATTTTATTTTTTAAAAAAAAGTTCAATTATATTTTAATGCTTGTTAAGAATTTAATTAAAATGTAGTTATTTTTTTATTAATAATAAAAAATCAAATTTTGGATAAAGTTAATTATTATTATTTAAGAAAAATAAATAATAATCATTTTAAACGATTTTGAAATTAAATTTGATGAATAAAGCAGTATGGAGATATTTAATCTAATATTTAATATAGTTAGGTAAAATGAAAAATATTTAAAGAGAATTGATATGCAAAGTTTCAAAGATGTGTCTAAACTTTGAAATCGAAATTTGGCTTAAGGGCTTACTGTGATCGAATAGAAGCATAACCAAATTTTGACTCTAACTTGATGGTTGTTATAAAGGAGGGAGGGAATAGTAAATGGTAAATGTAAAAGGAAAAATGTGAAGTTGGCAACTGGGATTCCCTTTTTCAAATCAACTTTACTTCAATGATGCTTCACAATGACAGTTTTAGGTGTGTAGACACCAGCAAGTTTATGAAAGAACACACCATCATCGTTTAAGAAAATTGAGGTTTGTAACAAAAATCGATATATTATTTAAAAAAAAAAAATGAATTTACAATTATAATTAAATTATTATTCATTAACAAATATCTAATTCAAATAATTATTTATTAATTAATTAATCAATCCAAATCATCTATTGTTATTTTAATATAGATATAATAAAATTTCGTTAAAATAGATTATTTTTAAAAAATGCTGTTTATTCATGGTTATATTTGATTAATGGTTAATATTAGATATTAAAAAATTGTTACTAAATAAAAAAAAATAATATGCTATTTTAAAGTTCATCAAAGCAAGAATCACTTACACTTGGTAGTGGGTTTGTTATCTTATTCGCTAGGATTATAGATAGAATAGGAAGTTTTTTTTTAGTTAATTATAGAGTAATTATAATACATAGTCTATAAACCGCAAAGGAAACTGTTAGAGATTTTTTTTATGTAGTTGTGTTGAAATAATATTATATCTAGTGAGAAATACCTGCAATTATTTTTAACATTTTTAATGTTCCCATATAAAATTTGAAATATTTATTTAAAGTAGTGATTCTCAACCTGGGCGATATCGCCCCCCCCCCCCTGGAGGGCGATTTTTTGATTATACGATTTTGGGGGGCGAAAACATTTTCAACTCTATAATAAAGGTAAGATGATTATGCGATCAGGCTTTTAAACATTTCCGCTTTTTTTCAATTTTTTTCAATATGGTTCTTAAAAAAAATAAAAAAGTCAGATGATTTTGTGATTATGCTTTTTAAACATTTCCGCTTTTTTCAATATGGTTCTAAAAAAAAAGTAAGATGATTTTGCGATCATGTTCTGAAACTTATAGGGGGGCGAATTATGAAGCCAGTCTTACGAACTGGGCGTTTGGTCCAAAAAGGTTGAGAACCACTAATTTAAAGGATAACCTATTCACTCAGTAAAAGTATTTATTTTTACCTATTTTTATATTGTAGCTAATAAAAATATATATTTATTTAAAAAAAAAAAAAATTGTTTAATGAAATTCAATTTTTATAAATTGAAAGATTTTTTTTTTTTAATTTTTTGATAATCAATATTATAAAATATTTTTTTTTAATAGGTTAAATAAAATATATAATAAATAAATAAATAAATAATGTCATCTTGATTATAAATGTGAATTAGATATTAATCAGAATCATGTGAAATCATTTATCTACAATCGTATCATTAAATATTTAATAATAAATTAGTTTTATCGAAATTTTATTTTTATTTTTAGCCAAATGTTTTTTTGTTGAATTTTTTTTTTTTGTGTACATCACTGAAATCCATTCCCACAAATCAATTCTATTGAATATTAATGATTATGTCTAACTTGAAAATGACAGATGTTGGAGGAGTTTGAAAAGCCCAAATCTTGTTCTCTCTTGAATAATTGGAAGATATAGAGAAGGAGACCGTTTAGTTACCTGCAAAAAACAAAAGAAAAACAGGAAATTAGAAAATCATTTCTTTAGTATTCGACATTATAATAATATTTACTTATTTTCATACATAATATAAAAAAAAAAAAATGTTAATCATTAAATTCAATCGATGGAAAATTTATAGAATGAATATTTGCATATTGATACTATAATAAATAATGATATACATATATAGTAATAAGTTTATCTAAAATTAAAAACAAAGTTAAAAACAAGTTATTTCCCATACAATACTCATCATGTCCGTTTTCATAATTTTAATTAGAACAAGTTGAAAAGAAAAAATTTAATATTTATGTGAGAAAATTTGTGTTAAGTCTTGATTTGGACTGATTAACGATTTATATATATAGAAGTAAAAAGAAAAAATTAGCTGGAGTGTCTCCACTCGACTATCTCGCAAATTTGAATTGAATTAAATATCATATATTAATTTAAATTAAATTAAATTAATTAAATTATAAATTAAAATTAATAAATAATATTTATTAAACCAGTGCATGTGAGATTTGCAGTGTTAAAAAATTAATTCTGATACTTTCAGCCTTTCCATCAAGCTGAAATTCTATATTTGGCAGTTTTATACAATTATTAATCATGTGAAAAATTAGCAAACATATATCTTTATTTTTACGGTCACTTTAGAGGGGAAAAAAAATCAAAACGTTGTAGGTAATGACCCTCTTCCGGGTGAGCTACATTTCTCAAAAGTTGATAGAAAACTATGAATTTTGAATAATGTCCATGTACCAAATTTCATCATTCTAGCTCAAACCGTTTTTGCGCAATCTTGTCTACATACATACACACACACACACACACACACACACACACACACACACAGACATTTTTCTCAACCTTTGTGAAAATGATTCAGGAACCTTCAAAACGTATAAAAACATCAAAATCTCAACATCGAAAATTTTCGTGATCGCAATACTATCTCTTGTAAAATGTAAAATGTAAAATTAGAGTTTTTTAAATAAGAGAAGAATTATAAAGAGAGAAAAAAAATGAATTATTCTTGAGAGGAATTTACTATTGTAGATAGATAATATTCAAGGACTTTATATTAATCATCTGCTGTCAGGTAAATATCCAGGTAAACCACCTCTTCCCATCTACTAACTCGTAAGATTTAACAGAATTTAGGAGAAAGTTGTATAACCAAAATTTAATATATATATATATATAAAAGAATCTTGAAATAAATAACCTCGAGTGCTAAGACTTTCACTCCTCGTTGAATTTGGTCAGAAGAGGAAGCGAGGAGGAACATGAATTTAATTTGAAAAAAATTGAAATGAAATTTTATAGTTGAAATTTCTTAATATTATATATTTAAACTTGATTTGATTGATTTATAAAATTAGTTTAAGAGGCATACAATTTCTTTCGAATTATATTCAATATTGAAAATCAGAGAGAGAGTGGGGGGAAGGAATGACATATTTATATTTAAAACAAAAAGCTGTGAAATGATCTATGACCTCAGTCAGTGTTTCTCAAACTTTTTTTTTTACCGCGGAACACTTTTAAGGGTTTAAAAATTTGGCGGTACACAAAGAAAAAGATAAGTGTAGTGTAAAAGTTTACCATATTGAAAAAAATAGTCCCAAAAACGTTTTACCTTTTTTTTAGAAGCAAATTGAAAAAATTTAGAAAAAAAGTCGGAAATGTTTAAGAGACTTATAATCTCGCGGCACACTAAAGTGCCGTGGCACAGTAGTTGAGAATCACTAAATAGATGATATAGTGTTAATGATTTTAAGTTTATTAATAATAAATATATATATATTTGATATTAAAATACCATTATTCAAAGACTTTTTTATCTTTTAAATCAGAAATCTTATTTATTTAATATTTTCTAATTAAATTAAAAGTTTATTTTAAAGGGGAGAATATGCTCTGATGGATTATTAACCCACCATATTGAAAAAAATAGTCCAAAAAACGTTTTACTTTTTTTTTAGAGCAAAAAAAGTCGGAAATGTTTAAGAGCCTTACATTTGTAATAATTTGGCGGCACATTTTGATAATCTCGTGGCACATTGGTTGATAATCACTGACCTAAGTATTAGTTTAGTTATTCTTTTTATCAGAGAACTGTTTTTTCGAATACTATTTCTATCAGCAACAAAGAATTACAAAAAATTTTCTGAAATTTATTTAGAATGACTTTCAAAATGAAAATGATGTTATAATATAAATGATAATCATACTATGTTGGTTAAAAAGTTAAACAGTACTTTCACAACTATTTAAGATAAATTTTATTTTTATTTTAATATTTTTTCTTTTCATATAAATGGTGATTAAATTTTTCGGTGTTTTATAAATGTGTAGCTATCAAGAAATAACTAATTGATTACGTAGCTAAATAAAGAAGATGATTTATCAAAGAAAACAAACGAGGACAAGGTGTGTGTTAATAGTTTATATATATATAAAGTATATGATAAGAAACAATCGTTCATTTGTATATTTATTACATGATTAGATGACAGAAAGAGTTGTTGTGTTGATGTTGGATGATGGTGTAGTAGTAGTAGTAGTAAAAGTCATGTGCTTGCAAATTTCTGCCATGAATGGTTACAATTAAGTTTTGAAACGCCATAGTTGTTTGACAGGTGGAGGGAAGAGGCCTAAGTCGGAATAGAGAGACAGCATAAGAGAGAAAGAGACAGGAGAGAGAGAAGCACCAAACGGCATCAACTTTCCAGGCGGCTTTTCTGAGTTGTTGCCAACTTTGAGTTCAACTTCAACTTCGGTAGGAGAGGATGAGACACCGAGAAAGAGCGGGAGGAATATATATATATATATATATATATGGCACCCGCGTGCCATTCGTCCAATGAGGGTGGTTTACAAAATAAAAGCTTATCCCCTGCAAACAACTGAGTTAATTAGTTTCGAGTTATGATGAAACATAAAAAAAAAAATTCCTTTATCTAACAGCAAAAATAAATGCGTGTTGTTTTTAATATTAATATTTCATAAGCATAAATGAATTGGAATATTTTATTATAAGAACTTTATTTAAAATAAAAATGAATCATTTGTGAAGTTTCCCTAAACTTAAAAACAAACAAAAAATAAAAAAAAAAATATTGTTGAAATATGTAATTAAATCAGAAACTTTTCAATTAATAACTGTTAAACTATTTAAACTAATTAAAAGAGAAAAGATGATCGATTATGGTAGAAATATACTAAAATGAAACTGAAATAACAAGAGTTTTCAAATTTCAAAAAAAAGTTCTTTCTTTAGTTGTAGTTTTTGTTTTATTATATTGCTCAATATTTTAGTGATTTTTTTTTTATTAAATTTGAAAAAAAATTTTCTTAATCGATGCTCACTTCCTTATCCATCTATATAAGCGGCATGGGAACTTTTTTAATCATTACCTCAAAATATGTTTGGGTAAGTTGATATTACCCCATGGTTTGCAATTAAAAATATATACTTTTTACTCACAAAAGTTTCTTTTTTATCCCCAAAAATTGGATTTTTACCCTATTTGGGGTAATTTACCCCGGTTCCCCGACCGCTGATCTATATCTATCTATTAAATTAAAAACTGTAAACTATTTAAACTAATTAAAAGAGAAAAGATGATCTATTATGGTATCATAGAAATATACTAAAATGAAACTGAAATAACAAGAGTTTTCAAATTTCAAAAAAATTTCTATTTCTTTAGTTGTAGTTTTTGTTTTATTATATTGCTCTATATTTTAGTGAATTTTTTTTTCTTTATTATTAAATTTGGAAAAAGAAATTTTCTTAATGGATGCTCACTTCCTTATCCATCTATATCAGCGGCCGAGGAACTTTTTTAATCATTACCCCAAAAATATTTTTGTGTAAGTTGATATTACCCCATGGTTTATAAAATGGCAATTAAAAATATATACTTTTTACTCACAAAAGTTTCCTTTTGACCCCCAAAAATTGGATTTTTACCCTATTTGGGGTAATTTACCCCGGTTCCCCGACAGCTGATCTGATATCTAGGACCAGGGGAGCATATTTAGAAATTTAAATCATATAATGATAATAAAGATTTTCAAGAAAAATACATTTCTTGGTTGATGTTAATATATATATATATAATATGTGAATGGAAAATGAAAAATGAATCGAGTTAAAATGACTTTTTGAAGTTGGTTCGAATGTTGTGTTGACCAGTACAATGAATAAAACTTTTTAACGAAATGAATTGAGATAATTCCAGAAATAGTTTGGTAATTAGAAATGATGTAAAAGCGTGAGAATCGGAAACATCGGTGTGTTTGCATTGGCAAAAGTTGAGCCAACTCGTGCAAGGTGGTCCGGCAGTGGCTGTTGGCAAGGGGAATGAAAATGCCCCCGGGGTTGTCGGCAAGGCATGGCTGAAGGGAAGCGGATATCGGCCGGTCCAGAGGGTGGGTGGCGTTTTCCAACAGGAGGGGTGTGGGGCGGCAAATTCTGCTGAGGGGGCGGCAATGGCCAAGACTCCGTGGCGATATCGATTTGTGCAGAGAGAGAGAACCGGGCCGGCGCTTTGAGGGGTGGACCAACCATCTGGACGAAATGGACGACGTGGACTAAGAAGACAAGAGATTTACTACGAGGGAGAATAAAGAGAAGGGCAAGAGCAAGTCTTGATGATCTCGAGTCATAGGATGAGATTGCAGCTCAGCTTCATCCCCTTTCTCTTCCTGTCCGACGACCACCACCACCACCCCAACCGTCTTTAGCAAGCGAACGGTTGAGTTGTGAGAAAAGTGACCTCAAAGCTAGTTTGTCAAGTGGATGGAAACGGAGAAAAGGATAGTTTCGCGAAAGAGCAACTTCCAAGTGTCTGTCTAGATTCTCACACTAAAATCAAACTTGTTATAGACGTGCAGTTCTCCATTTAAATTAATTTCTAATGAATCTTGGAAATATATATATTTTTTTTTAAACAAGTTCCTCTTCCACAATTGCAAAATTATATCTATGTATTCTATCACTTCAATTTAAATCACCCAACATATATCCATATAGATTGATTAATTATTTTAAGCGATTCCCTTCAAAGTTTTAAACAATTTTACATATTTTAATTAAACGAACAATTTGAGCTAATGTTTATGACTAAGTATATTATCACAAGAGAGGATGAAGAAAATAATGTTATTTTAAAAATAATCATTAAGTGTATTGAAGAAATTATCAAAAAATTTAAAAAAAAATTCTTTTCATTTATATATAAATTTATTTCAGAATGATTATATCTATATTTATACTATATATTGATATTTGAACAAGTTAATAATAAGTTAGATAACTTGCAGAAAGAATCGAAAAAACACAATAAAAAGTAAATGAGGCCAAGGTGAAGAAATCTTCCGAGAAGGATGAGAAGGACTGCAGGGAAAAGATAAATAGTAAAAGAAGTGATGATTGAAGAAGGGAGGAGGCCGAGGAAGAGAATAGAGAGGAAAACGGAAATTGAAAGACAAAGATAGTGAGATGACATGGCGTGTAAAGGGCCAAGGGGGAAGGAAGCGTAAAGGGAGAGGGCAGGCGGATCGATAAAGGGGTTTGGGTCCAAGTCTGGTTCCCTCTCTCTTGGCACCACCAAACCCCCAAATGCTGCGCCCCATACTCCCAACACGCACGCGCACGGACCTCACGTCGATTGGTATGGCAATGGACTACCCATCCTAACCCCCCCCCCCTCCCTGGACATCTCTAGTAACTCCCCCTTCTCCGCCTGGTCCTCCAACTTGATACACCCCCACGAGCTGGAGCAGCAACTGACCCAGCCGGGTACCACCGCCCCAACTCACTTAATTGGCACAGCATCCGAGCACTGGGATCAAAAAATAGACAATTGGGATAATTTACAAAACAACTGGAAGGATTCATTCCAACTTTTTAAAATACGAATGAAAATATTTTATAATTGATTTTGACTTGAACCCTCTAAATTCTTATTACAAACTTTTATTAGAAAGTAACTGGGTTCACCGAGCCGCGACTCGGTACTTTAAAAAGATTATTCCTTATAAACTATGAATATCTAAGATTAAGATTATTATTTAAAATAAATAAACGACAAAATATATGAAACAATTTTAAATAATTGAAAAGAACATAAATTTAAAAAAAAATTAGCTGGAGTGTCTCCACTCGATTATCTCGCAAATTTGAATTGGATTAATTAACACATATATTATATATAAATTAAATTTAATTAATTATAAATTAAAATTAATAAATAATATTTATTAAACCAGCGCATGTTTGGCTCTTTGTTGATGGCACCACGTCGAGAAAGACAGAAAAGTATGATCCTCGAATATAACATAATATATATTTCGTAATTTGATTACAAAATATTATTAAAATGAATATTTTTAATTTTATTTTATTTATAATATTTTGTTTTGTATATAAGGAAGCGCTGCCTTTTTTTATTATTAAAATTTCTATTTTAAATTAAGAAAAAAACTAAAAAGAGCGAACAGACAGACAGACGCCAAGTGAAGTTAAGAAAAACGTTATAAAAAGATGATCTTCCCGAGGCTGAAACCAATACGGATCGATTTTTCTTTATAAATATTATCTATGGTGTGAATATACTTCGGGCTGTTTAATATTTCAAAAATACAAATATATATATATATATATATATATATACAATTTTTGCTAGAATAATAATATAAGAAAAAAAATATTTTAGAACATGTTTATATTAAATAATGACATGAGATTTATTAAAATTGTATCTAATTTATTCTTTCAAAGAGTGGGAATAGTCACATTCAAATACAATAGGATGTTCCCCTACTCAATCCCGTGGGTCCCATTTTGGAATAGATTATTTCACCCCTCAGTCAGTAAGAATTTAACTATATGATTAAATTTATTTATTTTGTCACTTGCTTATATATCATTACCGGCTATGTAGATGGATATGAATCACACTAAATTTTCTTTTATAATTATGACTATAATGCCAAGTTTATTAATCAAACGGGATAATGACATTTTCAATTAACATTGAATATTCATTCAAAAGATAATAATTATCAAGAAGATTTTTCCACGAATTGAATTGAATCAATGACAACCAATGTTTTCAAATACTGTTAATTTATCTTTAATCTTAGGTTTTTATATAAGAAAAAGAAAGAAATTCAAATGTTTTAATCCATTTTAATTAAACCTCCAATGTAATATTTATAAAGATGGATGATAAATTTATGTGAATGTTAGTAGAGAAGTTTCTTTATTCATTTGTCTCTTACACCTCACTTTTTAATCTAATTCATAACTCAGCATCCAACTGTTATTTATTTATTATTCAAATTATTAAATGGATTTCAAAACCGAGACATGTCAAAAACTTATATAACTAAATTATATCAATAAATTAAAATGAAGTGCATAATTGCTTTTAATAAAAAAAAAGTATATCATTTAAATTTTAAACATGGAATATTTCTTATCTTCTATATATATATATAAAAAGATTTTTGTCTGCACATTGCTCAATATTATTGCATATCTTCCCATTTCATGATCTCTAGAATGTGACTTTAGAACTTTTCATGTCTGTCTGTCTGTCCAGAAATTCTCACGTTAAAGACACAAAATTGGCTGAAACGATTTCGATGAAATTAAATCACAATATTCTTGTATATCTCTATTTATTCATAGGCTATAAATTTTAATTAATATCTAATCAATAACCGCAGAAATTAATTTTTTAAAATTTGATATGTAGACGTTCTTTTTATTGTATTCTTTGCGCTGATGAATCACAGCATGTACATATAATTTTAAAAATTAAAAGAGCAAATGTAGTCACAATGTAAATGTTTTCAGAGTGTTAATGTAAATAAGTTAAAAAGGCCAATATGATTAATTGAAATATTGTAAATATTTAATTTAATTTTTAAAAATTTGATATAAACATGTTGTCATTCAGCAGCACAAAGAATACAATAAAAAGACTGTTTATAATATTTATATTTTAATTCAATTTAAATTTTAAACATGGAATATTTCTTATTTATTTATAAAGAACATGAAAATTGAAAGAAAGTAATTTTAATGAATCTAATGTAAATTAATTTTATTAGATTTGAATGAAATTTATTAATTTAAAGAAGATTTTATTCTTTAATAAATGTCAGTCATGAGGAGAACGTAGTTTTTTTTATATGTATACTTCATTTCATGAGAGGAAACTCAATTGAGTGGTGTCTAGTGCATAATTGAATTGAATGACCCGGATAGCCATGTAATGAACAGCAAAGCATTTCGAACTGGTGTTGGTGCCCATTACGAGAACATAATCGGGAACCAAACTCTGTCATAGGTCTTCTTCTTCATCAGTTCAAAAACAAAAATAAAAAAAAAAAAATTGAATATCGATTTCACCAATACATTCCCATATATTTTTAAAAGTTAAATGCATTGGAGATAATTTGAAAGGCTGCAACAGGCACTACCATTCTATTTCGAAAACAAACCTTTTTATTTGATTATAATTCTGTTTTACATAGAAATGGTCGATGATTTAATTGATACGGGAAAAAGATTTGAATAATTTCAAAATAAATAAATTTTCAAATCATTAGGTATTTTGTATTGGAAAAAAGCAAGAAATGATTGATTGATTTTCTTGTTGCTATTGAATAAAAATTGATGTAGCAGTTTCCAACGAAATTAATATGAATATTTATTTATCTCTCATAAATTTATTTCAACTTATCAACATTCCATTACATTTGACAAAAAAGATAATTCTCTTATCCTGGGCAATAATGACATAAACTAGTGTCAATCAAAAGAAAAATGTTTTCGAAAAAGTTTAAAGGTCAATGAAATTATTTCGTTTTTCTCAACTTCACTTGGCGTCTGTCTGTTCGCTCTTTTGAAATCGATTTTTCATCGACTTTTTATCATCTTATTTTTTTTTAAAAAAAAACAACTTAAAATCAATGATTTCTCCTAAAAAAATTAATCATAATAATTAAATGGTCATTGAATTATGAAAAAAAATCTAATATTGAGATATTTTATTAGAAAACTAAAAATGTGATTGCTTCAAAACTTCCGATATAATGTGTCAAGGCCGTTTACTAGAATGATAACATATAAATATAACTTTAATCGAGAAAAACATAATTTTCTAAATGTAGAAATTGTCGCATGAAATTATAAATAAACAAATTATCGATTTTTATATAATTTTAATGCATACTTTTTTTAATTGTAAAAAAAAAAAAAAACTAGATAAATGAAAGAGGTGTGAAATCGCCATGTAAAATGCAGTGGATAATTTGTATATTTAGTGAAACCATCCAGGTCTATGAGTATAAAGTTGTTATGTACTTACGTATTGTGTCATAAATATGAAAAAAATGTATTTGTAAAAAAAAAACAACACATATACAGAAAGTAGTTAGGATGTGTGTCAGTGTGTGTGCGTTGTAATTTAATGAGAGTAAAGAAGCGGAGGCGGCAGTTGGATTGGCCAAGCGCTGACCCCTTCCCCAACCCCACTCCATTCCCAAGGACAGTAATTGACCAAAAATACTTTACGAAAGAGACGAACTATACACAGTTGTAGAAGTGAAAGATCAACACGCAAACAAATCGAGAGATGACCAGCTGCGGATGTTATTTTTTTATTTTTTGTTGTCCTTTACTATTTTTTGCATAAGTGTTTTTTATTTTGCCAAAATTTATCCTTCGTTGACCAAGATTTTTTTTTTATTTCATATATATATATACTAGTTACTCTTGATAAGGTTAAAAATAAAAGAGTTAGATAACATTCTTTATCAAGAATCGAGCAAACTTTCAATCGAGGGACTATCAAGTAATATGATATGCAAAGAGTTTCCCAAAAGTTTTTTTTTTTTTCATTTTTACCTTTTCGAATATAAAAGAATAATAATCATAATAATAATGATGATGATGATGATGATAAAAAAAATTAATAGACGTTATTTTACTCCCCCAGGAATTCCCTCTCTACTACACGTCCGGTTTGTTTAATAGGACTTGACCAACAAAGTTGATATGATTAAATTTAGATGGAGAAAAGTTTCTTTTAATGTTAGTAATTCATAAAGCGAAACCTAATTTATATATGTAATATATATATATGTGTAATAAATTGGAATAAACCATTTTCTAGTTGCAAAATCAATTAGCTCGATGCTTTACGCTTCCCGATTTATTCCACCCTCGGTTTGTACGCCTCGTTCTCGGAGGGGGTCCCTTTATACTGGGCGTAGCCACCCCCAGGCGTTCAATACGAAAGCAAACTAAGCAACTAACCTTACCGGATGCCCATGCGAATTTGCAGCTAACGGAGGTGCCTTAATTAAATAGTTAAAAGCATTGATAACACCTGCCCGTGGGGGGTGAATTGATAAAACAACGACGAATAATGGACAATGATATAATGATGTTGTTGTGGTCGAGGCTGAAGCTAGTAAATGGTCAACGAGAGGAATAAATTGGAAAGTTGAATAATGAACAAGCGGAGATGAGGGAGATCCACTCCGAAGATAACCATCGGCTGGGATTCTTTCGTGGTACGATGCGGACGTTTTTCCTCCATCTATTCGTTGCATTCTTCATCATCATTCAAAAATAAAGATTATAATTAATAAAAGAAAAGGAAAAATTTTAAACAAAAAAAAAATAAATAAATATAAGCTGGAGTGTCTCCACTTGACTATCTCGCAATTTGAATTGGAATAAATAACATATATTATATTTAAATTTAATTTAATTAATTAAAAATTATAAGTTAAAATTAATAAATAATATTTATTAAACCAGCGCATTTTTGGCTCTTTATTGATGGTACTTCGTCACGATTTGCAGTCGTGTTAAAAAATGAATTCCGGTACTTTAAGCGATTCAATTAAGCTGAAATTCTATATATAGCAGTTTTATACAATTTTTAAACAGGTGGAAAAACTATCAAACATATATTTTTATTTTTACGGTCACTTTAGAGGAAAATTAGCTGGAGTGTCTCCACGCGATTATCTCGCAAATTTGAATTGGATTAATTAACACATATATTATATATAAATTAAATGTAATTAATTATAAATTATAAATTCAAATTTATAAATAATATTTATTAAACAAGTGCATGTTTGGCTCTTTGTTGATGGCACCACGTCACGTGTTGGCGCGTGAGAATTGCAGTGTTAAAAAATTAATTCTGGTACTTTCAGCGATTCAATCAAGCTGATATTCTATATATAGCAGTTTTATACAATTTTTAAACATGTGAAAAATTGTCAAACATATGTCTTTATTTTTACGGTCACTTTAGAGGAAAAAAAAATCAAAACGTTGTAGGTAATGACCCTCTTCCGGTTGAGCTACATTTCTCAAAAGTTGATAGAAAACTACGAATTTTGAATAATGCCCGTATACCAAATTTCATGATTCTAGTTCAAACCGTTTTTGTATAATCTTGTCTATATACATACAAACAGAAAATGATTCAGAAAGTTTAAAAACGTATAAAAACATCAAAATCTCAACATCGAAAATTTTCGTGATCGCAATACTATCTCTGGCGAGATAAATAAATAAAAAGAAAGAAAGAAAAAATGTAGGAAAAAAAAAGTTTTTGTCTTTATTTCTTTTTCTTTAAAACATTGTGTAAATAAAATCCACATTAATTAAGAGTCATTCATTCATTCATTATCACTGTATATATTGTAAATCTCGAGGAATATAAAATAAATGAAATTTTAAGATTAATTATATTTTTGAATTTATTTTAAAGTTTTAAAAAACAAAACAAAAAAAAAATTTGAAAAAGTTTAATTACCCAGATAGCTTAAGGAAAATAAAAAAAATTAAACCAATATGAATAATCTATCACCCTTAATATTGTATGAATAAATAAATAAAAAAGTTTAGAGATTATAGTAGGGATCACAGAGGGTGGGGGGGGGGGGGTGAGAAAGGGAGAAGTCGGTGAAGAAGATAACAAACGAAATGGAAAAAGAATATTTTTTATGTTAAGCAAAAGAGCGGCAAAAGTTAAGAACTCGTAAAAAAAGAGAGAAACAATTGTAAGAAAGAGAAGGAAAAGATGAGAAGGAAGATGATGATAGAAAAAGGTTGGTTGGTTGGCTTTGCAAGATGTGCGAGTGAAGATTCTTCAGCCGCCATAACCGTCCAAGAGGTTGATGACCTCTTCGCGACATTGCATCCACACACAGACGGACGGATACACAAGGGGCTTCTCACTCCTCACTGCGCTGACATTCACATAATCATATATATATAGTATATGTCGATAGTCGAAGGAGGGAAAAGAGAAAAAAAAAACCCTGACGACCTCGAATGCGAAAACACATTCATACAATACAATGATAAAGCAGCTCAAGCCAAAAGAAGCGAGTCGTTAAAATTAGGTTCTTCATTTAACAGAAAACAATAGATAGTCATGTAAAACATATTAATATTAATGAGTGGTAGTCTTGTTTATTTTTAGGTCTATTAAATGTTAATCAAATAATAAAATCGATGAAATTTAAAAATAAATAAAAAAAAAGTAAATTAAATGTAGGGTGACCATATTTCGAAAATACCAAACCGGGAGAGATAGTAAAAAGTCCCTAAAACATACAGCCCTTAAACGTACTAAAATGCACCGAGAAAGACAGAAAAATATGGTCCGCGAATATAACATAATAAATATTCCGTAATTTGATTACAAAATATTATTAAAATGAATATTTTTAATTTTATTTTATTTATAATATTTTGTTTTGTATATAAGGAAGCGCTGTCCGGATTGATAGTAAAAAAAAGTCGGAAATGTCCTAAATATTTAAAACACGGGACAATAGGCTGTCCCGAAGACATTTTTGGGGACGCCGGGACAGAGCACCTAAAAACGGGACGTGATGTAAAATAAAAATGTAGGTTAATATAAATTTGGATATAACTATTTGAAAATATTTAATGTTTTTTTGAAGTGCATTGTAATAATTCCATAAAAGAGTAACATGGATGAATGAATTGAAATGGTTGGTACTTTTATATTAAATGAAATAAAAAAAAAATGTGGTGTGGTTAAATAGTGGTAATAAGTGGTAGTCTTATTTATTTTTAGAAGGCCTATTAAATGTTAATCAAATAATAAAATCAATGAAATTTAAAAATAAATAAAAAAAAAATATTTTAAAAAGTAAATTAAATGTAGGGTGACCGTATTTCGAAAACACCAAACCGGGATTAAGATGTTACTCTTAAATTTTGAAAAAAGTAAAAAAATGTTTAAAAGTCTAGTCCCGAAAAAATTTTAAATTTTTTATTTTTATTTTTTTAGAACCAAATTGAAAAAATTTTGAAAAAAAGTACGAAATGTCATTTATATTAAAAAAAACGGAAAATAGGCTGTTCCGAAGAAATTTTTCGGGACGCCGGGATAGAGCACCTAAAAACGGGTCGTTTGGTCACTAGAATATTATTATTATTATTTGAATGATTTACAAATATAATAAATATTATGATTTTATGTTAAGCGTTTTGTTTTTTTTGATAATTTAAATTATTTAATTAATCAATTTAAAATTTGCGCTGGTTATTTGAAACTTATTTTCGCGAGTTCCACGTGTTAGTGTATATTATGTCATTATCTAACGGATTAAATAAGGCTGCTTGGGTTCAATCTTTATTTATAAAGAATAATATATAAGCTGAATTTATGTTATAATAAACAACAAAATCAACAAAATTTTAAATGAAGAATATAATTAAGATTTAATTAGAATAGAATTATTATAAAAATAATAAGAAAAAATAACTAATTTATTAATTTTTCATATGTATAATTATAGATATCACTTTTATTATGATACTTATCTCTAAATTATGATAGTTTTTACTCAAAATAATCGAAAAAATATATTCGCCTTCCCATTTGATCGAACTCGGTCGGCGTGCTTTTTTCGGTGATAAAGTAGACTCGCCGAATGCCACAGTCAACATTTTAAGTGCGTTGTAGCACTTTATTCCATTTTTTAACGCAAAATTTAATACAGATTCTTTAAAAAATCGAAGGACACACAAAAACGTGACTTACTTTTTCAATTGTCAAAAACAAACTACTAATCCAAAATGGCTGATAATGTCAACATATGAGACACATAGTGTACCAACATAAAAAAAACAAAAAAAAAAAAATCGATAATCAATTGTACACTTCCCGTGAAATTTAAAATTCCTCTTTTCTTTTAAACAGACTTCGTAAATGCGATTTTCATAAAAGTATGTAATTTTTAAAATAAAATAAAAACATGTATAATTCCCAACATTATTAGCCGGCTTTACAATAAAAATGAGTCAAAATTCTTTGATAAATGAATGTTTGGAGTTAGGATACAAGATTTATGTAATTATTGAGTTAATTATCTAAATAAATATAATATACATAATTATATATATATTCTTTGAAATTTTCAAAAGGAGTATGTTTTGTAAAAAATTAACAACTGGTCTCTTAAAGATATATCAATATTATTTTTATGTTATGATAGATTTAAAGAAAAGAACCTGTTTTATAACGATTATAAAAAAAAGTTAGTCTTTACAAGATGTAGTTTTTGATCATTGAATGCGACATTAATAGAATAATATAAATAATAAATAACAAAGATGGCGAAAGAAAGAACGAAAGAAAGAGGTCGATGAGAAAAGAAGTTGCTTTCTTGGTGAAAAATGACTGGATGGGGAATCGATGGATGAAACATTCAACTCAATTAAAAACCGAGAGTGCAAAATTGTTGCGAAAACAGATAAAATATGTTTAGATGACATTTAACTGTTTGTGTTGTTTTGTTATTTTGGTTGGAATCTGTTTTCAATTTAAAAACTATTGTATTAATTTAATGATTTTGGTGAATATAGCAGTTTATTTATAATTTTTTTTAAGAAGATATCAACTAAATTTATAGAAAAATGAAAATAAATTCAATTTTAAAAACCCGAAAAAATAATTGGTAATTATATAAACAGGTCATCATGTCATGGATTTGGATAAAACTTTGCCTGTGGGTTCCTTTTTTAATTCCAAATAAACATTTCGTATGCAATTTTTACGAGATAAAAATTATTAAAATTTATATTCTATTGATATTCTAATTGGCTACCATGTTTTATTAATTTGATCAGCAGAGGGCCCCACTAATTTTCGGGGGTTATTTTTCAGTTCGGATTGGATATAGAAAAATTAAAAAAATTAATTAATTAAATAATTCCCCTATATCTAAATCGGACCGAATAAAAAACCGAAAATTAGTGAATAAGTGAATAATTAGTGAATTAGTCAATAAAACATTACTTAATAGCACATTTCGACGTTCGTAACCGGCCAATCTGTCAAATTTAAAAAATCTTTATTAATCTCGTAAACAAGAAGCGACCCGCAAAAATTGTATAAGAAAATTTTATTTGGAATTAAAAAAGGAACCCACTATAGTCCGGCAGATGAGAGTAGGTGCATGAGCCGCCCCCCACCGTCGGCCAAGCAGTTCCCGAGTTTGTCCCCACCATTCCTACAAAACCCAACCTAACCTAACCTCGATAAATATTGTAAGAGGTGAGTGTATTAATGAGATGTCTAATTCCAAAAAAAAAAATAAATAATAATAATAAATAAAATAAAAATCATTGTCAAAATTACTTTTTTATCACCCGGAACGTTTGGTGGAGGGGAAATCGCTCTAGGCGGAGGGGGAATCACGCCTCTCCTGGCCGCCACCCCTCATGCACCAACTCTCATCTCTCGGACTATAGTAAAGTTTTATCCAAATCCATGACATGATAACCAGTTTAATTACCAGATAATTTTTTTTAGAACATTTAATCAAATAAAATAATAGAATCGTTGTGTCAATTAATAGATTAAATATTAAAGATTTCCTGACTTACATAATATAGTTAGATATACGATATGCGGAAATATTAACTACCTGCTATGGGATCTGATTAATCTTTATAAATACATTTGAATGTGGAAACAGAAAATATATTAAAGGAAAAAAAAATATCTCTATAATATATTCCAATTCATCTGATTAATTAAAATTAATAAATAGATAAAAATGAAAGGACAATTAAATATGGTTTCGTTGAAATGACCTAAAAAAAAACGAGCATATTTACCTTTGCAAGATATAAAAACAAAAATTCCCCCTACTATATTTATATTTGTTAATTATGATAAGCGAATGATAACTGATTTTATCCCACTTGTTATCTCTCTTTCTCTTTTGCTTTCAAATAAATTATCTCATAACTTTTTATACTTTTTTTTTTATTCCTGATCTTTGATTCAAATATATACAGTCGTTTATCTTTCACAATTCAAATTATTATTATTCCCTTACCATTCAATACAAATCATCTTTCATTCGATATTTATTCAATTTCTATTAGCATGTAGAAAATGAATAGAGAAGAAAAATGCAATATATACTTTGCGTGTTAAATTTGTTCATATTGAAAGCTTTCACTCTTATAAAAAATAAAAGTAAACTTTTTTTAACATGATATAAAAAAATAGGTAAAAAGGCTTGAAATGAATAAATTGTGATTAACATGAAATTGCGGTCTGACTATGCAAATTCACTCCCCATTGGTGCCAAGTGAATCATCTTAACTGACCCCCCCCCCCCCCCCACATACAC
The DNA here is from genome assembly GCA_963082975.1 of Labia minor. Lineage (NCBI taxonomy): Eukaryota > Metazoa > Arthropoda > Insecta > Dermaptera > Spongiphoridae > Labia > Labia minor. The sequence continues at coordinate 113,724,326 of OY720344.1, forward strand.
AAACACTTCTTTTGCTCACAATTATATACATTTCAATAAAAATAAAATAATAATAATAAATTTATATAAAATTCATAACAAAAATAATTAAACTCAAACCAGGTTAACGGACTAACTGTGAAATATCAAATGAAATTATAATGGTGGATTTCAGTTGAAATAAAATAATGTAATATATCTCATGAGCGTAGTATGAATACATATATATTTATATATAATAAATCATATACCAATAAACATTAAATTAATATTTATGTTTTCCTACTTATTTTCACACTTTTTATCTCACCAGTTAGTTTAATGTAATAAAAAAAATTCCGACAATGAATATAAAATTAATAATTTGTAAACGATCACTTCCGGTTTCCGGATATACACCAAAAGTTGATGAATTCATGCTACTGATGCATTAAGTAAATAAATCAAATTTTATCAAAATCCGTTCAAGCCTATACAGGTGTATACGGATTCACAACGGCCAGACGGACAGACATTATGCTAAAAATACTTTTTTCTGTTAACTAAATGCATAATTCATGGAGATATGTAAAAAATCTCCAAATGTAAAATTTGGAGTGAAAATAATACCTTCGCTTCCTATCGTTGGTCTGTAGAAATGTGAGAAATGATAATTATACATATCTTAGTGGTAGAGAGAGTGATATACCAAAGTGGGTGGTCAAATATACCAAGTTAAATTAGATTGAAAGTAAGAAAGTTTTGTTTTAACGAATTTCTTGAGAGATGAGGGGTAAAAAAAATAAAAGAAAAAGAAACTCTACAATTTACAAAAAATAAAAATAAAAAACTATATATATAACAACTTTATCAAAGTAATATATATATTTAGAATTTAGAGAGGAGTTCTTAAAAAGTTAACAAAGTTGGCATAAAAAGATCAACAAGAAAAAAAGAAATGGCGTGAGCGGCTAATAATTATTAAACTTTTTGTAAAGATTTATTAAAAGAATGGAGTTAAAGAAATATATATATATATATACGTATATAATCACAGGTATTGCTCAAAAGTAGTGCGAATATTTCCACAAGAGTGAATATATATAGTATTAAAAGAAATAAAAACAATTGGGACAAATTTATCAGAGCAAGTTTAAATTAGAAATTAGTGGAAAAAAATACATTATTTTTTTTTTTTACTATTTTGGTATAATATGATTATGAAATTGAAAGAATGATAAAAGAATTGAAAACGAAATACAGAAATTGTAAAGGAATAAATAGAAATAATTTGATAGGTTGAATCTGTAATGTTTTTACTATCTTGCCAGATTTTGATATTTTTATACGTTTTGAAGGTTCCTGAATCATTTTCACTAAGGTTGAGAAAAATGTCTCTCTCTATGTGAAAATGATTCAGGAACCTTCAAAACGTATAAAAATATCAAAATCTGGCATATATATATATATATATATATATATATATATATGTGTGTGTGAGCTAGAATAATGAAATTTGGTATACGGGAATTATTCAAAATTCGTAGTTTTCTATAAACTTTTGAGAAATGTAGCTCAACCGGAAGAGGGTCATTACCTACAACGTTTTGATTTGATTTCACTCTAGAGTGACCGTAAAAATAAAGATATGTTTGCTAATTTTTCACATGATTAATAATTGTATAAAACTGCCAAATATAGAATTTCAGCTTGATGGAAAGGCTGAAAGTACCGGAATTCATTTTATAACACGACTGCAAATCACGCGCCAGCACGTGACGAAGTACCATCAACAAAGAGCCAAACATGCGCTGGTTTAATAAATATTATTTATTAATTTTAATTTATAATTTAACTAATTTAATTGAATATATGTTATTTAATCCAATTCAAATTGCGAGATAGTCGAGTGGAGACACTCCAGCTTATTTTTTCATAAATAATTAAATAAATCCATGAGATGAGAATTTTCTTTGAGAGAATAAAATTTAGATAAATCACATGTAAATATGATTCCAATGAATACAATAACCTAAAATTAAATTTTTGACAAAGGTAATAAGTTTTTTTTTGATCACGATCTTTATTTAATAAAAAAAAAATTAAATGGCCTTTAACTCTTTAAATTTGTCTGCAAACGAGTATCGCATTAATTATTTATTATTTTAAAGGATGAGATCGAGCTTTCACGAGAAATAAAAAAAAGTGATGTTAGTGCATTATAAATGAATTGTATAACATATAATTAACATTCTAATATAATCAATGTGATTTATTTTAAGACAACGTTGATAATTTCATTGGCATTGTTTTGATCAGTTATTATTTTTTTATTTGTATTAGTATACAAGAACAAGGGTGTGATTTCAACAAATCTTATATAAATAGACAAGTAACTAATTAATAATAATAAGCCTGGAAAACATTATTCACAAATTATTAAGAATTTAAAGAAAACTGTTTCTAATTTTCAATTGCTTTGTATAAAATTAAATAAATAATTATTGTTATTAATCATTTATTATTTTTTATCTTTTAATCCTTTAAAGGTGATGTATTAATATTTTTAAATAAAATATTAAATATATTATTTTTAATAAATTTTAATTGATTTAATATTCACTTGTTGAAGTTTTATGAAGAAAAATCAAGATTTTTTTTTAAAGCTGAGCTAACTTCACTATTAAACATTTTTAAAATTTAATTTTTAAATATGTAGATAAGAAAACATTCTAGTGTATGCAAATGTACAAATTTATTCATTTATTTAATTTTATTAAATTAGTATTACAGGCACCTAATAAATCATTTATACTTTTCAATAAATAAATATAGGTGTACCTAAAATATTTCTCCCTTCCAATTTAATAACAATAATTTCTGAAGATGTTGTATTAATTTTCTTAAATATAATATATAATATTATTTTTAATAAATTTTAATACAATTAATATATAAATATATGTTGACTTGTTGAAGTTTTATGAAGAAAAATCAAGATTTTTTTTAAAGCTAACTTCACTATAACATATTTAAAATTTAATTTTTATTTAATTTAAATATGTAGATCAGTGAGCACTTTTTTCAAAATGCGCCGCCAAATTTTACAAATATAAAGTTCAAATTAACAAAAAGTACTTATTTATTTTATATGGATGTCAAAAAAAGGTAAAATGTTTTTTCGATCAAGCTATTAAACATTTCCCACTTTTTTTTTTCCTCAATTTTTTCAATATGGTAAATAAGTAAATATCTTTTACACTTATCTTTTTCTTTGTGTGCCGCCTAATTTTTTAACCGTTAAGTGTGCCGCGGTAAAAAAAAAGGTTGAAAATCACTGATGTAGATAAAAGGAAACATTCAAGTGTATGCAATTGTTCAAATTTATTTATTTATTTAATTTTTATTAAATTAGCATTACGGGCACCTAATAAATGATTTATACTTTTCAATAAATATACGTGTACCTAAAATATTCCTCCCTTCCAATTTAATAACAATAATTTCTTTACACTATTGAAAATAAAAAGGCGTTATTGGCTGTTTAAAATGTAATCTTGTTTGATTTTTTTTTTTTATCTTAGGTAGAAATTGTAAAATATGCTTGAGGGAATTGAGCGGTAACAGCAGAAGCAGCTCATCCTCCAAGTGGTGCTTCCAGATGATGACCCTCTTAGAAAGAAAGAGTTGGTGGAGAGAGAAAATAAAAATAAGAAAAAAAAACATACAACCAGCCAACCAAGCGACCGGTTCTAAAACACCGATTACACATCAAGTAATAGAGGTTAGATATATTTATAGTAGCGCTGTTTTTTTTTCCATTTTTTTTAATAGCGATATTATCTATATTATTTATAATAATAACAAAAAAAAATGTACTTTCTATTTTATTTAAAATAAAAGAATTTCACTTAATTATTTATTGATCTGTTTTTTTGTCTTTTTTAGATAATAAATTTTACTTTAGAATTTTAAGCATTAGAAAAAATATAATTTTTCATAATCAAATGCAATAAATATAAATATTTGATACGGATGATAATCATTAATAGTTCTTAATATTATTAAATAAGTAAAAATGAATATAATATTCGACAAACTTCCAAAATCTATTTTCATGATCTCAGCAATACTTTTATCCTTAGCCACGTCTCCATCCAAATCCTATTTACTTCCACCAATCTTATCTTATTATACCTACTAGCAAAAATAGTATATATATATATATATTTGAGATATTAAAGGATTTTTTTGAAATGCACAGCATAGATTATATTTATAAAGAAAAATCGATCTGTATTGGTTTCAGCCTCAGGAAAAATCATCGTTATTAATATTTTCTTAAAAGTAAATTTAAATGACGTCACTATGTGAAATTTGCCTCCCGCCTTTTTTTTAAATTGATAATGTATTAAAATTTTTTATTTAATTTCGAAAGAAAATTAGGAAACAAATTTTTGATGGATCATTTTTAGAAAACCTATTGAAAAATTGTAATAAATATTAATTATAAGTTTATAAAAATAAATTGTATAAATTTGTGTTCCAGGTACTTCCTTTTTATATAAGCATATATATTGGGGACTAATACTCCCTTCTAAATATATAAAAATATACTTGTTTTTTGTTTAAAAAAAAAATCGAACTCGTTTGATTAAAAAATTGTTTTAATTAAATTTTTTCCATGAAACAGAAATATACCTTTATTGATTTATTAGATTTTCATAAAGAATATTAACTTCATTAATATTATCAATGGAATCATTTTGAGGGGATTGAATTTCACATAACAAATCATTTCTGTGTCGAAAGTGTTAATAATAAAAAACACGATAAGTTTTGTATCATCGTGCATCATCTTGTCATTGAAAACAATGCGTTTTATTTTTTTTTTATATTTAGTTGATGAAATAATTCATTGAGTTATTATAATGTTAATAATAATTTTTATTCATTTTAAACGTATGTATATATGCATTGCGTGATTTGATGGGAATATAAAACAAAATTCAAAAGATTACAATCAAAAGAGTATATAACGTAAAAAAGTAAAGGAAGGATTGAAGGAAAAAGTTCCACGCTATTCATTTAGAATTAAAGGCAAGAGGTTACGGAATGAAAATCACCCCCCCCCCCATCCCTCCTCACTATTTCTCTCCTAATTAGGCACTTTTTATAAATATAAGTGTCATTTGGATTGAAGTAATCATTGTAAGTATATACAAATATTTAAGGTTAAGGTAAGAACTAAATTTCGAATAAAAAAATTAAGTAAAAGGATTTATTAACTTCAAATTTTTCTTTCAAATTTAGATGTGTATTTAAAAATTTAATTATAATTATTAAAAAGCTTGCTTAGAAAGAATATTTTTTTTTCTTTTTCATAAGAATTTGCATTTCTAATTTGGTTCTAAGAGTATTTGAGAATAGGATTCTTCGCAGCATTTATGGGCCAAAGAAAGATGAGGTCACCGGGGAATGGCGGAAACTATTGCATGACCTCTATGCATCTCCAGAAATAGAGTGATAAAATCAAGAAGGTTGTGATGGGCAGGGCACGTGGCTAGAATGGGAGAAGAAAGTATGGCGAAAAATATATTTGTGGGGAGTCCGATTGGGAAACGTCCGCTTGGAAGTCCAAGGACGCGCTCGGTGGACAATGTAGGAAGGGACGTGAGAGAGATGGGAGAGGGTAGGGGTTGGATGGTTATAACAGAGGATAGGGTCACTTGGAGAAATGTGGTTGCTGCGGCCAAAAAATCCCGAGTTCATTTTAGCCACAGAGATAGAGAAAATTTGGATCTAACATATATTTGGTATAATTATCATTTATATAATTTGATTTAAATAGATTTAACTAACTATTCAAAATATTCATTAAAAAATAATTTTTGATATGATTTAGTTTATATACAAAATATTCAATTTGACTTATTTTGAAATAAATAAATAAATAAATCTATGTCATTTCATTAAAGACGCAAACCAAATTATTAGTATTATATAATATCTGTGCATATTTATTTACGTGTGATGGTAATTTTCTTTGTAATTCCGGTTCGTTTTGGTTGTTTTGTTCGAAACCAGTTTCTCTTTGGGAAGTTGGTATATTTTAAAAATATGTTAATGAATGAAAATACGTATTCCACTGCCGAGTAATGAGTATGAATGTTGGACGGCCTATATTAAATAGTTTTTGAAAAAAAAAAATAAAATAGATTCATGTGATGATAAATGAATATGCGTTCAATTGCCGGTGAAATTCACCAACCATCTGCAAATCAACTAAACGGAGCACGATAAAGTATTGAAGGAGGGGAAACGACAAGCATCGAGGGATGAATAGAGAGGATGGTGTTTGTGTAGTTTGCGACCCGAATTGTAAACATTTGGGGTAAGTCGATTTACATATGCATCCCGAACTGTCAACTTCGACGACAAGGCAAACGAAAAAGGAACGAGACACAGGAATAGAGTAGTGAGAGGGTGTGGGAGGGTGGATGGGGTGGAAGAATGTAGAAAAAGCTGGAGTGTCTCCACTCGACTATCTCGCAAATTTGAATTGGATTAATTAACATATATTATATTTAATTAAATTTAATTAATTACAAATTCAAATTAATAAATACTATTTATTAAATCAGCGCATGTTTGGCTCTTTGTTGATGGCACCACGTCACGTGTTGGCGCGTGAGATTTGCAGTGTTAAAAAATTAATTCTGGTACTTTCAGCGATTCAATCAAGTTGAAATAACGTTGTAGGTAATGACCCTCTTCAAGTTGAGCTACATTTCTCAAAAGTTCTAGCTCAAACCGTTTTTGCGTAATCTTTTCTACATACACACACAGACATTTTTCTCAACCTTAGTGAAAATGATTCAGGAACCTTCAAAACATATAAAAACATCAAAATCTCGACATCAAAAATTTTCGTGATCGCAAAACTATCTCTGGCGAGATAGTAAAAAAAGACAGGGGATTCACATTAACATTTTATTTCGGTCCAATTTTATGATAATAAATATGATGATTATGATTATTTCTATTTTTACTATAATTCCTTTTTCTTTTTTCCTTTTCCAATTATATCTTCCTACATATAATAACTCTATTATAAATGCCTAGTCCACCTGTCATGCTTATGTTAAATTAGTCAATGATTAGTAGAGGCTGCTGCAATGTTTCTCAAATGAAACACAAGGCCATCGTTTGGTCTTCATTACATCAAGGACTTCAAGGGGAGAGTGAGAGAGTTGATCAAAAGCGGTAGACACTCGCACTTTTTAACAAAGAATTATTCATCGAAATTCATGTCCATACAAAATATAAATACACCATTTTCAAATTATATAATCAAAAAAAAAAAAAATTTATTCATCTTATGAAAAATATTCATAAATAGTCAATAAATTAATGTTTAATATTATTTTTAAATTAATAATAGTTAGCACCAGAGCAGTCAATTTAGGAAATTTTAAATTATAAGTAAAAAAGAACAATTAATTATTGAAGTGGGTCTCCCTCTCATGCTTTTCCGTTTCAATATGTCCTTCAGATAGATTGTTTCTTTAATTGTAATTGTTAACTGACTTGCAGGTAAAAATTACTGATCAACTACAAATATAAGAATAAAATCAAATTAAATTTTTGGAGGTGAATTCAATTTATTTTCTTTAAAAATGCAATTATGTTAATACTATTATAGATTATAATTAATAAAAAATATCTAAATTATAATAAACAACATTGTAATGTTAAAGCAGTGATTCTCAACCTTTTTTTTTTACCGCGGCACACTTTTAACGGTTTAAAAATTTGGCGACACACAAAGAAAAAGATAAGTGTCAAAGTTTACTGTATTGAAAAAAGTGGTTCCAAAAACGGTTTACCTTTATAAAAAAAAATCGGAAATGTTTAAGAGCCTCTTTACATATAAGTATGATTATCATTTGTAGCATCATTTTCATTTTAAAAGTCATGCTAAATAAATTTCAGACTATTTTTTGAAATTCTTTGTTGCTGATAAAAATAGTATCCGAAAAAATAGTTCTCCGATAAAAAGAATAACTAAACTAATACTTAGGTCAGTCAGTCTCAACCGTTTTTTTACCGCGGCACACAAAGAAAAAGATAAGAGTAAAAGTTTACTATATGGAAAAAAGTGGTCCCAAAAACGGTTTACTTTTTTTAAGAACCAAATTGATATATATATATATATATATATATATACTACTAAATTTAAATGAAAAAAATTGAATATAAAATATACATTTTATATATTTTATTTATAGAGTATCATAATGTATTGCTAATTTGATTAATTCGTACACAGGTAAAAATTTAATTAAAAAAACTTGTTTTCCCTTTATAAAATATGTAAAGAGGAAGGAGGGACACACCTAATAACCGTATGCATTATCAATAAATAACTCAATAAAATTATTATATACGATAAAAATTTGTTGACATACACAAAGAAACATAAAAGAATTTTTGAAAAATAATTAATTTGAAAACTAAGGTCAAGTATATATATTTATCATCTAATTATTTTTTTTATAAAGATCAATATTATATCAATATGTTTTTAACAAAAATAATAATTTTAAATTAAACTATCAATTATCTCATGGCAATTGTGTTATTATTATTATTTAAAAAAAAAATGACAAAATTATTTTTTTCTCCAAAACAACCTCTAATACAGCGGATTTCAACCTGGGAGGCGTGAGCACACTCTAGGGGGGAGGGGCGCAAACTTTTGAAAATTTTACTCTTAAAAAAAAAAAAAAGTAAGATGATTTTGTGGCCAAACTTTGCGAACATTTCCGATTTTTTTTCAATTTTTTTCAAAATGGTTCTAAAAAAAACAAAAAGGTAGGATGATTTTGAGGCCAAATTTTCCGAACAGTGTTCTAAAGGGGGAGGGGAGGGCACAGAGCCTGAAAAGTTGAGAACCCCTGCTCTAATAAAATAGTTCGCCTGATAGTTATGCAATAGTATGTAGTTACAATTTAAAAAATTATGTTTATATATTAAGCGGCTTCTTTTCCTAGGTTATATTTTAATACTATCCCATATAAAAAGAAAACATGCAAATAATGTTTTTAGTTAATGAAAAATAGAATTAATAGAAATACTGAGAAGATATTAAAGAAATTTGTTGAGCAATTTTATCTATATATATATTCAATGTTTTTAATTAGCAATGTATGCGGGTAAAGATTATGTTGCATGTTTGTGCATTTCTTTTCTTTTTTGTTTTTCTTTTTATATTATTTAACGAAACATGTTTAAAGGCTTGGCAGGAGAGTAATTCTCCCATGCAGTCAGTCAGTCAATGAGTTAAGCGTCTTAGCCATTCCAGAGAGGGCTGCTGTCTGCCTTCCCTCTTCACTTGATCGAAAAAACATTATATAGCACGTATAAAAGGCGGAACGACATATCGGCTTATTGGATATTACAAAAAATTAAAAAAAAAAAAGAAGAATGAATTGAGTTCTTAAAATTCACAGAGAATGAAGAAAAACAAAAAAAAAAAAATACCGCAATGATTGGAATATTATAGTTTTTCAATTTACTGTTTGATAATGTTCATTTCAACCGCGACATGCTAATTAGAACGTTTCGGATCCGTTATCTTTGAATTCGCATTAAAAATATTTTCGTCAATATTAATTATAATTTGAAAAATCTTGGAAGATATTTCTTTTTAATTTTAAAAATTTACATTAACACGTTCCCGCCGGTATGTACCACCGGTGGCTCATGCCGCCACATCAAATAAATAGACAACCCCGGCGGGAACGTGTTAAAAAAACCATTTAAAAAAAATTATGATTTATTAAATATAATAATAATCCAAAAAATAGAATAATTTAAATTTTAAGAAAAAATTTTTTTAGATTTCATAAAATATTGATTAATATTGATAATATTATTAAATGTAAATAACTTAAAATACTTATAATATTCTATTTTATATTGAAAATATATTCTTTTAAGAGCAGATATTCTTATATATTTTGAATTTGAAGATTGTTATTTATTAGGTTATTTAACTACTCAGGGAACGGGGAACTTTTTTAATCATTACCCCAAAATATTTTGGTGTAAGTTGATATTACAAAGCAAAAAAATAAACTACGAAATCGCCTCTTTTTAGCATCTTTCCTATTATAGTCCCCCATGATAATTTTGAAAAGAAAACAATTGAAAAGAAAATAATTTGTAAAAATACTAACAGGTTTATAAAAGAGCAAATTAATTAAATAAATAATCCTACTTATTACTCTTACTCATACTTTTTACTCACAAAAGTTTCATTTTTACCCAATTTGGGGTAATTTACCCCGGTTCCTCGACCGCTGCTTTAGTATATTCAATCTATTTTCAAGCAAAAGTTACATTTAAACCTAATACATCCAAGTTTCCCCAATATTAAATATAAATCCAAATTGTATATATTCTTGTTTATGGTACTTAATTATAATTACAAAAATTTGGAAAGGTGACAAGAAATAAGAAACTAAGGAGGAATGAAACAACTATCAATCGAATGTTAAGAAAAATGAATAATCATTTTTTAGTAATTAATAGTCATGTCGTTTATTTACTCAATCAAAGTGACAAGACATTTGTTATTTTGGTTACAGTATAAATATTGGAATTAGTTATTTTTTTTTTTTGGTTTCAAGTGCATAACAAATAGAAATAAATGATTTTTTGTTCAATTTTTTTTTTTCAAACTCACGATAATATAAAGGTTTCGATTTCATTTTATCGGTGTTACTATTATCGTTGTTTCGTAGTTAACATATCACGATTTAATATTAATACTCATACTAGGTTAACTTTCTCAGCATATTGCAAATTACTTTCATTTATTCAAGAGATCAAGTTTGTGAATTTAAAAATACTATTTTAGGAAATAATATTTTGAATACCACATTATTCGGGGTTATCAGAAAAAAGTTCTAGTATCTTATCTTATTATACATGCAAAAATTATATATATATGCATATATATATTTGTATTTTTGAAATATTAAACTTCTCGAAACATTTTTTTGAAATTCACCCGTAAGTTAATATTTAGAAAAATAAATCTGTATTGCATTCAGTCTGGGGAAAAATAATCTTTATTAGTTTTTTTCTTAATTTAAAATAGGAAATTTAAATGACATCAGTAACTACGTCAGACAGCGCTTCCTTAAATTCCTTAATTTATTAATATAAATCAAATCAAATTACGAAATATATGTTATATCCACAGGCCATACTTTTCTGTCTTTCGGTGCATTAATGCGCAATTTTAAGGGCTGTATGTTTTATGACATATTTCTTTTTAATTTATGTTTTTTTAAATTATTTGAACGGCGACTCGCTGAATTAGGTATTAATATTATCAGCCAAATCCGATAATAAGGAATAATTTTTTTAATGACCGAGCGGCGGCTCGGTGAACCAGGTACTTATATTTATATTGTAGAAATTGCAAAGAAAAAAAATAAATTAATTAATGAAGTTATTATTAAATAGTTGATAATATATTATTTCTTATCAAAATGTTTTATGTTAGTCAATCAAGTTTTTATATATGTAGTAAGCTTTTGGTGAGTTATGTTAAACATATATATAATCTCAGATAGCAGGGTTTTTTGGTAATAGGAAAGTTTTCTATACAAGTTGAGAGAGAGAGATAGAGAGTGAAAGAGTGTGAGTGAGAGAGAGAGAGAGAGAAAGAGTGTATGTGAGTGAGTGAGAGAGAGAGAGTGTGATGTGAAGTGGCCTTTGGCCTGAGGCAAGTGTCAAGGTCAGCTTGCTTGAATCAACCTAAAAGAATGAGTCGGCCATTTTCTTGGTGGTGTTGTTGATGATGATGATGATCACCAACATCATTATTACCCTGAGAATGAGGGACGAGCGAGAGAAGTGAATGGTGAAGACCGGCCCTCGTTACATCTCCGATTGACCCAATTCAAAAAAAAATTTCTTCTCCACGTGGCTGCCTTCGGCAATATCCAAATAAAAATTATTGAAATCAATAATTAGATTGGAACATATTTTTTTTTTCTCTAATTCATCAATGAATGAAATAAGCGCAATCATTTTAAAGGATATTTCAATAAACTATAGAAATTAAATTGTTATTAGTTTTATGATGCAGCATAATTAATATTTCCAAATAGGTATGTTTTGAATTGTAAAGGATTTTATATTTGGATTTGAATGTATCGAATTTGATAGGAAAATAAATGCAAATTGATTTTAGTGATTTAAGGTTTGCTGTTGGATGATTTTATTGATTATGTTACATAGTATTAAAATGATAAATTATATTTAACACGTTCCCGCCGGTTCCATAATTTGCCTATTTATTTTAGGTGGCGGCATTAGCCACCGGTGGTACATGCCGGCGGGAACGTGTTAAATTTTTTTACAACGGATTTTGGCAAATTTAACACCGATTGATAATTTTTTTAATTTTAATTCAAGAGAGATAGATAAAAAAAAATTATCTAATGTTTAATAATCGAATAGGTAAATCAAATAAAAGATAAAGGAAGAGTTGACTAAAAAATAAGTTTAAAACATGTTATTAAATGAAAAATATCTTTATTGTAAATATTCCAAGTTGTTTAAAATGTTATTCGTTAATTTTTAATACGAAAAAATTTTAAACAAATAAAAAAATAAATTCTAGCTGACATGTATGAATGGTAAGTATCCATTTGCGAACTCATCCGGCGGGTGGGAGTTAAAAAAAAAATGAACTAGTGGCCGTCTATGTTGGTGAAAGGTGAGCACGCATACATCACCATACACCAACACACATGCTTCAGGTAAAAACGACTGGAAAGGTTTGTTAGTGCCAATGGGATGACGTCATCCTTTTGGAAAAGCAGGAGGGTTGAGGGTGGAGAGGGGAGGTAGACGGCGCGCGCGCGATTAACTCGCCAAGAAGCGCACCGTATCACTCACTCACTATCTCTTTCTCTCTCTCACTTGTACTATTCGTTCGATTTTCTATCTCTGTCGTAAGCACAGCACGGCGAGTTTGGTTCCGAGGGCCTGGAGCGGTGGGGAGAGAGTTGGGGAAGGGGGGAGGGTCGAAGAGAACTCGTCACGCCGGATGGGAGACAAAACAGACCGAGCGGGACGGACGAGGGAGAAATAATAAAAAAAAGAAAGAAAGAAAAATGGAAAGAAAAAAAAAAAGAAAAAAAAAATTGAGCGCGAAAGCTCCAAGCGAGCTTGGGATGGATTGAAAAAAGAGTAAAAGAGATAGGAGGGAAGAACAAATCGAAAAGAAAACAAAACTAGTATGACGGGATTAAACTGAAAACAGTTTATAGGGAAAGGCTGTAAGCGTCGAGGGAATCGGCGTCGTCGACGTGCACGATGAACGAACGAACCAGCCAGCCAATCGAGGTGGGGGCGGGTTGGGAGGGGGGTGGCGGTAAAGTGAGGGGGGCGGTAAAATGAAGAGGGAGCGGGGCACTCCAAGATCAACTCAAGAATTTCGAAGTGTTTACGTGTGCATGGGAAGTGATCAAGGGATGCATACGTTTTTCAAATTTTGCACAAGTTGATTGAGACATTCACGAATTTTAGAAAACCAAAATTTGCATTTTGCAGTTTTTGTTTGTGTTTAATTTGTTAAAAATGTAACAAAATTTCTATATTTTAATCGATTCAATGAAAATATAATTTCATTTATTAGAATCCATTAAAAATAATTGATTGATTCGATTATTATTATAAGATTAATATAATTTAATAATTGTAAGTAGTATAGTGTCTACAGATACTTAATACATTAATTAATTATATTAATATTTAATATATTAATCATATAAATATTAATTTAATCTAGTAGATAAAATTATAAATTAATATTTTAATCATTTAATGAGTAGTATTTTCCATAAATGTGGGAAGAATACTAATTATAAAGTATTTTTTTTTTTTCAAAAATATTATATTTATCAAAAATAAATTAATAATGGAAGATTAAACAAGTGATTAGTTTCAAGGATAATAATATATATAAATAAATAAATACATGATTTGTAAACTATTCTCTCAATCATTATTATTGAATAGCTTAAACGTTTGTTTATTTCTTTCTTAATTCATATATTGATTTTAATAAGTTATTTTGTCCGAGATATATATATATATATAAATAACAAAATTAGAAATAAAGATAAAAATATTAGAATTTTTAAATAATAAATATTGACTTAGGGTAAAGCATACAGTCGTTGGCCCCCTTAAGCAACTCATAGCAGTCTTTAATGCATATCTGGGCAAATTGGAGAACAATCTGTGTCAAATTAGGTTTGCAGAACATAGATACGATAAACATTTAGATGAATAAAAAAAATCATTTTCTCATGATATTTTCAATAAGCACTTTTTCAAAAAAAAATCCTAAAAAATACAGTTATTGGCCCCCTATTATAGTTATTGGTCTAGGTATTCTATAGTGGTTATACAATCATACAACAAATGATTACATAACCATAGTTAATAGCGCAATTTTTAAAATTTAAATCTCTTATTATTTGTGTTTTAGTGATAGGGGGCCAACGACTGTATACTTTATCCTATATTGAATATTGAAACTGCCTAAGTAGTCGTAATTTAATAATTTTAATTAAATCAAAATCATTCGTATCATTTACTTGTTTATATCCACACTACACTACTATAAATAAAAAATGTGTTGATTTCTTTTATTATTATTCAGTCCTATTTTTTGCTGAATCAAAATTTTAAATATTCCTTAAATTTTAGTTTTATCCAAATGAGATGATATTCATTTCTAAAATGTTTAATATATAATTAACTATTAATTTAATATATAACTAACTAAATAAATAAACATTTCACTAGGTTTTATAATATATTTGTTGATTAAGAGAAATATGATCAAACTAGTCAAGTAGTTAGAGTATTACATTTGTGAACATTAATAGCTTAAATATAATTATGTATATATATATTTTATATGTGAAATCAGATGATAAGAATGATAAAGCATTTATACTTACAATCTTTTGAATTATGATACTTCATTCTAATTTGGCTAAAATGAATAAATAATTATTTTTTTTTATAATAATCTAAAGACAAAATTAATCAAACAAATATATATGATAATATAATTTTAATAAATATCAAAAATTAATATAAATGATATCATTGATATTATTAAATGATTATAATAAACGAATCATAGAATATATTTAAAAAAAAAAGATAAAAATGTCGATATTATAGGTGATAATTATTTAAATTGATCACATTTAGGTGTTAAACAGTAACTTTAATATGGCAGGTGGGTTAATAATAATTATCAAAAGATGAGGAAATTTTAAATTGGAAGTAAAGGGAGGGAGAAGATATTAAATTAATAATCTTTTTGTTTATATTAAACATATATTAGAATTATTTAAAGTTATTTAAATGTTAATGAGTCTAAATTAATAATTATTTATTTTAAATAAACAAATAAATATTAAATGTTAGATTATGCATTCGTTAAAAGATTAATTGAATTATATGATTTGTTTTTATTTAAGAGCCATTTAGTAAATGGACGATTAAAATTAGTTGAATATATACGAGAGTTCAAAAGAAAAGGAAAATTTTTAATATTCGTGGGCTATGTAGATTTGAATATAGATTTTTTTTTTTGTTATTTTGATACATATGTTTCTCATATGTTGATATCAGCCATTTTGGATTAGTAGTTTGTTTTTGATAGCTGGAAAAATTAGTCACATTTTTGTGTTCTTTGATTTTTTACTTAAAAAAAAATTGATGAAAGAATCTGTATTAATTTTGAGTGGAATAAAGTGCTCTAACGCTGGTATAAGTGCATTATAACTGAGGGGAATTACTCTGAAGGGGACAAAATGGATATTGATGAATAAATAAATACTTTTCGAAATAATTCCAAATTCTCCTATTCTTTTGATTAAACCTCGTATATATATATATCTTATGCAAATTGAATTAAGATTTAATTTATTTTTAAGAAAAAAAAATTCTTACGGAAGTTGAATAAAATAAAGCTATGAATAATTAAAAATTTTCAAATGTTAATGTTACTTGCATGCGAGGGAGCAAAAAGTGTGAGCCCTCCCACAATGAAAATGAACCATTGAATGGGGGGGGGAGGGGTCTGAAGAGCTATTTATATGATCTGGACTAAGGGCCTCTTTACGGGTGCGTGACCTACAGTCAGAACATACCCTTCCTCCCAAAATCCTTAAATGGAAAAATACAAAAAGGTCCCAAAAGAAGGGCAAAGCACGCGTCGGCTGGCACCTACCTACCGGATACACATAAGAGACCCATCGACCATTGGAAAAGCCTCCAAATCGATTTGTTCCAAAAGAAAATATCTTTTACTTAAGACACTTAAAGAAACTATCATTAGTTTAAAATTCAAAAGTAGGCAACCTTGATAAAAAAAAAAAAATAAAAATAAAATAGCATTCAACTTGATGATTTATCGAAATGTCTATCGGATAAAGTAAATGAAATATGATGAAAATTTTTTTGTTGACTTCAAATTTAAATAAAAATAAATTGATTTTCAAATATAAAATTATAATAATAATAAATAAATAAATAAATAAAAGAATACAAATAGCAATATACATTTTATATTATTATTAATATTATAATGAAATCAATCTCATTCACATGTTTAGGTATTTAAATTAAAAAAAAAACAAAATGAAATACTAAGTTATGTATTTTAAACATAATTTAGTTAAGAAAATTTAAAAAATATTATAATCAGATTCTTATGAAATATTTATAGATGTGATTTAACATCTTTAAATCATTCAATTTGAGATAAATACGAGGTCTGTTCAAAAGAAAAGATGAGTTTTGAATTTTCTCGGGCTGTGTACATTCGATTATAGAAATTTCTTGTTATGTTGGTACACATATGTTGACATTATCAGCCATTTTGGATTAGTAGTTTGTTTTTACAACTGGAAAAATTAGTCACTTTTTTCTGTGTTCTTCGATTTTTTAATTAAAAAAAAAATAAGGAATACAACAAGGAAGTTATACAACGTTTACGCAAAGTGATACGGCTCAAACGATCGGAATTGTGGAAACACATATCATGGATCCTGCATCACGATAATGCACCACCTCACACATCATTGCTTGTTCGTGATTTTTTAGCCAAAAACAACACCGTTATCATGATTCACCACCGAATTCACCAGATTTGGCTCCCTGACTCTTTCCTGAAGAGACAATGAAAGAAAAGCCTTTTGCCACAATTGATGAGATAAAGTCGGAATCGAAGAACGAGCTGATGGCCATACCGAAAAGAGTATTTCAAAAGTGCTTCGACGATTGGAAGAAGCGTTGGCATAAGTGTATTATACCTGAAGGGAAATACTTTGAAGGGGACAAAATGGATAATGATGAATAAATAAATACTTTTCGAAATAATTCAAAATTCACTTTTTTTTGAACAAAAATGTGGAAAAAATGACAATAAGACAAAAATGTTTAATAAATGATTAATAAAATGATGTTTTATGCATTTCCTGTCGGAAAGAAATAAATAAAAAAATAATTAATGAATATAAAATAGATAATCCCACCATCATATATAACTAATATAAAAACAATTCCATTGAATATATTAAATAATACTATACACAAAAAATAGTTGTTTGTCAGGAAGGAAATTGTTGTGCAGATTATTTATTCTTTATCAGTAGGGTACGATAATTCTCCTGTTTTATAAAACAGTAGTTAATTATTGTACACATATTGATAATATTACCCATTGAATATGGCAACTATATTTTCTGGAAAATAAGGTTATTTTAAAATTTAATTGTTGCATATTTGTTATTAAAACAAAAATAATGCCAAAATATAATTTGTCCTTCAAAAAAAATCCAGTTTTATTTATTATTTACTATTATTTTAATTATTTTACAAAAAAAAATGAATATTGTAAATATATATATAAAAGAATATATAGAATTTTGTTATCCCCCCTCTCCCTCGCTTACCTAAGAATTTAAATTTTATGATAATTAAATAATATTGAATTAATGATAATGGTTAAAGAATAAAATAAAATGAGATAAAAAAAAATGTAGAAAGTTTCGAAAAGAAATAAAAACTAGATAATAAAAACGTGGTTATGTAATTGTAGTATTAACAAGAATATCAATGGGAATATTTAAATAATGGCAATTTGAGTAAATAAGTAGAAATTGTTTTTAAATAACTTATTAATTTTTCAAATTTAGCTAAAATAGGCGTTTAAATAAATAAATAATAAAATAAAAAATAAATAATTAAATAAATAATAAAATAAAAAAATGAATAATTAAATAAATAATAAAATAAAAAATAAATAATTTAATAAAAAATAAATTTGGGAAAGATTATATAACTTTCTTTATATAAACATATATATATATATAATCAATATAAGTATCAAAGTTGAAAATATACAATAAATTGAATATTTATATCAGGATATTGAATAGAAATTTATTATTATCATTACTAACTTTACAATTACAAACTTTTAAACAATTTTTAGTAAGTGATGACGATTTTGATAAACTCTCTATTTTTCATTCTTATCAGTGAATTTGGGTGAGGCCAATTAAGCAAAAAAGAGAAAGTCATTAATGAAATACTTAATTTAGAAATAAATTTGAAACGAAAATACGATGAATGCTTATCTTTTTTTATCAGAATATATATATATATATATATATAAATTTAATAAAATCGCATGAAACCAAATTGATGTAAATATTGATTATTTTATTTTAATAAAAAAATTAAATCTTGTATAATTAAAAATGTAGGTTGTCCTAATTTTTAAAGGATTCAAATCCTTAGAATAACAGATAACAAAATGCGACATCAGCTTATCAATGAATGTTCTTGATGTAATAAATAAATTAGTTTAATGTATGATATTATATATTATTTTGAAATAAGTCTATAAATTGGAGATAATAGTTAATTACGAATTAGAAAATAAAATTGTTTTATTGTTTAAATTGATTAATTAAATAATTAAGTAAATTGGAAAAATATTATCTATTAATAAAATAAATATTTTTTTATAAAAAATATAAAATAAAATTGAAATTGAAAATTTATAAAAATATAAAGTCATATTTAAATTGAAAAATATATTTAAATTATAAAATATCACTTAAACTGCAGTACATTCAATCAAGGAAGTTAAATAAAAATTAACGTTATATAAAAAAAGGTTAAACTTTAGTGCAGCGTTTTCCAACATCTGGGGCGCCCCCCCCCCCCTCCCCCTGGGGCGCGAATGTATTAGAACCAATTTTTTTTTTCTAAAATCTATAATATGTTTTTGCTTAATTGAGTGTGTGTGGGTGTGTAATGTTTATGTATGATTTTGTAGTCCATTAAATAAATTACTATATTATGTGAGTAATTATGAAAATAGATTATTACAAGAATTGGCGCAAGCATTTTTTTTTTAAAAAAAAGGGGGCCGCCGGTACAGAAAGATTGGAAACCACTGCTTTAGTGCCTGTATTGTTTTTTTTTTACAATCAATTAGTATTTTAAATATGTGTTTCTTTAGTCAAGAGTCTTGTTTGATTTATTAATCTTTTGTAAATTTTTATTGTTTTTTAATTAATATTTAAACACTATATTAGAAGATCTCTTTCGTTTACATATTTAATTAGAAAAATAATGTTTACTATATATATATATATATATATATATATATATATATTCAAACACAATTTTTTTAAGTCAGGTTTTCAGCTAGTCATAAAATTTCCACCATATAATTACCGACCGACGATAGGAAGGGAAGGTATTGTTTTCATACCAAATTTCACATGTGGAGATTTTTACATATCTCCACGAATCATGCATTTTGTTAACAGAAAAAGGTATTTTTAGCATGATGACTGTTCATCTGTCCGTCCATCTGTCCATTGTGTGTCCGTATAGACGTGTACAGCTTGAAAGGCTCAACGGATTTCAATAAAATTTGGTATATTTACCTAATGCATCAGTACCATCAACTTTTGGGGTATATCTGGTAACCGGGACTGGTAGTTTAACAAGTATTAATTTTATATTCATTGTCGGAATTTTTCACTTAAAATATAGTAGTGTATTAATAATTGAGTAATTAAACTAAAAATAAAAATCAGGATAATATAACTTAGTCATTTTAATTCAAGTTTTTAAAATATTTTTTTTAAATATATATATATATCTAACGTTGTTTTTTTTATTATTTTTAATCGTCGGTCGGCTCATTAAAAAAATTCTTCCTACAACAAATTGACGAAATAATGACTGTTCATTGCAATTTATATATATCAAGTTAATTTGAATGTAAATTTTAATTATATTTATATGATTATAAAAAAGAACCAAAAAACAAATATATTTATGTATGAAATAAATATTCAATATATAAATTGTTGGAATATAGATTGGAATTGTCGATTATAGCATATGTTTATTTATTTTTAAGTATATATACAAATAATGCTTGTTATCTTGTATTGAAAATTTAATGATTTGTAGAGACAAAAATAGGTCAGGTAGGGACAAAGTCCTCGAAACAATAGTCCCTATTCAACAATTTATATTCAATAGAAAATACAAATATAATTTATCTATTATAACCTTCTTCTCAACTTTACTTCATGTCTGTCTGTCTGTTCGCTGTATGGCAAATTGAAATCGATTTTTCATCAACTTTAAATTGAGCTAGACTTTTAAAAATTTTTATTTAGATATTTCAATGAATCCCTAGAAGGTATGGAAGAAACATAATTGAATTATAATTAATTAAATGTAATGTAAACAACCATCAGGCAAATAGAAAAATTATTTTATTCTTATTAGTCCATGAAAAAACGTTATTTTATAAATTTTTTTTATATTTATATTATTTGGATATTTGAATCCACGTGTAAATAAGAAAATTTGATCATATAAGGTTTATACTGAAATAGAAATAGAAATGATTATAAACAATATTATTTATAAGAAATACATTTCTATTAAAAATTCTATCTTATGTCAAAAACTTATTATATATTTAGTAATATTAATTTATATGAAAAAATTGTATAAGAGTATAAAATAAATTAAACTAAAATATGATATAATATAACGGTGGCCAAAATGTGGCTCTTTTCGAGTTTATTGTGACTCAATTAAAAAATTTAAAGTCATGACACACAAAAAAGGTAAATTTTTTTCCGATTTAGCTCTTAAACATTTTTAAAAAAACACGTGACTCTTTTCGAGTTTATTACGACTCAATTAAAAAATTTAAAGTCATGACACAAAAAAGGTAATTTTTTTCCAATTTGGCTTTAAGAGTCAAATGTGATCAGGCTCTTAACATTTTTTTTATACTTTTTTTTAAATACGGTTGTAAAAAAAATGTAAAATGCTTTTGCGATCAGGCTCTTAAACATTTTCGATTTTTCAATATGGCCACCCCAGATATAATATATTAACTATTATTCGTACTGAAAGTATTATTATATATTTGGTTAATACTTTACTATAGATAGAGAATTGGATATTAAAACGTCCGAGTAAATAATGGATTATTTGAACTTTAGAATCAACAAACGATAACCAGTCCGGAAATAAGAATAGAATCCTTCATGTATATCCATCCAATATAGACATGAAGTTTATATATTTATATATGAATGAATTACTTATATAAAGTATAAAATGGTAAATATGGTTATTGAATGAATTTATTATAATATAATCGGAATTTAATTAAAGTTGTCTGAGATCAAAGCGTATCAGAGCAAAGATAAGATTAGTTGGGTTGAGTTGGAAGTGTGTCCAGGAATAGCGCAAAATCGCTTACGTGTCCCTGTCTGGTTTGTGAAAATGTTATGTGTGAAAAGGCTGCGGGGCGTAGCGTTGACCTAGACAAGTAATCGCCAGGCCATGTGCGGCCCCGGTGGATTTTTCCCAGCCTGAAAACTCTCTTCGTCCGGTTTTACCAGCAAACGAGACAAGAGAAAGAGAAAAAGAATATCCAATTGCCAAAAATCGACCAACAAGAGGGGTGTCCATCAGAGCAATGTTTTTTCTTTTTCTGAACAATTCTTTCGAAGAATGAAAATTTCCATT
Source organism: Labia minor (assembly GCA_963082975.1). Taxonomy (NCBI): domain Eukaryota; kingdom Metazoa; phylum Arthropoda; class Insecta; order Dermaptera; family Spongiphoridae; genus Labia; species Labia minor. The sequence continues at coordinate 113,746,493 of OY720344.1, forward strand.
CGGAAACAAAGACAACCGTTATCAAAAGAATGTCTCCAGGCAAACAGGTAGTGTGAGGGAATGATTTTCTGGAGGGCAAGGGCGTGGACATGAAGACAAGAGTGGGAAGGAGAACGAAAGAAAAGAAAAAATAAAGGCCTTCGACTTGAACCAACAACTCTCGCCTCCCCCACTTGCCATGTGAAACAATCGCAGCCTTTTTTTTTCTCTCCTCAGGGCACATAAAAACTTGAAAAAAAAATCTGATATTTCAACTTTTATTAGAGATAGGGGAAAAAAAAAGTTATAAATTTTAAACAAGAACAAACAAACAGATTTCATTTAGTTTTGTTTAGTCAATTAACCAAACTTGGCAGAAAGCATTACAAGTTTGTGTCCAACTTCCACTTCCTCAACAGCCACCTCCCCCTCCCCCTTACACACCAAACGGGGCTCCCCATACCACACAAATCCTTCCATGCTCCAACTTTAGTAGCTAATGAAAATAAAAATTAACAAAAGTAATTAGAAACGATGATGAAGGGTTTAAAGACAGATGGATGATGACTATATTACTATACTATTATATTCTAAGATAGTTTAAAATTAATTTCAATTTATTGTATCGAATCTATTGTGAAAAAATGTATGAATTATTAATGAATGAGAACTATTATCGATTGCAAAAGAATAACACCAAAGACTATCTTATTTTAATATTTATATATTAAATATATTTATAAAAATCTTTGCATAAATATTGTTTTTATCGTGGAAATAATAAAAATATATTTTCCTTAAGATTAGATTCAATCGTAGGTTGAAACTATTTTTTATATGGTATGAAAAAAAAAGAAGGAAAGCAATTGAAAAATGAAATGATGGGGGTGATTTACGTTAAGATTTTTTTTTCATATTAATGCTGATCACCTAAATCAAAAAAAAATGCAAATAATAAGCATTTTTATTTTTTTTTTTTGGAATTATACAAACTGGTCATCCTTAAGGTGACCATATGTCCCGTTTTCAGGTAGCTTGTCCCTTATTTTAAATTTATTATTATACTAAGTTATTGTTATATTATTTACTATATTTTTCAGTTATTTTATTTATAATGAACAGAAATAATAAAAAATATACGTTTTAAGAAAAAAATAAATGGTCACGTTAGTCATCCTGTCATGGACTTGGATAAAACTAAAAGCGACCCGCAAAAATTGCTTAAGAAAAGTTTATTTGGAATTAAAAAAGGAATCCACTGGTAAAGTTTTATTCAAATCCATGACAGGATGACCAGTTTGAATAATTACCATTTTTTTTATTTTATTTTATAATGAATAAACAAACAATTTTAAATTGGGATACAATATTAATGAAATATTAAAATTTGTAGACTATATATAAAGTGACCATAAATCCCGTTTTGAATGCGACAGTCTCATTTTCAGGTAGCTTGTCCCTCATTTTAAATTTATTATTATACTAAGTTATTGTTATATTATTTACTATATTTTTCAGTTATTTTCATTATAATAAACAGAAATAATAAAAAATATACGTTTTCTTCTTAGCCTCCCCAAACTATTACCAAAAATTAAAAAATGTCCCGTTTTTAAGAAAAAAATAAATGGTCACGTTAAGTACATAAATTAATAGCATTAATAAATAACATATAAAAATATCAAATGAATATAAATAAATACATTAAATTATATTAATAATAATTATTATTTATCAATTTAATTAATAGAAAAAAAAAATTATTATATTTGAATATTGAAATATTTTTTTTTACAATTAATTTATTATATAATATAATAAAATGAATAATTATAAAAAAGATAAAAAGAAACAAATTTTCAATTATTAACTTTCATTATAAATATTATAAACACTTATTATTTTGTTTGTACTAAAAAATGAATTATTATCAAGGTCAAGAGAGAATAAAAAAAAAGAATATAGAAATATAGCAAAGAGATTATTTCTTGTGTATTTTTAATTAGAATTGATTATTTATTTTAAAAATATATTTATACTAAAAAAAAAAAAAATTATAATTAAAAACAACTCGTTTTGAGAAGGTTGAAGGACTTGTTTTATATCTATTTAATAACAAAAATTTTTATCTCTAATTTAAAATTCCAAAAAAACTAAATTTAAAAGATTAGAAAGAAATAATCTCCTATTTCTTGTAAAATAATATGTAACATAAATAATTAAATTTCTAGAGAAAGTATATATAGTAGGACAATATTGTAAATATCAGCTTAAAAAAAATATACCTAATAAATTTAATTAATAGTAAGAAAAAAACGATGAAACATTTATAAGTAAATGTTAATTGGCTGTGTGTCTTGGGTCAATGATATCCTTCCATTGTATTATATTACTAGATGATGATGATAATAATAAAGAAAAAAACTATAATTCAAAGACTCGTTTATAATTCTATGAAGAATGTACAAATAATAATGTCTAAAGAATATGAAAATATTTTAAAATAAGATTAAATGTGATTACTTTAATTGAATAATCTTAAAAATTAAAATATAGAATACCGTTTATATATTTTAAAAATACAAAAGAAAAAGCGTTTATAAACGTAATTTGGAAAATCTTTATGACAAATTTAATGTTAATTAAAGAAAGAAATTAAATATTAGACATTAGACAATGAAGAGAACAAGGGGATAGTATGTTCAAACTTAAAATGCCTTTCAATTATATTTCGAAATTAAAACTTTCCAATAAAAGCTTCTTAACACGTTCCCGCTGGTATGTACCACCGGTGGCTCATGCCGCCACATAAAATAAATAGACAAATTATGGAGTCAGCGGGAATGTGTTAAAGAAAAAAAATCTGGAGGGTCTCCACTCGAATATCTCGCAAATTTGAATTGGATAAAATAACATATATTATAGTTAAATTAAATTTAATTAATTATATAAATTAACATTAATAAATAATATTTATTAAATAAATAGTATTAAATTGAATATATTAAATAAATAATATTTATTAAACTAGACTCTTTGCCACGTCACGTGCTGGCGCGTGATTGGCAGTTAACGTGTTAAAAAATTAAAAAAAATTAATTCCGATAGTTTCAGCGATTCAATCAAGCTGAAATTCTAAATATAACAGTTTTATACAATTTTTAATCATGTGAAAAGAGAGAGAGAGAGAGACAGTCATTTTTCTCAACTTTGGTGAAAATGACCCAGGGACCTTGAAAACGTATAAAACCATCAAAATCTCTTTGGCGAGATAGTAAAAAAAAAATTATAAGCTAAAACAGATTTTATCTATTTACAAAAGAAAAGGCATGAAAAAGTTATATTGATTTAAGTTTAATAATAAATTGGTTACCTTCAAATTAATTTTAATTATGAGATACTCAAATTGATAGAAATTGTAATCCAACCGAGCGAGGAGGGATCACCCGGTCAAGGACATAAATATATAATTAACACTTTCAACTTTAATTATCTAATTTGTTATGAAAAAAAAAAAAAAAAAAAAAAAAAAAATATTCCAATATGATTATTTCCCTTTTATTTGAAAAATTATTTATGAATATATTTCAAATTAAAAACAAACTATTTTTCTTTTTTTTATTCATATAATTCTAAATTGTAAACAATTATAATTAATGATATATTTCATAAATAGAAAAATAATTTGTTGAAAAAAATAAAAAAGATATAAATTTAATAGCAATGATATAAATATAATGTTTATATATTAAGGTTGCCATTTAAAATTTTTGGGGAATAAATTTACTACGTTTTTTTCTTTTCCTAGTTAGTAAATAAAATAATAATATAAAAAAAAAAATTTCAATATTATGTAAAATGTAAATAATGAAATTCGATGTAAAAATAAAAATGTAAATGTAAACTAATTACGATCATGAGTCACCAATTGATAGTAAAAATTATTGTAAACCCTTTTTATTTTTGTTATGTTATGGGATAAAAAAAAAATTTATGTATCATAAATTGGCTAATAAACATACTTTTTTAAACTAAACTAAAAACTAATTCACCAACTCCATAAACCATTTTATTGGATTTAGTTAAATTGAGAAATATAACCTATTTAAATATTCTTTTTAATTGATATTTTATATATATTAATTATAAATAGATGTGATTTTTCCATTCAATTTCAATAAATGTATAATTTCAAATGAATAAATTATATTTGAAATTTCTTTTAATTATCATAAATCGATTTTCAGTTTGTAAACTTGAATTTGATTCAATTTTAATGACTTGGATTAATTTATTTAGTTATTGTTTAAATAAAATAATTGATAATTATTTATAAGGGAATTTTGTAAATAAAAACACATATTGATTTTTTTTTTTGAATAAATTTACAATAAAAAAATATCAACATGTGGTTTTATTTACAAAATTCCCTTATAAATAAAAATAGCCACAAAAGCTTTAATAATTTAATTGGTATTTATGTTATTTAAGTTGATTTGGAATTAAAAAAGAAATCCACTGGTAAAAAATACAAACAAAAAAAAATATACAAAAAATACACACACACATTGTTTCGATTGCTACTTCTGCAATCGAAACGTTGTTTTTTTTTGTATTTTTTTGAATAAATTTACAATAAAAAATATCAATATGTGGTTTTATTTACAAAATTCCCTTATAAATAAAAAACAGCCACCAAAACTTTAATAATTTAATTGGTAATTATGTTATTGAAGTTGATTTGGAATTAAAAAAGGAATCCACTGGTAAAGTTTTATCCATATCCTTGACAGGATGTATAATTATCAAATAATTAAGATTAGTTTATTATAATATGTATCAATCAATTAATTCATTCACGCTGGCATGTACCACCGGTGGCTGATGCCGCCACATAAAATTAATGTTGTAAAGGTAAACAAATTATTAAATTTGTTATTCTGTTATTGTTTTTTTATTGAGAATTAAATCGCGATTAACATTTTCAATGATTATTCATATAAAAAAAAAAAAAAAAAAGAATAATGATTTATGAATGTTACAAATATTAGAATGGTTGAAGAGAGATAAGGAATTTTTGTCTGGGACTGTATATACATTGTAATAAACATGGGTTGGTTTTCCAAAGGATTTCCCATGGGTCTTTGAATCGGGGTGGTGCATGTAGGGTAGCAAAAGGGTCCTCACGCCAGGCAAACCGATGGGGGTGGCCAAGAGGCCGCCTTCCCCCCCCCCACCCCCTCCCATTTCTCCCCAGCCATCCCTTTCTCTTGCACCAGGCAAATTGCATCCACATATACGAAGAAGATAGGCCGCGAGTGAGAGTATATGTACATATGCGTGTGTGTGTATGTATGTGTGTATGTGTGTGTAAGAGAGAGAAAGAACTCATCGGGAATGTCGAATCAGTCACGGCCGGGAGAGAAATTCAAATCGGAAAGAGAATGCCAGGGTTGCAAAATAAGATTTAAAACTCGCTTTAAGAAAGAAAATGAGAAAGAGAAAAAAAAAAAAAAAAAAAAAAAAGAAAAGCATGGCGTCAGCGAATATTTTTCGCTTAATTTGCTACTGTTGATGTTGCAATTGGATTTTGTTATAGTCGATTCAAGTGATTTTTTTATTTATTTTAATTGAAATTGCATTTTAATCGACATACAATTTACATAATGAAAATAAAAAAAAAAAAATTGAAATTCTACAATTTTTCTTCATTTTTTTTTTTTTTTTATTTATTAATATATATAAAAAAAACCTAGGTCAGTTTTTAAATTAAAATGTGTATCAAAAATCACCAATTTAAATAATAAATTTATATTAATTAATTAATTTTAAAAAAATTCGATGAATGTCACTTAAATATAGAAAATATATTGAATTGTTTTGTAAATTTTATTTTTATTTTAAGTGAAATTGAAATAAAATTATGATTTTTCTATAATATGGTGGATATTCTTATGACCAGGAGGCATTTCAATATTATAAGTATAAATAGGTAAATAAAACATTTTATATATATATATATATATATTAGCAAAATTTTGTGTGGATATTCTTATGACCATGAGGCATTTCAATATTTATAAGTATAAATAGATAAATAAAACATTATATATATATATATATAGCAAAATTTTGTATGTTTTTAGTAATAATTATATATAATTTTTTTTTTTTATAATATTTATAGCTTATAAGAAGAAACTGGTTCTATTTAAAAATTGATGTAAAAAAAAAAAGAATATTCAAATGACTTTGAAGAGGAACTGAGTGTAAAAAAAAAAGGAAAAAAAGAGGTTATATTAGTGAAAAATGAAAATCCCTATAAAACATGATTAGGGTTTTTTTTTATTACCACATGGTCATGTATGGTGTGGTGTGGGTGCAAGTGAGATAGAGAATATGGGCGCGAAGATGCTCATTCAATATGCAAGTGGCCCCGTGGAGGTTGGCCCTGATCGGAAAAAGACAATGGAGGAGATCGGCATGCGAAATGCAAGTTGCCGGGCAGCGGCCAGCAGCAGCAGCCAATGCTGCCGCCGCCGCCGCCGCCACCGACGCCGTCGTCGACGTATTCGCACCGAGTCCCACCACAACTTGACTTTCACACTCGATCATTTGTTATTCGCATCCGGTTCGAAAGAAATCAATGTCTCTCATTGTGGCCTAATCCAACCAATCAACCAATATAATTGTTGAATGGATATCGGTTCTTACCTCGTTTCTTGACAGGAACAATCACTTTGATGATGCCTTTTTTTTGTCTTATCTTCTTCCTATTAACGTCTTTTCTATTAAAGAAAGCACAAGTCCACAAAATGTATTTGCTCTTCCTCAAGCTCCCTTCTTGGTACACTTTTTTAATATTTACACTGAAAAACACGAATCTAATTACACACACTCACTAAATAAAATATCTTTCCGTGTTACTCGTTAAAATAATGAAAAGAATATTTGAAATTCTTTTAAGTTTGTAGGAATTTTCCAACTGCAAACACGAAACTATCTCCCCACTTCATTAATATGGCGGACGCCTCGAACTCGGAGAATAGAGAAGAAGCGAGTGCAGCCGCGAATGTTGCTACCGCAACCAAGTTCAAATTTCACTAGTAAGAGGGCGCCTGAAAACAACATATAGCGCACGTGGCGAGTGGTCAAAATCCAAAACTTCATTACCGCTTTTTTTCAAAACAGATTTATTAATATAATTTTGTCATTAAATAACAAAAATTAAAAAGAAAAATGTTAAAATAATATTTATATAATTAATATATATATATATATATATATATATATATAAATTATATAAAATTATACCACCATATTTTAAAATTAAAATAAACACCAATATTTTAAATTATCCAGATGTTTTTTGTAAGAAATTACCTTTAATCATTTTTTACATATATAAATATATATATATATATATTAATTTATTGCTATCAATTATTATAATATTTAATTTTTGATATTTTACTTTTATTTTATTTTATTTAATAATTTTTTTAAAGATATTTTAATAAAGAAATTTTGAAAAAAAACATTTCCATCACCAGATATCTTTTTCTTTTTAAAATCACTTATTTACCAGACTACATTATTATTAGTTTAAAGAAAATTATATTTTTAAAAATTAAATATTATTATATTTTCATTTGAAATTTTATAATAGTTAGTTTGAAATTAAAGTCCGTTTCCCTCCAATCATATGTTTTCAATCTGGCAACATTGACTGAACTATTAAAAAAAAGACAAAAACATTGGCATTTGGTAAAAGGAAAGGGCCAACCATTTCCCTTTAAAGTACATTGGATATTGGGACACTCCATCCTTTGTATTTGACCTTTTTTATTCTTTAATATACTTCAATTTATTTTTACAATTATTCGTATAATTGAAAGTATTTAAATGATATATATAACTATATGACACCTTAATTATAATTAATGTCAAATTTAATCTTCAATTAAAAAGAATTTGATATTTCAAAAAAACAATGGATTTAAAATCATTGGAACATCCTACCTTAAAGGTATTCTATTATTCTAAATGTTATTGAAATTGCATTTGTAACTATAAAAATAAATTACAAATTTTATAAAGTTATATTAGGGAAACAAAATGAAAGGCAAATTTATTGACAAGCAATTTAAATTTTATAAAATAAAAATAATAAATCTTATTAATCCTTGTTATACTAAATAACTATTAACACAAAGTAATTTAATTGACCCATTTTTTTAATACATAATAATTGGTTAACATTTATTTATTTTAATTTTTTTTTTTTTACTTTATAATCCTGTAATACCTAAACTTAATTATTTTTGAGATATTTAAAAAAATATAACTTTTTATAAACATAATGTCTAAACTGAATTTAGTTTTATCTAGTATTCTATATATAATGATTTTCACTTAAATAATTATATTATAATTAACTAATAACATTAATTTTTTTTAATACTAAAAATCACCAACAAAAAATATTTTAAATGAGAATATCTTTGTTCCATTTATCAATTTTTGATCATCAATAACTCATGATTATTGCCCAATAGACTTAAAATAATTTTCATAAATAAGTTTATCTCTTCATATTATTGAGAATGAAAAAAATTTATTTGCTAATAAAAACACAAGAATTAATTTATATAGTATCTTAATGAAATAGATTAGAGAATATATATAGTTTTGAGGGCGTTGTCTCCATCATCAGTCAGGTATAAATAATTTAGACTTTTTTTTATTTAATACACATTTCAATAAATAATTATTAAATATTTTTTTTAATAGTTTTTATGAGTACATTTTAGTTAAAAATAATTAAATTTTTATTTGTATTGATCACTTTGAATAGATATAAAATCATTGTCAATTTTTTTATCTTTTAAAGTTAAATCTATTAATTACTTCAGTTATTTTGTAGTTTAATATGAAATGATATATTTTTAAGGTGCCTTATGAATTATTAAATAAAAAATTTCGAGCGGCTCAAAAACAATTGGATAGAGAAGTATCCCATGTCCAGGCAGCTGCTGTCGAAATTGAAAGAGGACTTCAAAAAGAACATGTTGGTGCTGGCGATATTAGTAAATTACTTGGTAAAATATAATATATATATATATATACACGTATATTCAATAAATCTACATTCATTCATAGATATATATTTTGATTAAATTATATTTCTGAAAATAAGTAATTCTAAGAAACTTCTAATTATAACTTTCAACACACATTATATTATATTAATATATATTTAAATATATAATAATTATATTCATAATAATAGAAAATAAAAAAAAATTATCGGTAAATTTCTTATAAATAATTAATTCCTTTACATTTGCGAATAATTTTAATTAAGAATTTATTATTATTAAAATAAGTAAAATAAAGTAAAATATGTGATATATCATATAACAAGAAGGGAATTAGAGAATAAAAGTCAAAATCAAAGTGATTTGACCAATAACCTATTGAGAAGATGGGGTATAATTAACGTGACCATTTATTTTTTTCCTGAAAACGGGACATTTTTTAATTTTCGGTAATAGTTTGGAGAGGCTATGAGAATACGTATATTTTTCATTATTTCTGTTTATTATAATGAAAATAACTGGAAAATATAGTAAATAATATAATAATAAATTTAAAATAAGGGACATGCTGCCTGAAAACAGGACTTATGGTCACTTTATGTATAATATATTCAAATAATAAAGGAGATGATGAGATACTTGGGTGGAGATGAACTTTTAAAGATATCTAATACAGAATAAGTAATAAATTAAATATATAATAACCAAAAGGTAAATAGATAATTAAATTAATGTAATGATGTAAATTTAATAAACAATCATATGAAATATTCTAGTAAAAAATATTTTGGGCACAAAAATTAAATGAAATTGTAAAACATTAAGAGTTAAGATTTGAAAACTTTATTTTAACCTAAATATTGAGTATTAATTATAAAATTTAGGTAATTAATCAAGGACAAAAAAATGTATAATTCAAATTTTTATTATTTTGATCATAGTAAATACTTTATTCTCGATAGCTAATCAGTATTTCACATCATATTTGTTTACAAAATCATCCGGAGAGGAGGTGATAGAAAAAGACACACCCACCAGCGAACTTTTATTTTCTCGTTTTTATCTTTCATTTTAGAATGAACAAAAATCAGTCTATTTTTCACTTGTTTTGTTTTCTTTTATTATAATTATTGTTTTTTTTTTATTGATAAATTTAAAAAGGAAAAAACAAGTCTAATTGTGTTTGTTATAACATTAACTGCATTAAAGGAGTACTCTGTTTCAATTTATTATATAAAGTATATTACAATTTAAATTTTCATGTATTTTTTTATATTAGAATTATTCAATTGAATTTTGCTGTTTAACTATTTTTAATAATTTCGAAATATAAACTACATGGAAAAAATTAAATAAAATAGACAATGTTGCGTCATAGCACATCCTTTTGCATAATAAATAAACAAAATAATAAAAAAAAAAAAACAATTTTTATAAAAATTATTATTTAATAATAATTATAAATTGGTGTGAATGTAATTACATTAAAAATGAAATTGCTATTTACAGGCGGAATGGTAGAACGTCTTCAAGTGCTCAAACGAAAAGCAGAAGAAAGTATTTTCGAAGAATTAGGTGCCGCATATGTTTGTAAACGTCGCCTTGATCATTTAAAAGAATTTGCAGCCGGGCCACCAGGAGCTGGTACAAATGATGTTGGAACATCAGGCTCAGCAAGTAGCAATGCTAATACGACAACATCGGCAGGCCCCGCATGGCGACGCAAACGATTAGACAGAATGCTTGTCGAGTATTTTTTGAGAAAGGGATATTATGGCACTGCTACTCGTCTAGCTAATACGAGTGATCTTAACAATCTTACCAATATTGGTAATTACAAAAAATACAAACTACTTACTAATCTATACTTTATTGCTAAACGCTTTTTATTTTTGAATTGTAGAGGTATTTTTGGTATCACGTGAAGTTGAACAATCTCTAGCTGCTAGAGAAACTACAAAATGTCTTTCATGGTGCCATGATAATCGGAGCAAATTAAGGAAACTTAAAAGTACCATGGAATTTAATTTAAGAATACAAGAATTTGTTGAATTAGTAAGACTTGATCGTCGTATGGATGCTGTCAAGTAATCACCTGATTATTTTTTAATTAAATTCAGACCAGAATTTTTAAATTATTATTATTATTATATTTTATTTAATCTGAAAATTGATTTATTACTTCTTATCATATTATTAATTAACAATGTTTTATAGGCATGCCAGGAAATATTTTCCTAGTTATGAAGAGGATCAAATTGAAGATGTTCAGCATTGCATGGCTCTACTTGCATTTCCTACAAATACGAGTAATTTATTTTAAATTAAATTGTGAAATTAAAAAAATTATTTTAAATTAATTATTATTATAGCATTGAGCCCATATAAAGAATTATTGGATGAAAGCCGTTGGGATCGGCTTATTGAACAATTTCGACAAGAAAATTATCGATTATTTCAATTAGCATCGCAATCAGTTTTCACTGTTGCCTTACAAGCAGGACTCAGCGCTCTCAAAACGCCATATCCTTTTTATATTGTTATTATTATGAATGATTTTTGAATAATCTATAATTATATCTAATGATTTCTAATCAAAAATTTTCTATAAACAATCTGATTAGTTAAATATAAAGAAAATTTGGAATATAGGAAAAGCTTACTCTGTATTTGCTATCTTATATATCATTAAATTTCTTAACTATTTCTTAATCAGTGCTATAGCCAACAAAAGGAATCTCGAAATCCATCGTGTCCAGTATGTCAAGATGCTTTGAATCAATTGGCAAACCCGTTGCCATTTGCACATTGTTCTCAATCACGATTGGTTTGTGCTATTTCTGGTTTACCCTTGAATGAACACAATCAACCAATGATGCTTCCTAATGGATACGTATACGGAGAACAGGTAATTATTATTATTATTATTATTAATAACATAAAATTTTTGTAATTATTACCAATATTTATTGAATATTTAAAAATTTTCTCTTCATTAAATATTTATTTATATCATACAAATTTTAATAATATTTAGAGAATAGATAGATGTAAATTATTGGCTCATTTATAATATATTCCTTTAAATTATAAAATACTTAAATATTTTCTTTTTTTAGGCTTTAGAACAGATGGCTATCGAGAAAGATGGACAAATTGTATGTCCAAAAACTAAAGAAGTTTATCAATTTAAGAAATTGGAAAAAGTATTTGTTATGTAATGATTATAACAAAATTTCTATTATTATTAAGATTACTAATCAACATATATATATATTGTATATGTATTATATATTTTAATTTTTCTTTTTCTGTTTTCGGTATATTATTCTACCTTTTCTTAAAACAATCACTATAACCTAAACTATAATCTTTTATATATAGTTATATATATATACATATATATTAAGCTTAAAAACAAAATCAAATAAACGTATAATAAAAAGAAATAACCAAGTCTTTTAATAAAAAACAAAATCCTTTTTCTTTTAAAATTTATTTATACATGATATGAATAAAAGTTAAGATTAACAGGAAATCAACATGTTATTGAAAATATTTTCATGATATATTTATATTTTAAATTAATAGGAAAAACATTTGAAAAGCTTGCTGCAAGAAATGATTCTTATTTATTGTTATATTAATTTGTTAGGAATTTAGTCATTTTAAGTTTTATTGAGCTAAAGAGCTTTTGCCATTGATTTTTAAAAATTGAAATGATTTATATTTATGGCTTTACCTATATTAATATACAAAAAAAAATATCAGAAAAATGTATACATAATGAAAATATATATAAATTAAGTTAGCAAGAGTTGAAATTATTAGATCAAATTAATCTCAAGATACAATTAATAATATAAATGAATATATTTATCATAAATAATACATATTTTATAAATTTATATACATTTTCCGAGACTTTGACTTTATTTATGTAATGAAATATAAATAAAAATTATCTTAAAACAATAATATGATTTATTTTAAATAATGTATTATTATTATATATTGTAATATTTTGTATTGGGATTGATTTGACAAAAATTAATAAATTTACAAGTTATTCTTGCTACAAACCCTTCATTCTTTTATTTCAAATATTTTTTGGATTTTTATTCTTTTTATAAATTGGTGCACAAAACAATTGCTTTCTATATGATGATTAACAAGTGAGATTATTGATATAAAGAATGTTTTTGTTAAATTTATATTATATTTTAATGCAGTCTTGCCTAGTTATTTTAATTTTAAGGCTGAGTTAGTTATTTCAAGTGCGACGATTAAAAAAATACTAACTCTACCTTTTTATTTCATATTGTAGCTGTTTGTCCAATTTGTTAATTTTTTTATTATAATAGAATCAATTATTAAAAAATTTGAAAATGGATTAAAAAATTTTTGTTTATAGTTTAAATATAAAAAGTTAATAAATTACATTGACTATATATCTAAAAAACTAATAATAAAATAATAGAACTCACCTCAGAAACGAGGCTTTAACTTTTACAAAAAAAACATGGGAAATAGAAAAATATGTACCAGCGTTCCTCAAATTTGAGCTATTTTTGTTAAGACATGTTGATTGTTATTAAAAAATAGAAGGCCAAATTTATATTTATCTTATTATGATATATTTTTAGAATTTAAAGGAATTATTTTCTAATAAATAGCAATTATATATTGTCATATGTAAACTTAAAAAAATATGTACTTTTTAAATAAATATATTAACATTGACAAAATTCTTAATGATTAATATAACAAATAATTATAAATATTTACATTATTATTATTGTATATAAAAGTGCATAAATCAAGGATAAAATTTAAAAATTGGTGAACATTTTTATATTACAAAAAAAAAAAAAAACAATGGAAAATATCATAAAATGGAATAAAAAAATTTCTCTATGTAAAAATATTTTTTAAAGAGAAATATATAAAAAAATTTTGATATTTTTCATTAAATCAAAATTTAGTTTCAATTATTATGCAAGCAGATATCAAATTATTTTAAATACTTGATGTATATAAATTTATAAAAAATGCAATACCAATTTTTAATTTTATCAGATATATAAATTAAAATTAATTAATATAAAGTTATTTAAAAATATTTTCACTTTATATGATAAGAAAATTTAAAAAACATTTTTTTTAAAGTAAAATTAATTAAAAATTTACATTTTTTAAGCTGGCAATTCAATTAAGAACAATTTTTAAATAAAATATTATTATATTTAAAATAAAATATTTAATATAAACAATATTTTTAAATCATTTTTAAGATTAGTTTATATTTTTTGGATTATTTAATATTATCATTCATATTCATTGTCATTTTAAATTTTCATTATGCATTAGTTTACATCTAAATTAATAATTATTTAATTTATAATCAAATTTTTAATAATTTTTGTATTTAAATTTTTATAGAAAACAATGAAAATACATTTATTAGGACGTTATTCTTATTTTTTAAGGATGTTCATCCAATTGATGTAAGCAGTGCAATACTGTAGCACTGTTGCTAGAATTCCCAGAACTTATTGTTTACTTTAATTCATGTAATATTGGGAATTTAATATATTATGATAATGTATTTTTGTATTAAATCCATTTAGTTAAGTCTAAGTGAATGAATACAATTATATAAAAATTTAACATTTTAAATTTTATCAAAAGGAATTCTTAATTTGTTTAAATTTGGTACTAGTTAATTAAGAAAATTAATTTAGATTTGTAGTTATTGAGAAACACTGGTATATTTTAATTTAATTTTTTTTTTATTAAAAAATACACATTGATATGTAACATAATTAGAGCTGAATAAAAATAATAATAATTAAATGCAAATAATTTATTAGACTAGTAGTTAAGAAACGCTTTCAAAGCTAAACATGTCCTATTTATTTATAATATATACTTTATTATCTAGCCATGTCCCTTGTTGCAATCAAATATGTGCTAAAGTTCATATATTAAAAATATAAATCAAATATTTATTATATTAATTATTAATGATTATTTTCTTAATAATAAAAATATATGTATATATTAGATTTAGATTTCTTTTTTGAACACAACAAAGCCTACAATATTTATTTTATATTTCATTCTAAGAAAATTTGCCAGTTGTATTCTTTCAAACTTGTTTTATCTGTTTTTATTTCATTAAAATTAAATTTATATATAATTTGATTTTATTGTCCCACAGTGATGGCAATAGATTCCAAAAATTATATTTTTGTTTGTATTTTAAACAAAAATTAATAATTTATTTTAATATTCAGGAGATCTTAATTTTAGGAATCATTTTTATATATAATTTGAAATTTGAACATATTTTGTTCAAATTTCATTACAGTCTTCTAATTAACAAATTTCAATAAACGCATTAATTTACGATTAATTTTATTTTAGTTTTAGACAAGACTTTTATTTTTTTAATTTATAAAAAGATCTTCCAAGTAGATCATTTAATTTTATTTTAATTAATTAATTTAATAGGACTTTATGCTCTTAAAAAATTTACTATAGATTTATTCGATTATAATTATTATTAATAATATTATAAATAATAAAATATCTTATATATGAATACGATGAATTCGAGCGTTTAAAAATTTCTTAAAATTAAATCTTTAAATATATATAAGAGTTATATCAATTTTTATTAATTATGATGACAAATAGTGAGCATGAATTGGTAAATTTTTATTTTTAGTTTTTTTTTTTAAATTTAATTAATGTATCTTATCATTATTTAAAGATGGAAATTTATCATGTAAAGATCATCATTTATATTAACTATACATTATATTTATTTTTTAAAAATGTTAGAAGACAAAACATTTATTTTCAAACGAATAGCATTTCAAACATTTTTACTGGATTTTTTTTGTTAAATTGTTTTATCACCAACTTCTTTAGAGAATTATTTGATAGTGCCGGAAACGGTTAACACTTTCCCGCCGGCTCTATAATTTGTCTATTTATTTTATGTGACGGCATGAGCCACCGGTGGTACTTGTTAAACAATCAGATTAAACATTTCTTATTCAACTTGATATATAATTGTAATGATATATCTAAGTTACAAGATAGTTATAGAAAATTCTATTAGGTATAATCTACAATAATGAAGTGATTTCTAAGAGATTGTCCAAAATATATGATCTAAATGATCACCATGATATGATGCTGGAATGAATATTATAAGAAATAGGATTATAGAAAGATCTAGATTTGTAGAGGTTAATTTCTTTCTAAAGTACTAATTATAATTAAAGCATAGCTTATTTAAGCAATATATCAAAATGATATTCGTTTTGTTAGAAAATTGAGCATCATTTGAAAATATATTTAATTATAGATATTTGAATATTTCAAATTTTGAATCATATATCAATCATCTTATAAAATACTTAATTTATGTTAAATAAATGATTTATTTATCATTTAATGTCTGTTGGTAAATAATCGTTCATATTTGTGTTATAAAAATTCATTAGTGAGCATTATTAAAGATTATATTGTAATTGAAAAGAGAAAACAATTCAACATCTCCTAGAGTTCTAGTAATTTGTCAATGCTAATTTTTGTTTAATTAAGATAACTTATCTAATAGCTATTGAAAATTTACTCGTTTGAAAATATTCCTAGTGCTGGCCCTATAAGCAATTAAGCATATAAGGCCATTAATTTTAACCATCAAATAATCATAACAAAATACATAAAACAAAAGTTAGATTTTTTAAATATGATAAGTTTCCATTTTTAATTTATTTTAAATTCTGATTGCATCTTAATTTTAAGCATTATAATAAAAACAATTATTATTTATTATAAAACTTATTAAAAGATCACTTATTAATATTTTTATTGGACTTTAAAACATTCTTCCTAAGCTCCTCTTAAAATTTTATTCTTAAAATACCAATGCCAATAATGAGGCCATCCATTTTTTAATAAAAAAAAGAAATATTTAGTATAATTTATAATCCCAACTGCAAAATGTACCCTTTTTATACATTTGAGAAATAAAAAAATCTGGCTACGAACTAATCAGTCCATTTTGGCTTTTTTTTATTTAAAGACTAGCGTTTTTATAATTTACTAAATAATATATATATATAATATATATATATATATATATATACTAGTATAAATATTAATAAAATATATTTATACTGGATTATAAATAAATTTATAAATCAAGATAAAATGTTTCAAAATTTATTAGACATTTTACAGTTTAGGATTAATTTTTTTTTAAAAAAAGTGTGTATAAATATTATATTATTACTCATTAATTTAATATTTATTTAGAAATATATAAAATTCTAAATGAATTACGAAATACCAATTGGTATAAAAATGCTGAATGGAATTTTTTTAAAAATATGTTAAAGATTTTGATATGAGAAATTGTTTTACTACAATAATATTAATATTTTTTGTTATGTTATACATCACGAATCTTTTATATTTTCTTTTAAATTTGTACTTTTAATTAATTACTCATTACTTGTTCTCAAAATTAAATTTTTATTAAAAATTAAAAAAAAAAAATAAATATATAAATTTAAAAAAATTTATTTTTAAAATATTAAAACTTATAAATAAATTATAATTTAATTTATTTTTGTTTGTTTTTTTTAAATATAAAATATATAAAGATATAAAAAAAATAATTATATAAAAAAATTAAATAAAAAAAAAGATAATCAGAAATAAAAAGAAAAGTTAGATATAAATTGAATTATCTACCTTTTCTCATTTGAATAAAAACTTATCTTTTAGTTTTATTTTTTTATTTAAAATAATGATTGTATCATAAACTTTACAGATCATATCCTAATAAAATAGAAATAAAAATCAATATGAATTTATATTTGAATATAAATAAAAATTAAGAAAAGATCACGTAAATTTCAATTGAATAATATAAGAAGGTAGCATGCTAAAAAGAATTCCTGTAAAGATACCAGTAATAAGAGCTGCTCCACCAAACATACCTGCTGTTGATCGAAATTGTGGCTCTACACATCTAAAACAATCAAA
Organism: Labia minor; assembly: GCA_963082975.1. Lineage (NCBI taxonomy): Eukaryota > Metazoa > Arthropoda > Insecta > Dermaptera > Spongiphoridae > Labia > Labia minor. The sequence continues at coordinate 113,764,645 of OY720344.1, forward strand.
TTAAAAATGATGTAGACAACTAAATTATTATATACATTCCATATAAAAAGAATAAAAATTCTATTCAAATTCTTTTTAAATTTTTATTTATAAAATAATATATATATATATATAATATCTATCAACTAAATTTTTTAAAAAGAATTTCATCTTTTTATTCATATTATATTATTCAAAATTCTTATGAAAGAAAAAGAAAAATTAATAAATACCGTGGTGTATACATCATCCCAAGAGAACTGTAATAGCCGCCGGTAAATCCAAGTAAGATACCCCCAATCCAATATGTAATGTCAGAGTTAATAAGTACTGGAATTTGTCTGATAACACCAACAGGCTGATAATTACAGAACAGGAAAAAGGGTAAAAATAATACACGAAGTAATACAGGAATTACAAGAAATCTTTCGCCCGGCTAAAAATAATCAATAAAACATTTTAATTTGTGATGATTTGAATCGATATAAATAAATCAAGAATTGAAGATTCACCCAAGCAAAAATAGTTGCCATAGAACTTCCAAGCATTGCAAAAAGATTGAATGTTAGAAAACATGTCACTGGTGTATAATATTGTTTCGAAAGGAAAAAATCAGCATCGGACATCGAAATATCTGGAAAATCAAATAGAAGAGTTAGTAGATAATCAATGTGAAAATAGGGTAACAACAATTTATAAATTAATTGTATAAGATAATTAAAATTATAAAATATATAATAAATATTTATGAGATAATTATGAAGGTCAAATATATTATGTATTATTAAATTACCTTTTTAATGTATATAAATATAAATTATAATAGAGTAAAAAGAATAATTAATTCATGAACAAAAGTAGATAAATCTTTTAATTTAAAATTGAAAATAAAATTAAAAGTAACAATAAAAAAGTGATCTTTATGCATGAGTTTTTTTCTATTAAAATGTGCTATATATATTAAAACATAATTTTTGAAGATATCTTTTAAATGGAATTTCATTAAAATGTGATTGTATTTCTAAAAACATATTTAAATCAATCTACATCAATAAAAGAACAACATCATGCCAGACGATATAACTACACGTTGAGAAATGATCTTAAAACAAAATTATAAAAATAATAAATAATCTAAACATCAAATTAAATAAACATGCTTTCATTACAATAATATAAATATCCTAATTAAAATACTAGATTTGGTTTAAAAACTTCCGGCACAAATGTGTCTAAGCAAACTGGATTCTAAAGAAAGGAAACAAATTATTAGTACTGGCAATAGTTAGTACTTATAATAGGTTTAAGTTTGTAATACTCAAATAGTATGTATATCTTTTTATATATTCTCTATCTACATTAATTATATATACACAATGTCCCATAAAGTCATCCAACTCATTAAGAATTTATTAACATTGAAGTCTAATATATCTATATCAGCGGTCGGGGAACCGGGGTAAATTACCCCAAATGGGGTAAAAATGAAACTTTTAGAACAACATTCTTTGCGAACAAGGCTTTTCCACTCTAATGTTTTCAATTATTCTTTTTTTTCTAATTTTTTCAATTCTAATTTTTGTTTGTACCACTATGAGAATTTTATTTTGTTTGTTATATTATTATTATTATAATTTGTTACAGTTGTACCCCAATGGGTTTCAATTTGTTATTTATATATTACTTATATTGCTATTATTACTGTTGTGTATTACTTTTATATACTTACTATTTTCATGCTTTTTTTATTTCTCGTATAAATTAATTGAATAAATGATGCTTAATTTAAATTTTTAGTTATTGTTTTCTTTTCAAAATTATCATGGGGGGCTATAATAGGAAAGATGCTAAAAAGAGGCGATTTCGTTTTTTTTTTTTGCTCTTCATCATGGGGTAATATCAACTTACACAAAAATATTTTGGGGTAATGATTAAAAAAAGTTCCCCGACCGCTGATCTATATAAACATCAGGAAAGTATTTTTTTTAATTATTGAGAATAATTCGAATCTTTAAGTTAATTATATTTTAAAATTAATATAAATTAATGACAACATTAAAAAAATAGTGATAAAAGAATGTGTCAATTTAAAAGCTCTTAAAATCTAATATTTAATTAAAATTTTCACTTTGATAATCACGAAATATTTATTTAATTTAAATATTTATATTTAAATAAATAAATAAAAAAAGATAATACTATATTTCTTTATTATTTTAATTATACGTTGTCAATCCTTATCTTGATTCGAATTAATTTCATGGATAAAATGTCAATCTTTTTATTATAATATATAATATATGATTTCAAGATTTAATTTTATATAAAAATTTTAAAACTTATAAGAAATCTTCAAAATATGTAATAAAAACAATCATTAGAAATGATAAAACGAATGAAGATTGAATGATTAAATAATATTATAGATAAAAAGATCATGTTAATTAATTTCCAAAATCCTTGAATGACTTAGGACTGAATTTATATTAATTATAATCATATCTAATTTTAATTATTTTTAAATATAGATAATATATTTGTTTTATTTTATGAATATGAATATCACTTTTCCATATTATTTATAAATAATGATACTTTATTCAATAAGCTATTCATTTTAGCAATTATTATTATTATATTAAGTATATAAATATATATGTGTTTTTATATACCCGAATGGACGGCCGGAAAAATTGCTAGTGTTACGAAAAAAATAAAAAACACGTTGAAAAGTTGGGGCAGGCACTGTTTGAAGATGTACCAATAGGGTGGTGATTGTGTAGTTCCTTGATTTAAGGCCTCGCGAATTCGGGATTCTTGTTCTTTTTCATATTTAAGCTCATGATATCGATAATATCGCTAAAAAAATTAATTAATAATTTTTTTTTCTTATTTATTGATAACAAATAATAATAATAGTCTTACATTTAATGGTAATGCAAAATATGTATCAAAACATGTTAATAAAATAAAGAGCGCTGTGATAAAATAGTAAATAGCAGCTGTACGATCATTGGGTGCTGCCCATATTGCCATTATATTAATTAACGCTGTTAAAGTTCCAGAGATATTCTGAAACAAAACAAAAAAACAAATCAATTAGATAAACTATAAAAGACTTAATGTGTGGGGGCAAGTAATATATTTATAAATTTTATTGCATTATTTAAAAGTTAATTAACAAAATCTAATCATATTACCTAAACACGAGGTGTGTCTAAAAAGTTCGGTGAATGGTATGATAAAAACTTAAAAGAGATTGTTAATTGTAAATACCTTTATTAACCTTCAAAATACTCTCCACTTCTGACAACGTTCGTATAACGCTTGAAAACTGTTGGAGAAGTCTTGATGTGGAATCGTTTTCAGAGCAGCCGTCACAACGTTCAGGCCGGCAAACCACAAGCAGGACACCAGAAAACACTACTTACTGTGTCTTTGCTAATACCCAATTCTTCGACTATTGGTCGCAGAGTCAATCGCTGATCTTTTGTATCACGTACACGTTCAGTGTTTTCTAGTGTCCTGCTTGTGGATTGCCGGCCTGAACGTTGTGACGACTACTCTGAGAACGATTCCACAACAGTTTTCAACGTTGTCAGAAGTGTGTTGTGGCTAGTGGAGAGTATTTTGAAGGTTAATAAAGGTATTTACAATTAACATTCTCTTTTTAATGTTTTTATCATACCATACACCAAACTTTTTAGACACACCTCGTATGTGCTTTTATATTGAATTGGATTGTTAAATTTAATTGAAATTTAATAAAAATAAATAAATATTTATATAATTAAAAAAAACAAATTACTCACAGATCCTAAAATGATGGCCCCAGAATATTTAAAAGGCAACTTGGCTGCTAATCCAAATACAGTATTTTGATAGATGCCATTGGCCACTATTAAAATAAAATAAATAATAAATGAAATTAATTTGTTTTTATGTAGGTAAGTAAATAATAAAGAATTGAAAAAAATATTAACTGTTTAGAATGACAACTGTAACCATAGTGGTCCAGAAAAACGCTCCAGGCCAATCGGAAGTATCGCTCATTGCAAAAACAACGGTTAATATGAAAATAACCACCTCAATCATGATGCTCCAGACTATTCGAGTTGTAAGATTTCCACTAGAGAAGTATAAATAAAAACATTATTAATAATAAATAACTAATAATTTTCTTTGAAGTATTTAGAAGACAAGAAAACACTAACCCAATAGCCATGAAGATATTTAGCCAATTAAAAAGTAAATTTGGAATTTGTGCAGCAAAACCAATATAAGATAAAAAATTGTTAGCATAGGAATTTTCTCCATGAGTATATGCCTTACTAAGTTTATAATCTACAAAATACTAAAAGTAACAATATAATTAAAAAATATAATACAAATTAATTAATATTAAATTAGATTATAAAAAAAACAATTAATTCTCACTGATTTGGCAGTAATGAACATATTCCAAGGCATAAGAATTCCAATACCATGCAGGACAAAGATTAAATAAATGAGATTAAACCTGAAAATAAAAAAAAATCTAGAATTAAAGGGAGAACTTCTTTAAAGAAATTGATGTTTGAGTATACAAACTGAAAAATATCCATTAACTTCATGAAGTTATGAGACATTTATTGTTTTAATTAATAATAGTAAGAGGTATGTGAAAGTACGAGGGCATTTCAGAAAGTAGATTACGTTTTAAAATTAAGACAAAACTAGTACAGGAAAATGTTTTTTATTATATAGATTTGAAAGAGCAACTAAAATACTATTTTTCTACATAATCGCCAAAAAAGTTGAGACATTTATCGTAGCGATGAACGAGCTTCGAAATTCCTTCCTCATAGAAATCCGCCGCCTGAGTGTTGATCCAGTTTTTGTGGGCAAATAGAAATTTATCGGCAACTGTGTGAAATTTACTGGAACAACGTGATCAGTGAAGGTGGCGTTCGCCAATGGTGCATACGTTTCAAGAATGGACGAAGTAATGTTCACGATGAAGAGAAGAGTGGGCGGCCAAGCATTGTGACCGATGAACTGGTGGAAAATATCAATGAAAAAAATTAGAGGGAACCGTCGTTTCACCATAACCGAACTTCCCTTCAGTTTTTCGCAAATTTCACGCTTGATCTCCGCGCGGCCGTGACTGAATGGCTCAACACTCAGGTGGCGGATTTCTATGAGGAAGGAATTTCGAAGCTCGTTCATCGCTGCGATAAATGTCTAAACTTTTTTGGCGATTATTTAGAAAAATAGTATTTTAGTTGCTCTTTCAAATGTATATATAAAACATATTCTTGTACTAGTTTTGTCTTAATTCCAAAACGTAATCTACTTTGTGAATTGCCCTCGTATGTTATATAAAAAATTTTAAAACGTTTTTATTTAAGTCATTTTAAATTCATTTTAAAGAATTTTTGATTGTTATTAAGATATGTTTAATAATATATAATGCAATACTTTCATATAGTCTTTAAATTAGGATAACAAATGATTATCATCTAATATATATTCATAAAGAGATTTATTATTGTTAATAAAGTTAGTTTCGTGTATTTTTCACATTTGTTATTTTCTAAGGGTATACGATATGATTTTTTCGATCCGTTTAATCTAACTGGGGTGGTTCTGTAAAACACGAATATTGCATTCCTTTAAGTTGGTTACGGAAAGCATTAATAAACAATTAGTATAATGCTCTAGCACCATTGTATCGATTATAAATTTTGAATTGCAGTTAAGTGCCATGTTTTTTCCAGTCATGAAAAAATAATGTCATTTATAAAATTTAATGACATTTTTTTATAATATACTAAAAAATAAAAATACCACATATGAAATTTGCGTTTTTTAGAACAGGGATTGTCAACCAGATGCCCGCGAAGCATTTTCAAGTGCCCGCATTCAAATGTTTTTATGATCGGGCTCTTAAACTTTTTTTTTTCAATACGGTTCTAAAAAAAGGTAAAATGCTTTTGCGATCAGGCTCTTAAACATTTTCGACTTTTAAGTAATTCCAAGTGTGCCCATCCCTGTTATATTATTTCAGAAATGTGCCCTATTGACTATTGAAAAAGATTGCCGACCCTTGTTTTAGAATATAAAAAAATAGAAAATCATCACAAAAGTAAGACTTTTTTTAGAATAAATGAAATATTCGTAATTGTAAATTTTTTTATTACATGTTCTATAATGTTTATATTACTTATCATTCTGGGTCGATAATAAAGGTAAAGATAATTTTTTAAAAAATATCATATTTATTTCTTCATGATATCAAAATTTTATTTTTTTTTTTGGTTAACTGAAATTTATTTATAAAGTTTTTGTTCATACACACACTTGCGAATATAATACTTTTTTTAAAACTATGTTTACGCCTTCGAATGTGTAAAGTAAAATAAACTATTAGATATGTTTATGAAAGAATGGAATTTATATTTTAAACAATTCATATGAATTTAAGTTATTAAATAAATTCAAATTGTGTGAGAAAGATAAAAAGAAAAATAATTTAAATGATTATGTAGGATTTTAATTAGAAAGATTATTTATTATGTTATTGAGGTAAAATTACTCCTGTTTCAATATCCTTGCATTCATTTACCCATTATGGTGATGTTGAACAAAAAAATATGTCGTTAAAATTATTTTATTTATTTATTCTTGAAGAAATAAATATATGTTATTTTTTAAAAAAATTATCTTTACCTTTATTATCAACCCAAAAAGATAAGTTATAATAAACATTATAGGACATGTAGTAAAAAATTTAAATTCACGAATATTTCATTTATTCTGAAATAATATAACAGGGATGGGCACAATTAGTGATACTTAGAGCCATATTGAAAAGTCGAAAATGTTTAAGAGCCTGATCGCAAAAGCATTTTACCTTTTTTTTAGAACCGTATTGAAAAAAAAGTAAAAAAAAGTTATTTCTCCACTTTTTCGGTTTTTAATTCGGTTTATTTTTAATTTCAGATAACGAAAAAAAAGAAATTTTGGTATCATGAAGAAATAAATAGGTTATTTTATAAAAAAATATCTTTACCTTTATTATCGACCCAGAATGATAAGTAATATAAACATTATAGAACATGTAATAAAAAAATTTACAATTACGAATATTTCATTTATTCTAAAAAAAGTTATTTCTTACTTTTGTGATGATTTTCTATTTTTTTATATTCTAAAACAAGGGTCGGCAATCTTTTTCAATAGTCAATAGGGCACATTTCTGAAATAATATAACAGAAATGGGCACACTTGGTGATATTTAGAGTCAAATTGAAAAGTCGAAAATGTTTAAGAGCCTGATCGCAAAAGCATTTTTACCTTTTTTTTAGAACCGATTTGAAAAAAAAGTAAAAAAATGTTTAAGAGCCTGATCATAAATAGATTAAATTTAAATAATCACGGAGGTGTAGGTGAAGGTCTCTATAGACCAAATGCCAGAACAATTCCAATGATGTCTAAAAAGGGGAAATATCCGGAGAATTAAATCTTTTTTATCTCGAAAAATATAGAAAAAATGATAAGATGCCCAGAAAAATTTCTTATAAAAGTTGATTAGTAATTTCAAAAGGAACCCATTGGTAAAGTAATTAACCTTGTCCATACAGGACGAGTTTATCTAAATAATTACCAAATATTTTATTTCAAGTAAAAAGTAACATTAAATAAATATTAAGATTTTTGTAAAAATCAATTTTTTTTAGATGTAAATTTTGTTATAATTAAATTTGAAGGAGGTGTACCTGTCACGGGGTGGATTCATCTCTAATCGTGCTCGTTCCATTGTTACTCCTTTGAAATTGAGTTCATCATTTGGTAAATTGGTTTCTTCCCAAGCGGGTGTCAGTCGTACAGGTTCAATGAGTGGCCCTGTCCTCTCGAAAAGTGGCTGTTTCTCAGTTGGATCTCCGTTGCCTGAACCTCCAGCTAGTAAAAGAAGAAAAGATTGAATTTAATTGAATTATAAAGAGATATGCATACCAAAGTCGAACTGGATAAAGAAGCTATGATCGAATAGAAAATAATTAATAGTTTAAGAACAAAATGCTATAAGAATCTCATACAAGGGGAATTTTTACCAACTATTGAATTCCAAAAACAAAATGAAAGGTATAAAAAAAACTGGAGTGTCTCCACTCGACTATCTCGCAATTTGAATTGGATCAATTAACATATATTATATTTAAATTAAAATTAATAGATAATATTTATTAAACCAGCGCATGTTTGGCTCTGTTGATGGCACCACGTCACGTGTTGGTGCGTGATTTGCAGTGTTAAATTAATTCTGGTACTTTCAGCGATTCAATCAAGCTGAAATTCTATATATAGCAGTTTTATACAATTTTTAATCATGTGAAAAACTATCAAACATATATCTTTATTTTTACGGTCACTTTAGAGGAAAAAAAAATCAAAACGTTGTAGGTAATGACCCTCTTCCGGTTGAGCTACATTTCTCAAAAGTTGATTGAAAACTACGAATTTTGAATAATGCCCGTATACCAAATTTCATGATTCTAGCTCAACCCGTTTTTGCGTAATCTTGTCTACATGCATACACACACAGACATTTTCCCTCAACCTTAGTGAAAATGATTCAGGCACCTTCAAAACGTATAAAAACATCAAAATCTAGACATCGAAAATTTTCGTGATCGCAATACTGGCGAGATAGTAAAAAACTTAATCATAATTTTTATATACATATTAACTGAAACATTTTTGTACAATAAGAAAGCAATACCAATAGAAAAAAATAACTAAGTACTACATGATTGAAGGGAATAATTGAAATTCAGAATAAATTAATTAAATAATTAAAATAAAAGAGAAATGATATACCAAAATGAACTTTATAAGTATTTTATAAAATATATTTATTTTTTTATAAATCCAATCCACAGTTGCATAGCAACACTTTCATATATTGAACAATGAGGGAAATCAAATGAAAACACGGATAAAATAAATCTTTTCTGATTGGTCTCTCTTCTTCTACAAATGAATTTTTATTAAAAGAAATATTCGTTTTCTACTCATCTATTAAAAATGTAAATATTAATTTAAAGCTATAATAGATGTATATTAAAGACAAATATTTAAGCCCAAGTCATATAAGGTGTTGGTTTAAATAATAATTAAAATATCTGGTGAGAGCACAACTTTCACTTGTCACCCTAATTTTACACTTTTTTACTATCTCGCCAGAGATAGTATTGCGATCATGAAAATTTTCGATATTGAGATTTTGATGTTTTTATACGTTTTGAAGGTGCCTGAGTCATTTTCACTAAGGTTTAGTCATTTTAATTCAAGTTTTAAACATTTTTTTTTTATACTTTATATATACATAATGTTGTTTGGAAATTAATTTATTTCAAATTGTCGGTCGGTTCTGTGTCTAGCCACAGCTCATTTTTTATTTTGGATAATTAACAGTCTCACATTGTAAATACTAGTAAAATAAGATGGATAAATAAAAATTAGAAACTCCGAATTTGTTTTTTAACGCTAATAGAAATAATTGAAAATTGAAATTGAAAATAAGCTGAAAATTTGAATTGAATTAAATAAAATAATATATTATATTTAAATTAAATTTTATAAATTATAAATTAAAATTAATAAATAATATTTATTAAACCAGTGCATGTTTGGCTCTTTGTTGATGCCACCACGATTTGCAGTGTTAAAAAATTAATCTGGTACTTTCAGCGATTCAATTAAGCTGAAATTCTATATATAGCAGTTTTATACAATTTTTAATCATGTGAAATACTTTCAAACATATATCTTTATTTTTACGGTCACTTTAGAGGAAAAAAAAATCAAAACGTTATAGGTAATGACCCTTTTCCGGTTGAGTTACATTTCTCAAAAGTTGATAGAAAACTACGAATTTTGAATAATGACCATGTACCAAATTTCATGATTCTAGCTCAAACCGTTTTTGAGTAATCTTGTCTACATTCACACACACACACACACACACACACACACACACACACACATCAAAATTTCAACATCGAAATGGCGAGATAGTAAAAAGTAATAAGAAATTATTAAACTAACTGTATTAGATGCATGATACTTTTAAATTACTAACCGTTCAGACCGTCTTTTCGATCTTCGTTGTGACCTCTTAGTGTTAGGTCTCCGGCTGACGCATCCACATAATCATTTGATCAAATAAACAATCTTTTCAATTAGTAAAATTTAAATTTTTTATTTAAGAGAATGAATTTGAATAGTAAAAATAAATAAATTTTTAAACGTTCGTCTATCAATATTTTTTATTATCTATTCTTTAATATAAATATTAAGATAGAAGCACCAGTTAACTTAACGCAGTTATTCGTTACTAAAAGCTAGTAAATAAATTTTTAAACATTTGTCTATCAATATTTTCTATTATCTATTCTTTAATATAAATATATAAGGTAAAAGCACCATTTAATGACCACTTAACGCAGTTCTTATTCGTTACTAAACGCTAAAAAGTTGTTTATGGATGATAACGTATATCGATGGTCAAAACACCAAATATGAACAAATAACAGATAACTTTATTTTCAAAAAGTTTATGAGTAGGAAAATTTCTTTTTCTTCCTCTTCTGTATAGGTGCAATCACCCGTTCCACCAATATCTGTCTCAGACGTCGTGATGATAACTCTCCTTCCATCTTTTTTTGGTTTTCCTCGGCTTCTGACCCCTTCAGGACGATTGGTAGCTACGATCTTGGGGAGTCTGACATCTTCCATTCTGTCCACGTGAGCGGCCCAGCATTTCCTTCTCATGTCCACCCATTCGACTATGTCCTGGAGTCGGCTTATTTCTCTTAGGTGTTCACTGCGGATCTTATCATTCAATGTTTTGCCATGAATAGCCCTCACAATCTTCATCTCAGTTGTTCGAAGAAATTGTTTTGTGACAGTTGTATCTGCTCTTGACTCAGCCCCATAAGTGACTATTGGTCTAACACAGGTTTTGTATATTCGCAGCTTACTTTCTGAAGTCATATAATTATTCTTCCATATAAGATTGTGTAGGCATCTAAACACTTTCGCTCCTTTGGTCACTTGCGTTTTTACTTCCTCTCCAAGATTGCGTTGGTTGGAAATCTGAACTCCCAAATAGTTGAAATTTGAGACTTGTTCGATAAGACTGTTGTTAATATTTAAACGACATCTTGGAGAAGCTTTCGCAATCACCATGCACTTAGTTTTGGTGGTGGAAACTTGCATGTTAAGCCGAACTGAGTTGTTGGAAAAATTGTCTAGAAGGAGCTGAAGGTCGTTCTCACTTTCTGCTAAAAGGACCGCGTCATCGGCGTAACATACTACAGGTAAGGGATGGTTTCCCATTTTGTATCCTAGGTGTTTGGGAAGGTTATCAATTATGTCATCCATTATTATGTTGAATAACATTGGACTTAGTGCATCTCCCTGTCTAATTCCACAGAATATGTTGATGGGTTCTGATGTTTCGTGGTCGGACTTAATGCATGTTGAGTTGCCGGTGTTTAGATTTTGAATGATTTTAATGATGTTAGGAGGAACTCCACTCTTGAGTAGGCATTCTATCACAAATTGCTGTGATCACGAACAGTGTAATCAGCGAAAATTATGTTTATTGAAGGAATATTAAAGTTAAAATTAGAAAAACTAACAGATCCTATGTTATTTATAATTAGATAATCAGCTGTTTTGTCTTTGTCAAGCTTATTTATAGGTTATACAGTGGAACTTGGGGTTCCGAGTTGCATGAGCGAGGTTCTGTCGGGAGGGGAGGAAAATAAGAGGAAGAAAAACCTCATAGTTCTTCGTGGTTACAACTAAAAAAATTTGTAAAAGAAAATTTTCGAGCTAGAGTAGTAAGGGCTATTAATTTATTTGATGATGTTTCGATGGTACATATCAACAGCGTGTTAAATTGCCGTCAAAATCAGGTGCCCATTACAAACTTCTTTATGGAAAAAGCTAAGGATAATGATGAATGTGAACCAACATCAACGAGAAACGATCAAACTAGTGAATAAAACAGTGAATCTTTTGGGTATTCTACCGAGATACAGTAAATCGAAGCAAACAGCAGTAGCGACAGCGACTAATCCTCCTTCCGATCACGACGATTTCTATATTCGTTTCTATATAAGTTTCCTATAGTACGATGAGTATACTATACATATACAGTGAACTCTCTATACAAGCAACATTTTTTTATTTCAACTGTTCTGTATAAGCAACTTATTTTTTTTTAAGCTAAATATTGGAGTTGTATTGGATTATAGAGCCGTTCACTGTTATTACGTTATTATTATTAATAAATAATATTGTTTATATTGGGGTCCGGAACAAATTAAATGCATTTACATTATTTCTTATGGGAAAAATGGTTTCTGGTTGCGAGGAATTCAGGTTACCATTTACTTTCTGGAACGGATTACTCTCGAGTTTCCATTCTATTACTAATAAAAGTTTAATTCATTAAACTTGAATTTAGATATCGAATAATTCATTTTAACAATCGGTCTGGAACGAATTCAGATTTAGTAAACATCGGGTGTTCGGCATCGTTCAGGAATAGTTCCAATGTTTACTGATTTCAAGTTATTTGTGTCGGACCCTACCAGAAAATATGTAATTTCTCGACCAAGTTCATAAAATATATTATCTAAAAATATGGTTAAAATTTGGAATTGTTTGCACTGTTATAATAAATGAAAGAGAGAAAGAAAAAAGTGTAAGATTTCTTATTAAAATAATTTGTAATAATTTTAATTTTTATGATGAATTGAAATTTTTATAGAATAAAAAAATTTTCTCGAATAAATAGTATTAAATTTAAAACTGATTTTGTATTCAAAATGTTTATTTCTTTAATTTCTAATATATAAAGACTGGTTGACCATCTGTTCAATTGGGATGGTTACAAGCTCAAGCCTTGAATACAAATAAAGTTATCCGTAGACTCCAGAATATATATATATATATATATATATATATATATATATATACTAACAAGAATTTATATATTTAAATAGATATATATGGATAGAAATAAAAAGGATGTGGAAGGGAGGAGTTTGGTGCAATTCAGGATGTATGAATGTTGAGTGTCCAGACATTTTTGAATAACAAAAGTATCTGATGCTAATTCTGTCTGACTTTTACCTCCCTCTTTTTTCACTTCTCTCCCTCTATCCAAGTTATTTTAAAACAAGACTTCAAGTCCATAATAACGAGTGCATTGTATTCCAGTAACCTTAACATTAACTTTAGGAAAATTAATTTGTTCTTATTAATCTATGATAAAATAAGCTTTGCTTTTTTAAAATATACAAATTTTTTTGATAGTATCCTTAGAAGACAAATGAAAATTAATATAAAATATACTATAAAGTAGCGATGGGCAAGGTTGAAATCAAAGGTTTCAGTTTTTCATATTGTATAATCAAGTCACACCGTACTTATAGTAATATAAATTCAAATTTATATTCGGGTTATGTCTTGCACAAAATTATAAGTGATATTTAAATTATAGGTACACATATACCCAGTGATGTATTGGTAAAATAAGAAGTAAGGGAACGCATAGTGGGAGGAAAAAAAATCCTATTTTCAGCAAAATATTTTTTTCCATATAAGTTTTTATTTTTTCTTATTCTTACTAGACAAAATATTAAGGAACACAAAAAAATAAATTCTAATAGTAGATTTAAGTGGGAGTTGTGGGGACATGAAAAAGTACTGGAACGCGTTCCGGATCTGAAAGATTAAAAATTGTCCTTATTCCTTTTGTTTTTATATATATAAATTTTATTTAAATTATTTTTGTAATATAATGATTAGTGATGTTATGGTAAAATAAGAAGTAAGGGAACGCATAGTGGGAGCAAAAACAAAAAGTCCTATTTTCAGCAAACTATTTTTTTCCATATAAGTTTTTATTTTTTCTTATTCTTACTATATATAAAATATTAACGAACACAAAAAAAGAAATTCTAATAGTAGATTTAAGTGGGAGTTGTCGGGACATGAAAAAGTACTGGAACGCGTTCCGGTTCTGAAAAAAGGTAAGGGAACGTCGTTCCTCCGCGTTCTTCTCCCAAAACACCAATGACTATAAATCTAAAATATTATTTTTTTTCTTTTAAAGAAATAAATATTTTTATTATTCATTCATTAGAAATACTAACCAATGAAAATGATATAATTTTTGTATATTAATGAAATATAATTTTTCAATATCTTATTATTATTATTATTATTATACTTTCTACACACAATACCCCTTTATTTATTATAATTACTATTACAATTTATTACTTAGATTAACACTTCTTTTTAGTTCAAATTATTATTATAAGCTTTTCTTTTGAAATATATACTAATATAAATACAATTCAAGTAAGAATATAAATAATAAATATAAAATGGAATATTATATCTCTAAATAAATTACTTTAATAAAAGTCTTTTATTTTTAAATTTTTTTCTTTTGAAAATATACATATTTAGTGTTAATAATAATAATATAATGAAATTATATATTAAATCATTATTCATGATAACTATATAAATTGGCAGAGTATATGTTAAATTCAAATAACTTTCAAGAGCTGTCCCGGTATAATATAAATATATTTCTAAATATATATATGTGAATTTTTAAATTAAGTATCAACAATTCAAAATTTATCTTTAATAAAATATAAATAAAACTGATTGATACCGTTAAAAAATTATATTCAAAAATATAATTAATTATATATTTATTTAGATCAATTTTATAATATATATATATATAATATGAAATCTTTTTACAAGGAATTATAATTCATTCGTTTAGTGTGTTATTGAACGAATAAATTTTCATTAAAAATAAGAGGTCCATTTATCTTTTCAAAGATGGCAGAATTTTTAGTAAATTAAAATGTTGACAAAAGTAAGTTAATAAGTAAAATATTAAGTTAAAGAATAATTAAATTAATCATAAAATAATTAATCATTAAATGATAATTTAAAAGAAAAATAATTTTAGAATTTAGTTATGTTCTATATTCAAAATATAAATTGGCCGAGTATATTTTAAATTCAAATAACTTTCAAGAACTGTCCCGGTATAATATATAATTACATACATGGAGTTAATTTAATGAGATTTAAAGAAATCAATAGTGAAAGATTAATAAAAATAATTTAAATAAAAAAAAAATAAGTTAAACAAGAGTTTAACTTAATAGAGCCCACCGAATTATGTAAAATCAAAAATATCACCAATAAAATTATAATTTATTTTAATTGAGAAAGACAAGTTAAGTGCCATTCATAGTATGTTTGTCTCATAAAAACTATTTTCTTTCTCAATGATATGTAAAAAATGTAAAATTCAAAATTAATGATTGGCTCAAATTATCATGAAAAATATTTATCGTGTTTGTGTCATGTATATAAAATTTTAATTAAATTAAAAATTTGTTATTAGAAAATATAATGTTTATATTTAAATCAACAAATTTATTTATATATTTAAATAAGTTGTTATTATATGAAATTTATTAAGATCCTTGCCCTCCCCCCCACTCTAAGCCTATGTTATTTCTTCCTGTTCTTCTCAAATAAATTTTTTGCTTCTTTTAATAATATATATTTAAATATTTATTTATATTTTTATATACATAGAACAGGAATGGCGAACCTTTTTGTATGTCCGTGCCACAAAATTATAGAAAATCTTTTTGAAGTAACTAACCGCGGCACACTTTTAACGGTTAAAAATTTGGCGGCACACAAAGAAAAAAGCTAAGTGTAAAAGTCTGGTCCCATTATGAGAAAATTGAAAAAAAGTTGAAAATGTTTAAGAGCCTCTTTACATTTGGAAAATTTGGAGGCACAGAAAAACGCCGTGGCACAGTGGTTGAGAATCACTGAACTAACGTGACACAAAATTATCATGATTTTTCCTCCACCATCTATACCCCTTTTAGAGTTAATATAGTATATAATCGAATATGTTTGTATAAAAGTGTTATAATAAATATTAAACTTTATACCGAAAAAACAAAATGATTATTAAAAAATTTAGAATTTATTTGTGGTAAAAATATAATAAAAAACCTCTGACTTTGTACGTCCTACGTAAGGACAACGCCTATGAGGTGCCCTATGATCAGTAGAACGGGTGCTATCAACCTTTATCTTGATTTTCTTGATCAGAGGAGCTATCAAGTAGCTTTCCCAATTTCGATCCCGGAGGCTGGGTTGACTCCGCCACAGAGAAATTCCCTTGCCACGCCCAGGACTTGAACCGGGACTACGAGAATGTAGGCCAGCTACGCTAACCACTCACCCTGTGGCGCCTTACTGGTAAAAAAAATATATATCTATCCTAAAAATTGTTTGTTTTTTTTTATTATTTTTATTTTATGGAAATTCTTTAATTTAGATTATAGTGGTGTGAACTCACTATATTATTTCTAATATTTAACTGAATTTTAGGTAAATTCACATATCGATATTTTTAAAAGAAATGCTTCTTGTTTTATTATCCTAATAACTTTCTTTCTATCTCATATGATATTAAAAAATTTCAGAAATTATTAAGATATCATCACAATGAAAATAGTTATCAAAAAATAATCTTGTTTTTGTGCTTGCCATCAAAATTTTCAAACGTGCGACTTATGACACGCATGCCATAGGTTCGCCATCTCTGACTTTTCAAAAATTATTTTGAAAGTAAATATTAAATATGAAAAAATATTGTATATTTAAATAGAACGGGCCCGTGGGGTATCACAAGATGAAATCAATTGTCCCTTTTACCTAAACGAAAATTCGTCTCTGTTTAGACCCAAATATACAAATAGAAGTAATTTAGATAAGTTAATTTTATGTGCGTGACAAACAAGAATAGACAGACAGATAGGATAAATTCTAAAAGTAGTTTTGGTATATATCTTATATATATATATATATATATATATATATAAGTATAGATAGATAACAATTATAAAAATAACATATCAGTGTTGGTGAACAAGATATATATATATACGAGTATAAATATTTGTTTTGTGAAGATATTATTATTTTAATGAAATTGAATTTTAAAGAATCCGACATTGTTTTCTTAGTAGTAATTCTTCTAATAATTCACGTTTCAAAATCGATTTCACTTTTTCGTCAGATTCTATTTTTATTTTCTAGTTCATTACTCGTTCCCAGCTAGTCAGCCAGTTGAAACGTCTAGAGATATTCAATTGACATTCAGGTAGTGCTTAGACAGCCCACGTGTGCCTGGTGGGCAAGGGCAGGAGGCAAACATACAACGGTTTCCCAGCGCGTCACTCCGCCTAAATGGAAATATCAGATTTGGAAATATACTTACGAGGGCGGGGTGAAAAGTTTCGGGCCTGACCAAGAAAAACGATGTTTTTAATTTTTTTTTTTTTTTTGCTTTATTTTTCAACATAATCTCCATAAACACTGATACATTTCTTATAACGGTGTTCTAATTTAGTTAATTAATTAATTTAATTTACGTCTCATCAACAGTTATGAATCTAAGCAAAAATTCGTTTGGATTACGCCTACAACGCCAAATTGTCGGTAGAAATGGTTTTTCGAAGCAGTTTTTGGTCTAACGTTAGCAAACGCGGCACACACCTTGCACACAGCTTTCCTGTTCAAATGGTTGTGCAAAATATTTTGCACACGTTCAGCTGACAACGTACAAGTCTCAGCTATCTTGAATGTTGAAAAATAAAGCAAATAAATCTCCACTCGACTATCTCGCAAATTTGAATTGAATTAAATAACATATATTAATTTAAATTAAATTAAATTAATTAAATTATAAATTAAAATTATTAAATAATATTTATTAAACCAGCGAATGTTTGGCTCGTTGTTGATGGCACGTGAGATTTGCAGTGTTAAAAAATTAATTCTGGTACTTTCAAGCTGAAATTCTATATATAGGAGTTTTATACAATTATTAATCATGTGAAAAATTATCAAATATATATCTTTGTTTTTACGGTCACTTTAGAAGAAAAAAAATCAAAACGTTGTAGGTAATGACCCTCTTCCAGTTGAGCTACATTTCTCAAAAGTTGATAGAAAACTATGAATTTTGAATAATGCCCATGTACCAAATTTCATCATTCTAGCTCAAACCGTTTTGCGTAATCTTGGTTACATACATACACACATAGACATTTTTCTCAACCTTAGTGAAAATGATTCAGGAACCTTCAAAACGTATAAAAACATCAAAATCTCAATATCGAAAATATGGCGAGATAGTAAAAATTTAAAAACATCGTTTTTCTTGGTTAGGCCGGAAACGTTTCACCCCACCCTCGTATATGTCCCTTTCTTCCTCTTGACAAATATTTTTTTTTTTACATTTTGAAAATTATCAATAAATTTTTTAAAATAATTTTCAAATTGAAACAAATAATATTTGTATTTTTGTTTAATAAATTCCTGGTAATTAGTGATGCATTGCAATCTCGTTTAATCAATGAAACCAGCACCGTGACACAATGAAACGTGGAAAGTTCGCCTAACAAAGGAAATTCAGTCCGGTGCCATTTCAAATCCCCCTCGAGAACGAACATGTTTCCAATTTTTAGGGTCTGATTTAATTTCCTCTGATTCTTGATGTTTTCACTTGTTTTCTCCCTCCATGACCAATACATACCGATTTATTTTTCAAATCACGTCTGCATGCTATTTCAATTGAACTAATACTTCAATATTCAATCTAACAACTCACACGAGAAGAGGAAATGACTGTTCGATGATTTTGGAGAAATAGAAAGATTACCTTTCCAATTTCATTCTAATATAAATAATAGAGTGTACTTAAGATTATATCTAATAATGTTTGAAAACGTTTTTATAGGACTCAAGAATCGAGCGTCTTAAAAGTATTATTATTATTAAAATTGAATTTTCAAAAGGCACACTTCAAGAGCCATTAGTGTATTGAAAATATTTATAGATTAAAATAGATAATAATTTCTTAAACAAAAGTAAAAATTTTTATTTAAAATATAATAAGTTGACCTGTGGCCAGGCACAGAACCGACCGTCGGTTTGAAATAAATTAATTTCCAGCAACAGAAACAATTTCAAATAATTTTAATAAAAATTAGATATGGATATAACATAAATATTTTTAATTTTATTTTATTTATAATATATAAGAAGGCGCTGGCTGTGACGTCATGAAGGGCTGCGTGACGTAATATAATTTTAAATTAAGAAAAAACTAATGAAAATGATTTTTCCCGAGGATAAAACCAATACAAAGTGCATGATTCGTGAAGATATGTAAAAAATCTCCTCATGTGAAATTTGGTGTGAAAATAACCCTTTTCTTTCTATCGTCGATCGGTAATACTACCACTTCCTCCCTTACTATCGTCGGTCGATAAAAATGGTATGAATAATAGTAAATGTAATGATATTAAAATAAATTGCAAATGAGGAAATAGAAATTACTCAACTAAATTGGAGTTAGATAAGATAATACAAACATTGCTTAAATGAAATGAGATAAAGTGAAATTTAAAAGATGCTGATGTCTGTTAATGATTTTAACCATAATTTGCAGAATTAGAAGAACAAGATAAAAAAAGAAATTCGAGGTTATATGAAAATTTGTTTCGGAATTTAAATTGCTATACATGTACATGATATCAAAGAGAATATAATAATTCAAAAGAATATAATCTTATATCTTAAATTTATATTGTGATATATCAACATGGGTTTAAAAAATTTTTGTGAGTAACCGTGGAGTGTTGTTTCAAAATTTATTATATTTTAACTAATTCTTAATAAAATAAATTAAAATTATTATTAGAGTTGAATTGATAATTTATTTATAATAGTATAACAGTTTATGAAGGCGCCATTGGGTGTGTGGGTGCGAACCTACCTCACATTCACATGGTCCCGGGTTCAAGTCCCGGGCCTGGTAAGGGAATTTCCCTAGTTGGAGTCTATGGAACGGAGTCAACCCAGCCTCCGGGAACAACCTTGGGGAAAAGCTACTTGATAGCGCCTCCGTTCAAGAAAATCAAGGTAAAGGTTGAGAGGACCAGTTCTACTGATCATAGGACACCTCATTGATATAACCGGCTTGATAGGCGTTGTCCTTACGTAGGACGTACAAAAGTCAGAGGTATAATAGTTTAAATTTTATATATTTGTATATACAACCAAATTTTAAAAAGAATTATACTGTTCATGAATTTGACAGTAAATGTCTAAACATATTATAATATTAAATATTAAAAATTAATTAAATATACAAATTGTTTGTTTGTTAATAAAATCGGGTTTATAATAAAGATCAAAAGACGGATCAGGGCACTTTTCCCCTTCTTTCATCCTAATATGAATAATATTTAATTAATTCTTATCTCTACTTCGTTGGTTTCTAATAATTTAATACAGTGGAATCGGATCCGCCCTTGCCATTATTTATTTCTATTGTTTACATAGAAACGCTTTTAATTAGTAGGATTTTGAAAAATCAATAACATTAATACTATAATAATTTTTATTTAATTAATAAATTTTGAAGTATCACATAAGATGTTTGTGACCCATCGTAGGAGAGAAGAGTATATATTTATAATTAAAGTTTAGATACTTAAATCATATTTCTAAAATCATGTTCAAAATTAAATTAGCTTAAAGATTATTAATTATTAATGATATTATTTTATTATTAATGATAATAATTAATCAATTAAAATATAAATTAATGATTAGTAAAAAAAAAATATTTTTATAAAATATTAATAAATTAATATATTAATGAATGGAAAAAGGATCAATTCTCCTCTCTAGAAGTTTAATTTCATATCGAATAACATATCCTTACTCAAGAATTATGGATGTAGGAATTTTCTATTAATGATAATAATTTTTGTTAAAGTTTATATAAAAATGACAATGAATAGGGAGATGGAAAACAAACATTTTCATGAGTTTATTTTAAGAACTAAAATAGAAAAAGGTATATTCTAAATGCAGATCGTGATAATATATCTAAAACTAATTCAAAATATTTTATTTAATATTGGAATTAATAAAACAAATAGGTTTCGGTATATAATACAAAACTATTTATCTATCTCTGTGGCCTCTCTTCATAGCCGCAGCAACCACATTTCTCCAAGTGTCCCTGTCCGCTACACCTATCCAACTCCTATTTTCTTCCATCTCTCCGACCTCTTTCCTATTCCTGTCCGCCCCCCGGGTCTTAAAAATGGACGTTTCCCAATCGGTCTCCCAACAAATAAATTTTTCGTCAGTCTTTCATCCCCCATTCTTGCCACGAATCCTGCACATCGCAAACTTCTTGATTTTATGACCCTATGTCTGGAGTTGCATAGAGGTCATGCAATTCCTCGTTAAGCAGTCTCCGCCATTCCTTATCTTTCTTTGGCCGATAAATGCTGAGAAGATCAAAATACAAAACTAACAGTAAGAATAATTATAAAATTGCGGGATCTCTGATAAATAGCATTTCAAAGTTTTTAAAGAGCTTAGTTTTTCTTTTTTTTTGCAAAATTATAGGTACTTTATGTTGGTTTTAAAAATAGATAAATTTTTAACTCTTTATAAAAAAAATTTCTACTCTTGAAATCGATCTTTATAAGATCAAATTTTTAGTCAGTCCACAATCCTTCCATGCTTTTATTATTAATACAATAGTTTTGGAATATTACAAATAAAGATATCTACATAAGAATATGTTTATTAATCCTCAGAAGGATGTAGATCAGATCAGGTTACAAAAGACTTAATTCACAATATGAGAATACAATATCTCTCTCATTAGAAAACAGAGAAGACGTTGTAATGTAAACATACTAGAAAGATAAAATAATCATCATCGAGTCAAAGAGTATTTGATTTCGAAGGTCATCTTTATCAATATACTTTATTAATATTAGTAATAAAAAAATATTCCAAGATGAAAAATATTCTTATATTTATATTATATATATAAATAAAGAAGATAAATGATTAGAATTTTATTTAAATAAGCCCTAGAAAATTTAATTTAAATATATAGAATGAATAAGGATTGAAGAATGAATTGATCTTACAGGAAGGTGACATCATAAGTACATACTTTAGAAATATCCTGTTCAATGATTGACAACACCCATCAATACTAAGACTTCTTCAGGATAATATATATTCAAAGATAATTTCTAAATCAAATTTCTTATATTATATATTTATTTATTTTTATTTTAATAAAAATAAATAAAAATTGATTTAATTTTCATTATAAAAAAATTTAAAAAATAACATTAAAATATTATTTCAATTGATAGAAAAAATAATTTTATAGTATTGATCATTCGATTTTGTTGAAAATAACTCTCGTGCGACCTCAATTTCGGTTTGCTTGAAATTTCATCCACAATTTTCATTCTCTCTCCCCCCCCCCCCCCAATCCCTTAAATTCAGAGTAAAGTCAAATTAAAAAAAAATACTTTTTGCCATACTTAACTTTAAGCATATTTTCATTCTTTCTGTATATACATATGAAATAAACAAATTTTAAGATTTAAATTGTTGGTTGTCTTAAATAAAATGTTCATCATATATGCACTTAAGTTTTAATTAAATTAAAATTACATCGATTTTAAAATAAAATCTTCTTATTCTAATAAATTTCTTTTAAGCATCTACAAATATTTTTAAAATATACTTAAAATATTTTTATTTTTTATTAGATCTTCAATGGAATTCAAATAAAATATATATTACTATACTGTTATTAAATATTATTAAAATTAATTTGGATTGTTAATGTGATGAATAGATTATTAAAATAATAGAATAAAAAGAAAAGGTGGGAGGTTTATGTTAATATTTAACAATAATAGATACAATATAATTGTATTACTTGTTATTTTAGTATATTTTCTATGACAGAAATAAAAATAAAGAATTGTTTTACCTTTTCGAGAACCGCTTGGTGTAGAACCATTTTTTGACTGGGCTGATTCGTTTAATAAAAATTGATTTTCTGGTCTTGGAGAGGACTTTCTTGTACTACTAAGACTTGGATTTTGACTCATTCTAAAAAATAAATAAAATACAATATTTATTTACTATATAAATAAGAAATAATTATTTTAAAAACTGTCAGTATAATATTTTGTATAAGGCTAGTGGTTCACTTCTAAAATATTAATTATCATCTTGAGAAACTTTTAAACTTATTGCTAATTAATGACTAGAAACATTTTATAATTTGTCTAATTAATACCTGGCCTTGTTAAGAAAAGTGATTCGTCTCTATGTATTGATGAAATATATGAATGGAATTGATATAAAATGAATTAAAATATTTATATACTCACTCTAATTCACTAATAATCAAAAGAAGAGTGCATGTAAATAATTATAAAGAGAGTAATAACGAAAGGAAACACGTGTTTATGAGGTAAAAATAAATATTTAAAGAGAGGACCCTAATGAAGGATGGATTAAACTTCAGCCATTTTGAATGAAAGTTGACACAATATTCCTCGTTAGATGGCGCAGGTTAACATCAGCGACGCGCTAATATACATTTGTCATATCCATACGGATGCTCTGTGGTCATATCCCACAATTTCTATTCCTCAATTTATATTTGTTTTCAATAGTTTTAATAAGATTTATATTTATAGACAATATTGTTTCTAGATAATTCTATTTTTATTCATTTATACATATTCATAGACTAAGCTTAAATATGTCTTATTATTCTGAAATTGATTCTCTTCAAAATCATTTTAAAAAACATAGTAAAATAAGAGAATATCAAGCACATCAATCGAAAGTACACAGTGTTGGATGGAGTTGTGATGGACGACGATTAGCTTCAGGATCCTTTGATAAATCAGTTTCAATATTTTTTCTTGATCGTGATAGATTGGTAAGTTTTCTCACCTCTAACCTTAACTTGTACTTATTGTTTTTACAAACATTGTAATTGTAATAGTTTTTTTGATTTTTCAATTTTTTTAATTAATTAAATTTCTAATTATATGAATTGTTATTCGTCTAATTATTTAAAGAAATTAAATATTGTTGTATGTTCCATGGTAGTCCAAAGAGTTTCTTTTTCGTGGCCATAATGGAAGTGTTGATCAACTTTGCTGGCATGCTACAAATGCTGATCTATTAAGCACAGCAAGTGGTGATAAAAGTGTGAGAATATGGGATACTAGATCACAAAAATGTTCAGCTATAATTAATACAAAGGGTAAAATTCTCCTTTTTCTAGTTCTATAATCTCTTGAAAGAAAATTATATATACTTTGGATTACAACATATGAACATCTACTTGAAAATATATATATAAATTTCAGGCGAAAATATAAATATAACTTGGTCACCTGACGGCACAACAATAGCTGTTGGAAATAAAGAAGATTTAGTTACTTTTATTGATACTAGAACCCAAAAGATTCGGGCAGAAGAACAATTCAATTTTGAAGTTAATGAAATTTCTTGGAATAAAACAAGTAATTTATTTTTTTTAACAAATGGCCAAGGATGTATCCATATTTTAAGGTAAGGAATAATGACCCTAATAAATAAAATGATATTATTGAGATATATCAATATAATATAATTCATTATAATTACCACAAATAAATGATTTCTATATAACTATAAAATATAATAAAAAAATAAATATTCTTTGTTTATAAAATATTTTTTTGAATTCATTACGATTTGTAAATAATATTCATCATCTTGAAATGTTTAGATATTTTACTAAAACAAAATCAGTCTTAATTTTAAGTACAATTCATATAAATAAGTATATCTTAATTTTCAAAATTTATTCTTTTTTTAATTAATAATCTTAAATCTATCATTGTTTTAGTTATCCTGATTTAGAGTTGCAACATATTTTAAAAGCTCATCCCGGGACATGTATATGTATCGAATTTGATCCAACTGGACGATTTTTTGCAACAGGCTCAGCTGATGCATTGGTTTCCCTTTGGGATGTAGATGAACTTGCATGTCTTCGGACATTTTCAAGGTAGATTCTTTATTTATAATTTGAAAATGCTTTAATGTTTAACTTTTATAAAATTTATTTTTAGACTTGAATGGCCCGTCCGAACAATTAGTTTTAGCCATGATGGAAAACTAATTGCATCAGCTTCCGAAGATCTAGTAATAGATATAGGTGAAGTTTCAACTGGTGAAAAAGTGACGGATATTCAAGTGGAAGCTGCTACATTTACCGTGGCCTGGCATCCTAGTCAATATCTTCTTGCATACGCTTGTGATGATAAAGACTCATATGATCGAAAACGTGATGCGGGAAGTCTAAAAGTCTTTGGCTTTCCATCTGATTGAGTTATTAGATTTAAATGTTTATTTTTTTTAGTTATTTAAGACCAAGTTTCACTTTGAAAAATATCTTTCATTTCTAATTGATCTTGAAACTCTTGTGCTGACGTTTCATTCATTCCTCCTTCTTTTATATAAATTTCTTTAAGTGCATCTTTTACACCTTGTGGCATATTAGTTGAGCTTCCAGCAAGAAAAATACGAGCACCTTTGGAAACAAGGTTCCATATAAGTTCTGATTCTTTTTTTATTAAATGCTGAACATATCTAAAACGAAACAATCTTTTTAAAGTATTTTTATTAGCTCTAAAAAAATATTCAAAACAATTTTTTTATATAAATTACAGTGGATATAAATGTGTGTGTGAATAAAATATAATGCTTTAATTAAACTTTTGAAGAATTAATAAAAATAATTATTTTGAAGCTGAAACTGATTTTTAATAACAAGTGATAAAATATTTTATTTCTAGAAAAAATAATAATTAAAGAGACCAATCTGCTTCATGATTTTATATATTATAAATTTTGTTATAATAATTATGTTATATTGGATTCTGGATATTTTGACTGGTTTCTGTTCCTAATATTCTATGACTACAGCAATAAAATATTTTAAAGCACAATACGAATCCATTTAATGAAAGAGTATATTTAACTTACATTTTTTCCTCTTGATCTCTTGAAAATGCACAAAATAGTTTCAATTCGTTATTTTTCTCCAATATTTTCCATTCATCTTTAAAATGAAAGTCACCATTCTTATTCCGACAACCAAAAAATAAAACTAAATGATTATTGTTTGCTTGTTGTAAGGTATGCATATTTTGAATAAAACTACGAAAGGGTGCCACTCCTGTTCCTGGGCCAATCATAATTATTGACTTATTTATCTTCTGAGGAAACTTAAATGAACCTTTTTTAATCCAAATAGGAATTTCAGCTCCATCTTTTAAGCTAGCAAGCCAATTAGAACAAAGTCCTAGTCTTGGAGTAACAAGTTTTGTTTTATATTTTACTATAGCCACCAAAATATGAATTTCATTTGGATGTGCCTAAAAAATCAAGGAAAGTTATATATTGTACATTAATTGATTTACTTATAATAAATTTTCTAATCTATTTATTTTTCTCT
Organism: Labia minor; assembly: GCA_963082975.1. Lineage (NCBI taxonomy): Eukaryota > Metazoa > Arthropoda > Insecta > Dermaptera > Spongiphoridae > Labia > Labia minor. The sequence continues at coordinate 113,791,196 of OY720344.1, forward strand.
ATAATATCTCAATTATAATATTATTAAAGAATATAAAATAATGCTCTTGGAATGAATAAAGATTTACCAGCGGAGATGATGCAATTGAAAAAGCTCTCGGCCGGATTGGTGAAAATAGTTCAAATAAGTACTCCTTTTTTATATTTAACGAAGCATAAGGAAAATCTTTAAGTACTTCAATTACAGATCTGCGAGGACGATTACAATAAGTATACAATTCTTCTTGACCTTCCGGAGTTAAAAATTCTTCTAATTTTTCTCTTTCTAAATCATTAGTGGTAAAATGTGAAAGAAGATAGAAAAAATATTTTTTAGGGACCATCTATAAAAATTAATAGAAATTCTTCTTTCAAAATAACAAATCAGAATAAATTAATAAACATAAATAAATATTTTTATTACATTTAAATCCCAAAATTGTTGCGCACACTGTTTAATAGTAATAGGACTTTGTAAGTACAATGGCAGAGGCATATCTGGATCTGTTTCTTCAATAAATAACATAGAATCCCCATTTAAATTTATATTTTCAAAAATAGTAAGTAAATCATTGATATTATTTTCAGAATTGTGAGGAGATACCATCAAAACATCACCAGGACTATAATCTAGACCTGGATTAGAAAATTCCAATAATCTTACATCCTAGATATAAAATAAAAACATTAAATATTGTTGATTGTTTTTTCATGCTATTTTGGTAAAAAAACAAAGTTTAATTTTATTATAATATAAAAGATATTGACAATTTATAAATATCTGTAATTGGCCGTATTCATTTTAATAGTTTAGGTGAAAATACTTTGATTTATACTCACTTGAAAATGATTTATTGATGTAATTCTTGTATTTTTTAATACATTGACGGAATATGTATTTTCTTGAGTGCAATTTGACAATTTAGTTTTATTTGGAGAGTGTTTTGTTTCATTTGCATTGTTTATAGTTACTTTCCATTTTGGTGGACAAAGTTGTTGATAATCCAACATCTTTAAATGTTCTGGCAATGGATAGGACATTTCTAAAGATTTCCATAATTTTTGGAGCCATGGATCGACAACGGCATCTGCTCCTAAATCGTGTTGATCATCAGCTAACCCAAGATCTAATATGGCTTGGCCACCCAATTGAATTAAACGGCGGAATAATTTCTTAGCAACAAAATTAAACTTAGTATATGATGAATCGCCAAGACCTAAAACTCCAAATTTGACAGATTTTAAGGAATCATTAGGAAGATTTTTTCGTAAAAGGAATTTCCAAAATTTTTTCATATTATCAGGTTCATCCCCTTGGCCAGTTGTTGAAACCACAAAAATAACAAGCGGCTCATAAATTAAATTTGAAATTAAGTAATCATCCATTGCTCTTAATGGTCCATGAAAATGAAATCTTGTGAAAAAAAAAAATTAAAAAAGACATTAATTTATTTTTTGTTTTATCATTTTAATATTAATATTGTATTAATTTAAAAAAATCAACCTTTTTCCTTCACGCCAAATTGTTTCTGCAATTTCTTGTGCGGTCCCTGTTTGGCTTCCATATAAAATTGTTAATTTTCTATCCATGATAATATATTTAAAAGAAATATAAAATATTATTTTCTAATAATCTAAAATGTTAATAATAATGACATCAGTCAGATAAAAAGATAATAGTTAAGGTTAGATTATATTTCAAATGAAAAGTCAGATGGTTTGTCAAATTTAATAATTCGCGCTAAATTTAAATTAATTTATATGATAAGAGTATTGATTTTATTTCATATTATTAAAAAGGTTTAATTAATAATTATAATAAGAAGAAACAATTAATATAAAAATTCAACTTATAATTTGATCTTATTGTGAATAAAGATTTTCTTAGTATCGGGTGGTAATATTACCGTTGAAACTTCTTAAAAATAATTATAAAAAGTTTTATTAATTAAAATAAATAAAATAAAAACATATAAGATTAACAATGCTTATTGGATGATAGCGATCAGAGCGGGGGTGCGGGGCACCCGGGCGGCATGCTTATGGGGAGGGTGCCCGCCGCCTTAAAAGTACTTAAACATTTTATGTTTTTTTAATTTTTTTCAATATGGTTCTAAAATGAAGGGCTGGGTGACGTCATATAATTTTAAATTAAGAAAAAATGAATGAAGATTATTTTTAATGAGGTGAAAACCAATACAAAGTGCATGATTCGTGGAGATATGTAAAAAATCTCCTTATGTGAAATTTGGTGTGAAAATAACCCTTCCCTTCCTTCCTAACGTCGATCGATTTTACTACCACCTCCGGTTTCCGGATATACACCAAAAGTTGATCAATTCATCATACTGATGCATTAAGTAAATATACAAAATTTTATCAAAAGCCGTTCAAGCTGTAACATCTATACAGTCGGACGGACGGACGGACAGACATCATGCTAAAATTACTTTTTTCTGTTAAGAAAATGCATGATTCATGGAGATATGTAAAAATCTCCACATATGAAATTTGATGGGAAAACATTACCTTCCTTACTATCGTCGGTCGGTAATAAAAAAAAGGCAAAATGATTTTGCGATCAGGATCTTAAATACTTAAATAGATTTTTTTCAATATTTTATAAAACTAAATTAACTTAAATTTACTTTATCTTTTTTATTTATAAATTTTTAACAACTTTGGGGGAAGGGTTTGGGTTAGGAAAGGTGCGGCAAAATTATTCTCGCACCCAGGCGGCATATACCCTAAGAACGGCCCTGATACCGATTATTATCGTCGAGCACTTTTCGTGAAATGTATTTACACTAATGTTAAGTATTTTGGTTATCTTGACTATTGAACAAGAGCAAAAGAAGAAACACTGTTTATATTTACATTGTTATTTCGTACATTATAAGAAGTACCTGGTTCTCCGAGCCGCGACTCGGTACTTTACAAAATAATATTCCTTATGCACTATGAATATTTAAGGTTAAGATTATTATTTAAAATAAATAAACGACAAAATATATCAAACAATTTCAAATAATTTAAAAGAACATAAATTTAAAAAAAAGCCCTTAAACTTACGTATTAATGCATCGGAAGACAAAAAATTATGGCATGTGGATATAACATAATATATATTTCGTAATTTGATTACAAAATATTATTAAAATAAATATTTTTAATTTTATTTTATTAACAATATTTTTTATTTAAGGAAACGCTGCCTGGAGGTGCCCAGTGACATTTTTTTAAAACTCTTATTTTAAATTAAGAAAAAACTAAAAAAGATGATTTTTCCCAAGGCTGAAACCAATACAGATCAATTTTTCTTTATTAATCTATGGTGTGAATTTCAATAAAAAATCTTTCAAGCTGTTTGATATTTCAAAAATACACTCACAAATATATATATATATATATATAATTTTTGCTAGTATAATAAGATAAGATATGTCGGGAGATATAAATAAATTATTTTAAAAAATAAATAAATAAATCTTGAAAAATTTCAATTTTAATTGTTAATTATACATAAGCATATCTCAAAAAAATTTATTTTTCTTCTTCTTCCTCTATTATATAACTATATTATATATTATATTAAATCTATCAGAATAAATTTATAAAGACGCATTTTATAAAATTTAATTTTCATTGAAATATTTGTTTTTAAAGTTCACTAATAATATCTTAGTTTTAATCAATAAAAATATATAAATTTTCAATAGATTTTATTTATGTTTTAGAATATTTAAGCATAATTTTATTTTCAAATCTTAATGAAAAATTTATAAAATTTATACTTAAATATTTATAAGTAATAATATCAGTAAAATGTTATATAAAATGCATTTTATAAAATTTAATTTCTATTAAAATATTTTTTTTAAGTTCATTATTGAGTTCAATATTAAATAAATAAATACAAAAACAAGAATAATTCGATTTAAGTTTTAAGATACAATATTTATTAATTAATATATACAATTTTATTAAAATGAAATTATCAACCTGCTATGATAATATTTTTGTGTGAAATTATTTAAATTTTAAATATAGTACTCATTATCTTCGTTGTGTGCGCTAGTTGTCTAACAAACACAGCACTACACCTTTCACTTATTCACTTATTATAATTGCATTGTTGCGTTGTTGATTTTATACCTCTCCAATTTTATTTTCTAACGCTTATGATTTTATTTAAATCTTTGTTGATTTTAAGGTGTGTTTTTATTTTAAATATTTCTAAAATAAATATAAAATTAAAGAAATTAAATAACTAAAAGTTAAGAGGTAAAACTAATTATGCATTTATATACTTGTCAATAATATTAACTTTAATTTAATTTTTTTTAATTCAATTGTTTTATTTTATTAAAGAAATAATCATATAAACAGGAAAATTGCAATTATTTGATTAAGGGTGTATTTAAGTATATAATCAAGTAAAATTGTAATAATATACAAAACTTTATTTATTTTTATACATAGTTTTGTAATAAATTTATATGATATATAAAAACAGCATTAACATTAAAGGAATCTTCTTCAATTTATTTAATAACATAATTGTCAAAATCACAAATAGAAGATTTTTTTATTGAAAATGATGAGAAACGACGTTTATACACCTATAAGTGCGAGTTTGTATACCTAATATATCTCCTTATTCCAGAAAATTAGACTATCGTCAATGGCAATTGAGTTTATTTTAGAGATTGTGCGAATATTTGAATTTTTAGCTAAGAGATGATGTTTATATATAAAGATTAAATATTATATAATATTGAGACAAACTTAATTTGTTTAAAGAGTATTCTAGATAAACAAATAAATAAACTAACTTTCCTAGATTTTATTCTTTAATATAACATCTATCTATATCAGCTATCGGGGAACCGGGGTAAATTACCCCAAATGGAGTAAAAATGAAACTTTTGTGAGTAAAAAGTATATATTTTTAATTTGCTATTTTATAAACCTGTTAGTATTTTTACAAATTAAATTTTTATTCTTTTCAAAATTATCATGGGGGGCTATAATAGGAAAGATGCTAAAAAGAGGTGATTTCGTTTTTTTTTTGCTCTTCACCATGGGGTAATATCAACTTAAACAAAAATATTTTGGGGTAATGATTAAAAAATTTCCACGAACGCTGATCTATATTCTATAATCTATATTCAAACTTTTGCCAACAGATGGCGGTATGATTGAATAAAAAAATAATGTAAAATTATTAATATATCTTTGATATATATTATACTTATAATATTTTGATTGATTTACTTAATTCCTCAAAAAATAATATAATGTAATTTAATTTGAAATCTAATATGAATTTTAAATAATTTAATTTATAAAATCTATAAATCAAAATGATAATTAAAAAAATTAAAATACGCATAATATTATTTTCATCTAGAAATAAATATTATGAAACATTCTAAATGAATTATGAAAATATTTAATTTAAAAATATGGTGATTATATTTTTTAAAACATTATTAATATATATTATATAAACACATAAAAATTAGTTAAATTACAATACATTTGAAATAAATTTATTTTCTTTTTTCTTTCCCCCAATAGCAAAATAATCTTTAAATTAAAACTCTTTTCTTTTCTCTTTATGCTTCGATTTCAAACTGTTCAAATTCGTTCAAATTTCAAGTATATAAATGGTTAAAAAATAATGAAATGCTATAAAATTGAAAAATATATAAAAAGAAATGTTTAAGATGGCTGAAATGGGCTTTGAAAATATCAATAATATAATTTTAAAATTCCAAGGAAGGGATTTCATTATTTAGGAAATTTTTTAAAGAAATAAAGAAAAACTTTCATAAAATAATTTTATTAAAAAATTCATTTTATGAAATGATGAACAATTGAGAGATATTTCAACAGAATTAATATTATTTAATGTGAAAAAGTGGTTGATAATTCTATCAATCTGAATAATAATAATAATAATAAAAAGGATTGGAAAGGTAATAGCAAAACATGCTTTATATTAATGTACAGTACACAAAATATACGTACAATTAATGATCAATGTGATTGGGAAATGAACATAACATTTGTTCATGTTTTGTTTTTGATATTTTTTTCCCATTTTTTTTTTTTTTTTGGTTTTTTTTTAAAGTTTAAATTGAAAAAAAAATGAAAATTTTTATACGGTTCTTTTTTTTAATATTTTTTTTATTGATTCTTTTTTTAATTTTTTTTTTTTATATATATTTTTTTTTAATATTTTTTTCTCATAATTTTATAATAAATATAAATACACATTCCAAACAACATATTTTGAAAAATGATCGGATGCATCAATGAATTTTTTTCTTTAATAAATTTTTATCTTATAAGAAAACAAATAAGAAACACAAAAATAAAAATTTATTAAAGAACAAATCAATAGATGAAAATGATCATATTCAATAATAATAATAATTATAATAATAATAATAATAATTAAAATAATAATAATAATATTAATAATAATAATTAAAATAATAATAATAATAATAATAATAATCAAGATATTAATTAAAATAATAATATTAGACAAAAAATTGCAAACTAAAAACGAAAAAAAATAATATTTATAATTTAAAAATGATTAATGAACATTTATTTATTTATTTGTTTTTTAAATTATAAATATAATTGGAGTCTCGTTAATTGTATTGGTTATTTGATTTAAATTGCTCCCTGTTAGGTCGACAAGGTATCGCTACAAAACTCCTCTTACCAATCTCTCCTAACATTCCCACCCCCACCTCAATTCTATTCCTATACCTCTAATCAGCTACTGTTTAACAACCTATTAGTTACCCTAACAAGGAAATTGTCAAGGTAACTTTAACGATAAAAAGTCCAGATTAATTAATTATGTCCATTTACTAGTTAAAAGTGAAAGGAATCATTTTTAAAAATTTCGAAATAAAATATTTAAAATAATTTTTCATTAAACAAAAATAGAAATATCACACGAATTGAGTTTGGAAATTAATAATCTTTATATCATAGCGATATGAATGAAATAGTTTGTTATTTTAAATTTTCTAATTAATAAATAAATAAAAAGGATCAATCTTTTAATTTTTTTTTTCCTGCATAAAAGCATTAAAATAAACTCTTTCGATTTAAAATAATAATTATAATATAAGTATAAAAACTGTATATTATTTTCAATAATTAATTAAGTTTTTATAATTAAAATTTTCATTAAATTCACAGAAATATAATGAATAATTTTCATTTAATAAATAATAAAGAAAGATAAAAAAAGAGAAAGAAAATAAAGATTAACATAATATAGATCCTAATTTTAAATTAAAAATATAATATTAGTAATTGACTAGATTTAGGATTTTTTTTTATTCTCCCCTCGGAAAGAGAAACTAAATAATGAGACTAATTTTTTATATGATAAGTAAGTTTTGATAAGGACATTCATATCTATTATGATATATATATATACTAAAATCCTATTTACTTCCTATTAAGTATAATTTGAAAAAAAAAAAATATTTTTAAAAATTTTTATCGACAATTTTAGTTATATATAGGCGTATTTAAAATAAATATATTTTTCTCAAATTTTGCATTTTTAAATCTAAAAATAATGAAGATGAATAATAGATATTTATTTTATTATTTATAATTAACCTTAGATCAGGTATTTTAATAGAAAACTAAAATAAATCTGTTTTGTTTCTCTTTCATAATTAACTTTAGTGTTTATAAAATATAAATAAAAATATTAAAGTCATTTATGAAAATTTGTAATCTTTTTTACTAATATATAAAAATAATAAAAATTCTATACGTTTTCTATTAATATACCCAATCGCTTATATATATATATATATATATATTAAAAAATATATTATTTTTTTTAATAAAAAAATCACTATATGATTTTTAGATAAAAACCCACACTTTTTGATTGGTGAAGAGGTATAAGAAAATAAGCATTGTATCGTTACCATGTCAACCCGGCAGGAAATAACAAAATATAATCAAAATTATCTTAATAGAGAAGAAAACGACTATTAATAATACTTTGGATTAATTTTCGTTGCACTTTATTTAATTATTTATATTATTTGACATTTATTCCTCGTTAATTCAACCTTTTCATTAAAATCGAATTAACAAGATTCAGTCATTTCATTTATTCTCTTTTTTTTCTTCGACAGTTTATTTTCATTTAAATATATATAGAGATATTTATATATATATATATATGTACAATATTTTAAATATATTAAACTTGAATCCATAGTCTTATTAGCGTCATTTTAACTTATTCATTATTATAATAATAATGTATCAAAAATACAATGACAGAATATATTACTTTAATACTGTGTTATCACATTCATCTGCTTTCATTTTTATTTTATTTATTTTTTTTTTTTATTAAATTCACATTCTAGTGTTGTTAAATTTAATATATTGACTCTATTATTGGATATTAACAAGCAGAGGAAACAAAATGAAACTGTGGTAAACATTTGAAAGGAAGGAGTTGACAATGTTTGCCAAAGGGCCATCCTGGTTCCTTACCTGCTTCGGTCAGCATTAATCCAATCAATAAATGAATAAATGCAGTATGCTCTCTTTTTATTCTTTTGAAATATTTGAAGATGTCACTGACTTCTAATGTGTTTAACACGATAGAAGTATCATTAAAACTCTTTGGAGAGTATCACAGGAGCTAGATGGTCCCATTTTAGTGAAATAACAATATCCATTTTTAATTAATTATTTGAATCATATTAAAAAGGCACTTTTTAACAAAGAAATATAAATAAGATAAAAAATATTCGCTTGTAAGACAAGAGATAAGAAGATTTTTTTTTTAATTTGAATCTATTTTTACCAAGGCCTCCACATTTCAGTACTGCTCGATGCTGAGGGCCTTGGAGAGTCTTGAGATGCTTGGCTTGAACTTGAAACTGGACTTAACTTAGCCATTTTGGCTGGTGGGTAGTCTGATACGTCCAAACATCTTTTCGGTGCACTTTTATAACTGAAGTCAAGAGCATCCCATTGGCCAGTTGTAGATGAGACATGGGTTGGAGGACTCTGTGGTGGTGAGGGTGGAGATGATTTGATTGATTTTACATGAGCATTTGGTGGATGAATGTGTTGTTGGGCTGCTGCTTGTGGAGGAGGTGAGCAATTGGCTTTGATATGTAATGGGGAGACGGGTGTGGTTTGTTGCAATGGGGGGGATAACGAAGAAACACTGGATCTTGTCACAGCAGTAAAAGCACTTGCATGAGTGGGACTTTGCAGTGGTAAAACCAGAGCCAGATCTCCATTTGCTAATCGACTTGGGTACATTTGCAATCGACTGCCATTATTATTGGGATCTTCCATTGGTGACGAAGGGGCCACTGCTGCTGAGGTCGATGGCTGATGTTGCATTTGACTTGGCTGTTGAGGCTGTTGCGCTGGTGGGATTGTCGTGTTGGGATTGACGTGGGTCAGTCCGTTGACGCAAGAAGCAAGATGCCCCATGAGACGTTGTTTGACACCTTGATCTACTCCAGGCAATCGACCCACAAATCGGTTCACTTCACCCGCACATTCACTAAATCCAGATCGAAAGCGTTGCATCACTCCTCCATCGGTAGTCACAGCCGCTGTGACCTGTTGCCGTTGCACGGCTTGAAGATGTTTCACTGTCATCTCAAGAATATCCGCTTTTTCGAGTTTGGAATGTCGAGCAGGCTAAAAATAATAAAATTACAAATATATAAGAAACAATATATATAAATAGAAAACAATTGTAAATATAATGTATTGTGCTAACGGTTGAAGGGGGTATGATCATGGTTCAATTGCAACTCAAAACCCTTAAATATATAACGGCCCAGGGACAAGGTGTCCACTGATTGATATTGAACTAGGGGAGGCCGGAAGGAAGGTGAGGTAAAACAGAAAAGAAAGGGAGAACGAAAATCAGCGTCAGAGACAGCTGTGTTTCTTTTGACGCCCCTCTTTAAGTCACTGATCCGTGGGAAAATCAAATCAAGATTCGAGATGAAGAGAAACAAAACACGTTTTGAAAATGTGTTCACTTACATCCTTATTCAGAGCATCCAAAATCAAAGTCTTAAGCTCATTGAGACAATTGTTAATTCTTGCACGTCGCTTCTTCTCCATTATCGGTTTGTTACACTGTAATTAAATATTGAATTATATATAAAAAAAAGAATGAATAAACTAAAATTGAAAAATTGAAATAATTTCGAAAATAATTGAATGTGTAAAGTGACAGTGAAAATTTTTCAAAAATTACCCTCTATTTTTTCTAATGTTGTTAGGAAATTTTGATTTAAGCGAAAAAAAATTATTTCTCATCAATATATATTAGATAAGTTGATGATAAGTTTAAAATAAATAAAGATTTCGATAAAGAAGAGAAAATTTGTTAAACGATGTTACTTACCCGACGTAATTCAGCTTTGGTCATGCCGGCAGTCCGAACATGTTCAAATTCGTCTTCACTGATTGGCATTTTGTCACAAATCACTATCACCAAAACACAAAAATCAATCCACGGATGTCATACAAGAGGATAAACCAAATGTAACCAAAGAGGCTGAGGAGGTTGGTTGGTTGTCCGAGCTAAGATCACCTCTCGACTGACAGAAGTGAAGTGTGCTGGCTTGTCGTCGGATAAGGTGAAAGATTCGGCATGCCCATACATCCACGCGTCAATGGGCCGGTAAGTGGGGGTAATGGGAGGATATCTGCTACCGTCATAGTGGGGGAAGCCATACGTCTGCAAGTGGCAGGGGGGAGTCAAAGAGGAGGCCGGCTCGGATCGTGGGAACCGAGAAATCGCTCCGCTTCTACTGCAGAACATTCCAATGCAAACGTCAAAAAAATAGAAGGGGGCATAAAACAGAACACTCAATTATCCAAGCTTAAAAACACAACGCAGAACCAACTTATTCTATTTTTTATTATTATTATTATTATTTATTTCTTCAAAAAAAAAAAAAAAGAATAGAAAAAAATTACAAAAGCGTAAAACAAATACTGATATCTCATTTTTCTTATAATTCTCACAAATTTTGTTATTTTTTTTTATCTCTCAAGGACTAAAATAAATATTCATTCACCTTGAAATTTTTAATGAAATTGACATCTTTTTATTTTAATTTTTCCTTAAATTGTTGTTTAATCAATATAGAAGTTGATTTCATAAATAATAATCAATTTTCCTTATTTGTTTTTGTTTTTGTATACTTATATATAAATTTTATTTAAATTATTTTTGTAATAATGATTAGTGATGTATTGGTAAAATAAGAAGTAAGGGAACGCATAGTGGGAGCAAAAAAAAGTTCTATTTTCAGGAAACTATTTTTTTCCATATAAGTTTTTATTTTTTCTTATTCTTACTATATATAAAATATTTACGAACACAAAAAAATAAATTCTAATAGTAGATTTAAGTGGGAGTTGTCGGGACATGAAAAAGTACTGGAACGCGTTCCGGTTCTGAAAAAAGGTAAGGGAACGTCGTTCCCCCGCGTTCTTCTCCCAATACCCCAATGACTATAAATCTAAAATATGATTTTTTTTCTTTTAAAGAAATAAATATTTTTATTATTCATTCATTAGAAATACTAACCACTGAAAATGATATAATTTTTATATATTAATGAAATATAATTTTTCAATATCTTATTATTATTATTATTATTATAGTTTCTACACACAATACCCCTTTATTTATTATAATTACTATTACAATTTATTACTTAGATTAACACTTCTTTTTAGTTCAAATTATTATTATAAGCTTTTCTTTTGAATATATACTAATTATAAATACAATTCAAGTAAGAATATAAATAATAAATATAAAATGGAATATTATATCTCTATAATGAATTATTTTAATAAAATTATTTTATTTTTAAATTTTCTTCTTTTGAAAATATACATATTTAGTGTTAATAATAATAAAATAATGAAATTATATATTAAATCATTATTCATGATAACTATATAAATTGGCAGAGTATATGTTAAATTCAAATAACTTTCAAGAGCTGTCCCGGTATAATATAAATATATTTCTAAATATATATATATATATATATGAATTTTTAAATTAAGTATCAACAATTCAAAATTTATCTTTAATAAAAAATAAATAAAACTGATTGATACCGTTAAAAAATTATATTCAAAAATATAATTAATTATATATTTATTTAGATCAATTTTATAATATATATATATAATATGAAATCTTTTTACAAGGAATTATAATTCATTCGTATTAGTGTGTTATTGAACGAATAAATTTTCATTAAAAATAAGAGGTCCATTTATCTTTTCAAAAATGGCAGAATTTTTAGTAAATTAAAATGTTGACAAAAGTAGTAAGTTAAGTTAATAAGTTAAAGAATAATTAAATTAATCATAAAATAATTAATCATTAAATCATCATTTAAAAGAAAAATTAGTTATGTTCTATATTCAAAATATAAAAAAAATAATTTTTTTTTTAATTTAAAATTTTCTTTGATCAAATGATCTTAAAATTTATAAATAAATTGGATGAAATTAATTTAATTGTGATTTATAAAAATATATAAAAATTGTATGTAAATTTATAGTTAAAGTTTAAGCTACAAATCAGACATGGGAGGAGTATGACTAGGTTTTCTTTATATTTATATAGCCATTTCTTAGTTAGTATATATCAAATAAAATAAAAGAAAATTATTTCAATATAATGTAGAATGTAAATAATGAAATTCGCTATAAAAATAAAAATGTAAATGTATACTAATTACGACCATTTGTCACCAATTGATTGTAAAAAATTATTGTAAACCCTTTTTTGTTATGTTATGGAATAAAAAAAATATGTATCACAAATTGGCTAATATAAACATACTTTTTAAACTAAAAAAAAGGAGTAGGGTAAAGTATACAGTCGTTGGCCCCCTTAAGCAATTCCTAGCAGTCTTTAATGCATATCTGGGCAAATTGCGGAACAATCTTTGTCAAATTAGGTTTGCAGAACATAAATATTATGAGCATTTTGATGAATAAAAAAAAATCATTTTCTCATGACATTTTCAATAAGTACGCAAAAATCCTAAAAAATACAGTTATTGGCCAAGATATTCTATAGTGATTATACAACCATACATCAAACAATTACATAACCATAGTTAATAGCACAATTTTTAAAATTAAAATCTCTTATTATTTGTGTTTTAGTGATAGGAGGCCAATGACTGCCCCGGGGCCAACGACTGTATACTTTACCCCTATGATAATATATTAATTACTAGTTTTCAGAGAGTAGAGTTAGTATAAAAAGAATGTAATCAGATATTTTTTTGTAATAATTTGTAAGAATTTGATTTTTAATCAATTTCTTTTTTTTATTCTTTGTATGTTATTATTATATTTTAACCCTTAATAGTACAAAGTATAAAATTAATTTCATATGGGGGGATTATCTTTAATCGAATATGTGCATAGTGATGTATAATAATTGGTCCTATTATAAGTATAGATTATTTCCTAACTGGATATCCTGACGAGTGACCAATTACTCGAATCGTCCGATCCAAGCTTAAAATTAGCAAATTGAGTGGAAATAAGGGTGGGTTGCTATTTAATTAAGAATCGAACTTCATTTGGTTTTAATTTTTATTAGTATGAGGTATGAGAGGAGTAGATTGGATCCCGCCCGTGTGAAGGGTTTCTTTTTTTCTTTTTCTTTTTTTTTTTTTTTTTCTTTTTTTGTTGAATGTCGGCCAGGGAATTCGTGTGCTCTGCTCGTGTGTGCCGTGTGCGTGTGTACCGCAACATTGCCTTCTGCAGTGGAACGGGAGTGTATGGGAACGCAGTGGCGAAGACGCACGGACGGCACGCGGACGTCCAAGTGGCATCCCTCCTCCTTGTTCAATCGAGCCAAGGGGTGCTCACCCCAATCAGCTGGTGGTCTGATTGGGCACGACACCGTCGAGACAGGTGACTCGATGTGTGGGAATCTACGGGTCTCGTTCGCCCCATTTCTTCTCCAGCACAACATATGCGCATCAGCAAGGCCGAGCAGCAGCAGCAGCAGCAGCACCACCACCACCACTACTACTACTACCACTACCACTACCACCACTTACACTCGCACCTGGTCACTGTGGGAAAAACAACCAGAACCAAAACGAAGGCGGCTCGCAATCAAATGCTAAATTTGCAGTGGGCGTTAATCTTAGATCCTTCCATTCTGCCGTTGTACTCGTTCCTCTTGCAGAAGTATCATCGCCAGTGATCATTTGCAAATTGAGCTTTGCAGAATATTTCATATGCATGACACCAGCTGTCCTTGTCGTGACTTGTCATTTGTTTGCTTATTTATTTATTATCGTTACTGATTTCTCTCCCTCTCTCTCTCTCTCTTTCTTTATCAAAAACTTATTTTATTCTTTATTCATTTTACAAATGATACTTACTCTTTTACAAACTTTTTATGAATTTTTTTATCAATTGAAAATTTATTAAAATAACAAAAGTATCATTTCAAAACTAAATTGTTATGTACTTTATTTGATTTATTCTTAATTATATTATATTTATATATTATATGATAAATTATTTCATATTTATCAAATTATATATTATACCGGTTAGTTTATAAAGTTCCTAACTCTTAATGGGGAAGGTGATAAAAGTTTCTTATTTTACGAATTTGCACTTATCATCATAATCACCACTAAATTTGGAAAATATCCAAATCGTTATAGTAAATGTGATAAATATCATGACTTATTGGGCCAGTATAATAGAATGCAGTTTTTATTTTTTTGAGTAGTTACTATACTCAGAAAGATATTTTTGGTTGGACAATATGGCGTAAGAGACCATGAATTACAATATTTTATATTTTACAATTAAAAAGGCTACTTACTTATTATCACAACCATATTGGTGTGTGGCACTTTATATAATACTTTTACCCAACACCCCACTCTTCGGTTTTTTTCGGTTCGGTCTGGATATATTAATTAATTAATTTTTTAACCTCACTCTTCGGTTTTTATATAGTAATTGTTTTTAATTCATGAGCTGTCAGTCATCAGTCTGCCAAACTTGGCCAAGATCATAATAAAATATGTTATCCTATATATACAAATATATAAAGAATTTTGGAAATTTAATCTGAGATTTTTTTTTAACAATTTTCAATTTATAAATGAAATTGAAAATTAATAATAAATTCAATAGGTTAAAGATAAGTTAATATATTAAAAACACACGGTTTTAAGTTTCAAGATAAATTTTGTTTTTTTTTATTAATTTTCAATTCCATTTATAATTTGAAAGTTATTAAAAAAAAAATTCAGATTAAATTTCCAAATAGATACAATGTTTCAAAGAGAGTTGTTAATTCAATCTTTAAATCTAATATAAAGAATTGTGAATATTTTTGTTGCAATGGTTTTCGATCGCGACCAGGGGCGGATTTAGGCCTAGGCAGAGTAGGCCCAATAAAAAAAAAGAAATAAAAGAGGGATAGATAAAAGTTTACCAGCATTTGTGCTGAGTATATAAATGCAACAACTCTATAATAATTATAAATAGCTGCGCCCCATGTACCCCGTATTTGGTTGAAAGTAGTAAAAGGTTTTCATCCATTTTGTTTCAATCAGTATATTACATAAAACATTAATTTCTTGTTGTCTTCTTATTTAAAATATATTTTAATTTAATCAGTAAATTAATTATATATTCGCGGACCAGTGTGAGAGCCCTTACAAGCAAAGAAATTGAAACGCAAAAGATTGAAAAATATTATAAGATATAAGAGAAACTGGATGTGACGTCACAAATGACGTCAAAAATAATAAAAAGTAAGAAAAAAATTATTTTTTCACTTTTCTCAAAAAGTATTTATTGTTTTCCAATGAATTACACGCTATTAATTGATTAGTCCCAGGGCTATCAAATGGCATTGGAATGGCCCAAATCGCAAAAGTCGTTTAGGAGGAGTATGTGATAGAACTGTCTTTTAAATATATAAATAAGAATAATAATTTTTCTTTTTTTTTCTTTTTAATAAAATTAAAATAATATATATAAATAAATTTATTAATATATTTCTTTTTTTGGATTAATTTAATATTCTAAAAATCTTTTTCTTTTTTTCCTGTTTTATTAATATAAATCTAGGTCATACTACTTTTTGTTACATTTACCAATGAAAAAAGAAGAAATTAATTCCAGAAATGGTTAAGTGGAAATATAAAAAAAAAAAAAACACAATCAATGCGGTATGTGACAAATTTTAATTGATTTGTTGAAACGAATTTAATGAGTGTGATTGATAAACCCGACAATAATTATTAACAGTAAAGAAAAGAATTTATCTTTAGTGGAAGACAATACCGGGATTAAGGAAAAGTGGATGATTATCGAAGTGAAAATTTTCTTCATCTTGAATTTCCTTTGAAATAGAACTAACTCTAACCTGATATGTCTGAGAGCGGAAGTTCACTTAGCCTTAATCTGTTTGTTTTATTTTAAAGAAGAAAAGAGAGAGAAGAACGAGAGGAAAAAAAAATTCTGTAATGGTTATTTCTTCCTACCTACATGACTCGTTCAAATTGCATTTTAAATAAAAAGAGTTACTTGAGCTATAAAAAAAAAGTTCTTGTCCTCCAGAGATTGAAAGAAAGGTTCTGACGGGAAGGGAGGACGAAGAGGGGGGGGGGAAGAGGACATCTTCATTGAATACAATAAATGTTTAATGTTAGTTAAAGAGAATCACCATCCCACCAACAAATCTTTCAGTATCAAGATTCATTTGAATCTACATGTACTGTATCACGTCTACGTGCTCACTGACATTGAATCATCTTCACAAATGAATTTTTCAAAAATATTTTTAATCTATCCTAAATCGGTTAATATTTATGTAATTTGCATCTTCAAGAGGTATATTATTTTGATGAAAGTCTGTTTGTATCAGTAAATTATTTAAATCTTCATTTGTATATATTATTTTAATTTAATTTTTACTATCTCGCCAGAGAAAGTAAAAATTATCATCAATATAAATTGTATATGAACTCATTGTTTTTACTATCTCGCCAAAAATTTTCGATATCTAGATTTTGATGTTTTTATACGTTTTGAAGGTTTCTGAATCATTTTCACTAAGGTTGAGAAAAATGTCCGTGTGTGGAAACAAGATTACGCAAAAACGGTATGAGCTAGAAAAATGAAATTTGGTACACGAGCGTTATTCAAAATTCGTAGTTTTCTATCAACTTTTGAGATATGTAGCTCAACCGAAAGAGGGTCATTACCTACCAAGTTTTCTTTTTTTTCCTCTAAACTGACCATAAAAATAAAGATATATGTTTGATAGTTTTTCACATGATTAAAAATTGTATAAAACTACTATATATAGAATTTCAGCTTTCTTGAATCATCGAAAGTACCGGAATTAATTTTTAAATTTTTTAACACTGCCAATCACGCGCCAGCACGTGACGTGATGTCATCAACAAATAGCCATACATGGTTTAATAAATATTATTTATTAATTTTAATTTATAATTTATAATTAATTAAATTTAATTTCAATATAATGTTATTATGTTATTTAATCCAATTCAAATTTGCGAGATAGTCGAGTGGAGATGTTTTTAGAATTAACTACTACTACTACTACATATTATAATGGAAAATACCACTTTTTATATTAAATTTTTTTTTTTTGTGATTTAATTTTAAGAGAAATGTATAAGCAAAAGATAAAAAAATCTAAAGAAAAAGGCTATAAGATTCCAAAAAAAAAAAATTTTTTTAATAACATATTCACACATTTATAGAATATTGTGGAAAACACCATTTGTGTGTATAGTCTAACGTCTAACCAATTCAAATTGGATAGTCAGTAATATTTTATATATCCTCTAAAAATTAAAATAAATGATCACTACTGTTTGGACTTTTTTTTCCAAATATGTACCAATAAAATTTATATTAAAGATATATATTTTTTTATATATACTTCATTTGATATTCTAGTTTATATTAATTTTAAAAATTATCGGGAGTATAATAATTATTTACTTTTAATAATTAACCTTGGGATCATTTATTAAAAAAAAAATAATTTTTTTTAATTAATAGTGGAAAATTCTAATAATTTAATTAATTTCTTTGATGTGTATAATAGATATTATCTTGATCTTGTGAAATATTGGCTCACCTGTATTCCAATGTCTAAAGGGTGTTCTGTTCATTCAAGGTTCCCCCATCGATTAACAAAAAAATCCAGTTTGGTATACGTTAAATTTTGTGCATGTCCGTTGCAAATTTTTTTTATTTTTTTATTACTATCTCGCCAGAGATAGTATTACGATCATGAAAATTTTCGATTTTGAGATTTTGATGTTTTTATACGTTTTGAAGGTTCCTGATTCATTTTCACTAAGGTTGAGAAAAATTATTGTGTGTGTGTGTCTGTATGTATGTAACCAAGATTACGCAAAAACGGTTTGAGCTAGAATGATGAAATTTGGTACATGGGCATTATTCAAAATTCATAGTTTTCTATCAACTTTTGAGAAATGTAGCTCAACCGGAAGAGGGTCATTACCTACAACGTTTTGATTTTTTTTCTTCTAAAGTAACCGTAAAAATAAAGATATATGTTTGATAATTTTTCACATGATTAATAATTGTATAAAACTGCTATATATAGAACTTCAGCTTGATTGAATCGCTGAAAGTAAAAGAATTAATTTTTTAACTCTGCAAATCTCACGCGCCAACCGTGAAGTGGTGCCATTAACAAAGAGCCAAACATGCGCTGGTTTAATAAATATTATTTATTAATTTTATTTTATAATTTATAATTAATTGAATTGAATTTAAATATAATCTATTATGTTATTTAATCCAATTCAAATGCGAGATAGTCGAGTGGAGACACTCCAGCTTATTTGCACTAAATGAATCATTAATCATTTAATATCCAGGAATTTTTCCCATATATATATAAGACAAGTCGGCATTTTCAAATACTAAAGAAAGCATCTTTCTTTACATATATATATATATATTAACAATTTTATTATAAAATAATAAAAAGATATAAGTACTTAATATGAAAATTCTATTATAATAAATAATAACCTAATAATAAACATCTTCATGTCTATCATGATCTTAATCTATTTTTGCTAAAGAAAGAGTAAAGTTAATGATAAAACAAACTTAATCTTAATATCATAATGGAATAATAAAATTTTCCATTTTCATTAATCTTATGCAGAAAGTGTCTGATTAAATTTACTTGGCCCACTTCCAGGTTCTCACTTCTTAAGTTTCGCGTAGGAAGAACTTGGACCTATTTTCAAACCAACTTTTCCTATTAATTCATTTAAAAGAAACCGAACAATCTCTCACTCTCTATATATATACATATATGTATAAATAAAAGTAAAATAAATATTAATTTTAATTTCACTTGTCAATTATTCATGATATTTACTTAAGCGCGTCAAATGGTTTATTATTTGATCATTTACTTTACATACTTAAAGAAGAAGTATAATATGTACAATATTTAGAGAGAAAAAAAAAATTTAATAACTGAAAAAGTTAGTCACGTTTTGTGTTTTCTTCGATTTTTTACATATCTCATCAGTTGTGGCAAAACGCTTTCCTTTTGTTGGTCTCTTCAGTTTTAAGAATAACTTCCTTGTAGTATTTCTTATTTTTTCAACTACTAATCCAAAATGGATGATAATGTCAACATATGAGAAACATATGTGTACCAACATAAAAAAAATTTCGATAATCGAATGTACAAAACCCGCGAAAATTCAAAATTCATCTTTTGTTTTAAACAGACCTCGTATTTCTTAATAGTATATAAAGATTAGAGTTTATTTGATCTTTGAAGAAAGATTTTATAGAAATTTTTATAAAAAATAATAGAAAAAATAGAGAAATTGTATTATTTTTAAATATTATTATTCTATATCTTTTGTGTTTTAAATATAAAAAACTTCCAAACATTTCTTATTATATAAATTTAAGAAATAATATGTAGCATATATCAGGTAATAATTCATAGCAATTTGATTAAAGCCATATATATAAAAATGTTATAAACAAGAGTACACCTTTCTTAATATAATTCAAATCAGTAAAACCATTCTACCATTTCTCTTATGTAAATTTAAGTCTCCATTTATGGCGATGGCTTAATGAATTTGGATTGCAATTATTTTTCAATATCTATTTAATTACTACATATAGGGAACTTGAAAAATTACGCCTGAAAGCAATAATTTTTAAACGCCTACCTACATTTACTAATTGCCATTCCAAGATTATATATATATATTCTTCCTTGTTTGGTTAAAAGAAATGAAAACCAAATTAATTTGTTTGAATTATGTGAGGTAATCATTTATATATCGAAATATTAATCCGATTATTTATTTTAACATTTTATTTTAATTCACTTATAATCTTGAATCACACTTTCTTGTTTGGTGTCAAATCATCTTATTTTTATAACGTTTTTCTTAACTTCACTTGGCGTCTGTCTGTCTGTTCGCTCTTTTGACAATGAAATCGATTTTTCATCGACTTTTTATTGAGATAGACTTTTGAAAATTTTTATAGATATTTCAATGCCTAGAAGGTATAGAAGAAATATAATTGAATTATAATTAATTAATTGTAATTAATTAGCGATTAATAAGATTTTCATTTTGAACGTATTTAAACATTTTTTTCTAGCATTAAAATTAATGGTGAATTCTTATTAATCAGTTGTATCGCCAATGAAGAGGTGTTTCTTGCGCCCAACGTTTTTCGTTTAATATGATGCAATTCATCAATAAACTTTGTCAGGCTTATAGAAAAATTATTTTATTCTTTTTAGTCGATTGGAAAAATGTTATTTTATAATTTTTTTTTTATATTTATATTATTTACTGACTCAAACCAGATTTAGAAGCAGTACTTTTTATTTTAAAAAGCAAAGTCATATTTATTAATTTATTGAATATTAATAGTAATTTATTTATTAATGTTTTTATAGAAGTTTTATTAATATAATATTTTTTAGTGATTATTGAAAAACTGAAATTAAAACTATCAGTGCAATTAAGCCACATCTAACGGAGCTGAGCTTTGGGCGGATGACCCGCCTGGGAAAATTCTCGCACTGCTGACTCCCCCTTCCTTTTTATGTCAGTAACAACAACAACAGGTGTCCCATGGAGTCGGATTAGTGAATGCTGTAGGTAGAGGGAGTAATTCACAACCCTCTATCATAAAAGTAGTTATGAAGGTTCCCATTCACTGATGGAAATGACATTGAATGGGGTTTTGACTAATTGATATTAATTAATAAATTAAATTAAAAAAAAATTATCCATAAGCAATTATTAATTGAATTTAATTATTAATATTATTATTAGTATTAGTAATAAGGAAATATATTGAGATAGTGATATATTCAAAAGGATGGAAGATATTAACTATTTTATTTTTAATTTTATAGATACTTTTAATTAAAAAAAATATAAAACTTCAAATTTTACTTAAATTTAAGTATATATTCACATGCATATAAAATTCGAATTCAACATAAATATATTTTTCAATGTCCATTGAATTTTAAACATTATTTTGTATGTGTGAAAGATTTGACAAGAGATCTGTAATTTTATTTAAAAACAGATATATATATATAAATATTTCAAACAGAAACTTTTTCATTCAAATTGGTTAATTTTTACCTACCCTTGACATTTCAGGAATTTTAGAATCATCCCTAAAACGATTTTATATATGTATATACATGTATAATAATTTTAATAAAATATTTTAAATTATTTTAAATTATTATTTAATTTTAAATTCAAGTCAAGCCAGGAATCACTATTATTTCTATCTTTATATAACATCATTTATTTAATATAGATTTTCTAGAAAAAGTAAAAAGAAATAAGCTGGAGTGTCTCCACTCGACTATCTCGCAATTTGAATTGGATTAAATAGCATATAATATATTTAAATTAAATTTAATTAATTATAAATTATAAATTAAAATTAATAAATAATATTTATTAAAGCAGCGCATGGTTGGCTCTTTGTTGATGGCACCACGTCACGTGTTGGCGCGTGAGATTTGCAGTATTAAAAAATTAATACTGGTACTTTCAGCAATTCAATCAAGCTGAAATTCTATATATGACAGTTTTATACAATTTTTAATCATGTGAAAAACTACCAAACATATCTAAATATCTAAATATAGGAAAAAAATCAAAACATTGTAGGTAATGATCCTCTTTCGGTTGAGCTACATTTCTCAAAAGTTGATAGAAAACTATGAATTTTGAATAATGCCCGTATACCAAATTTCATCATTCTATCTCAAACCGTTTTTGCGTAATCTTGGTTATATACACACATTCACATATACACACAGACACACACAGAAAGACATTTTTCTCAACCTTAGTGTAAATGAATCAGGGACCTTCAAAACGTATAAAAACATCAAAATCTCGACATCGAAAATTTTCGTGATCGCAATACTATCTCTGGCGAGATAGTAAAAAGACAGAATAAAAAGAATGGAATTTTAACTGAAAGGGATTTATTCATTAATAAAATTTAAAAAAATTTCATTTTTCAAAAGTTGATAGAAAACTACGAATTTTGAATAATGCCCATGTACCAAATTTCATGATTCTAGCTCAAACCGCTTTTGCGTAATCTTGGTTACATACTACACACAAACACACAGACATTTTTCTAAACCTTAGTGAAAATGATTGAGGAACCTTCAAAACGTATAAAACATCAAAATCTCGACATCGAAAATTTTTATGATCTCAATACTATCTCTGGCGAGATAGTAAAAAAAAGCAAAAAAGATTATATAAAAAGAATGGAATTGACTGAAAGGGATTTAATCATTAATAAAATTTAAAAAAAAAATATTTGAAAAATGTAAAAAATGATAAAATATATAAAAAATATAATATATATGAAAAATAGAGCACTTTTGATGGTTGCATAGAAGATTATTTGAGCTCCAAGAAAGAGAGCAAAAGAGCAAAAGAGAGAGAGAGAGAGAGAAAAGGAAAGAGCGGTGTGTACTGCTAATAAATCCCGAGAGTGCAGTGCTATGCAAATGGCGCGTGTGTCGGCGGGCCGGTGCGTAGCCAAGGTAGCTGGTGTGAGAACGCCTGCGCGGTTTTGTTCCCACAGTGGCCCGTGCCTGCGCCGTGGCTCGCGCCTCCGCGTGACGGTCGTCGAGCGTGGCTCGCTCCTCACGTCGCCGATCCCGATTTAATTGCGCTCTCCTCGCTATCCCCTCACGTCCCTCCCCACCTCGCTCCATCTCTCGCTCTTGCTTCCCTGTAGACCTTCACCTGAAGGCTGCTGCCTACCATTCGACAAACCCATCCCGACAAATGACACCGATTGGCACACTTTCACCTTTCCCCCGGGGGAACCCCAACTCAGCCATATAATACCAAAGCACATTTACCCTCCAGCATACCTCTACAAAAGTTTTTTTTTTCTTCTTTCTTTTAAAATAGTGTACACAGAGTGATATTTAATGTGATTATATTAAATATTTATATGAACTACACAACTACATAATTATTAATTAAAGGAAATGACCAATAAATTTTAAAATTCATATATCCATATCTGTATCCTTAGTCTTCATAAACCCCAGTGGTGTATATAAGAAAGAGGGTGGGGGGAGAGATTGGAGCCCCTTTTAAAATGAGACAAATGTAGTAAAACTTAATAACTAATATAATGTTCAAGAGTATATGAATCGGTTTATTATATTATTATTATTTTTAGTATTATATATTATATATAGCAGTGATTCCCAAAGTGTGGGTCGCGACCCGGTTATTCTTATTATTTTTTTACATCATTGGAAACACAAACAATATTTTTTACTTATTATTTTTTACATCATTAGAAACACAAATATGAAATAAACAACTTGATTTTTAGATATTAAATTAAAACTTTGGTGGCTGTTTTTATTTATAAGGGAATTTTGTGTAAATAAAACCACATATTGATATTTTTTATTGTAAATTTATTCAAAAAAATACAAAAATACACAACGTTTCGATTGCTACTTCTGCAACCGAAAAATGAAATTTGTGTTCTAAATAAATGTTTTTTTTTAATGAAGTGGGTCGCGGTCAAAAAAGTTTGGGAAACACTGATATATAGTATTAATCTTTAACTTTTTTAAAACTTTTAAAACTATTAAAAATAATATTAATGTAAAAGCATGGAGTATATCTCTCTCTCTCTCACAACTCTGATATTCCCTCCGCTTTCCTGTCCTTTTGTCACTAAATCGCACACATATCTCCCCCCCCCAAATCGAAACCTTTTCAATTTTATAATTCTGACTTATTGTTAATTAGGGAATGCATAGAGACCTGTATTCTCTGATAATATTGCAAACTCCCAAATTTATATTCATTTTTTTTAATAGATTGTAATTTAAAAAAAAAATTAAAAAAACAATTACTTATAGATAGTAATCAATGAGAAATATAATTCAAATAGCTTCTATAAAAACTCCTTCAATATATTATTATCAATTTAATTTATTAGTTGTTTACCAAAAGTATTAAATTATCTTTAATTAATAAATTTGAAAAAGTTTTTCATAACACTTTAAGGGATATATAATGAAATATATTATAATGTATAAAATATACTTATTTCCATTATAATATTAATGTCTTAAATTATTTATTATATACATGTATAAGATACTAGCCAAAGAAATTTATAATTTTTAAATTAAAAAATTTGACTAAAATAATATAAATAATTTATAAGGGAATTTTGTAAATAAAACCACATATTGATATTTGTTATTGTAAAATTATTCAAAAAAATACAAAAAAACATGAATAAGTGATGTAGGAATATCGAATTTGATTTTAGATTCGAGATTTTTTGTTTAAGTTTTAATAAAAAAAATTATTTATAAAATGTTTGTTTAGATTATCAAACATCCTTAAGTATTTAAAAGTATCTAGTATAATTGAAAACAAAATTTGAATTTCTTTTGAATTTGTAAAAAATTAAATTTAATATCAAGCATCTACTTATACCATATTTTATTCAAAATAATTTTATTTTTATTTATCTATCTCTGTGGCTCTACGGAATTTGAAAGTTCTTGGCCTCAACAACCATATTTCAAAAAAAAAATTCTAATTCTTGAGATAGGCTAAAGCATAAAGTCGTTGGCCCCCTTAAGCAACTCCTATCAGCCTTTAATGCATATCTGGGCAAATTGCGGAACAATCTGTGTCAAATTAGGTTTGCAGAACATAGATACTATATGCATTTTGATGAATAAAAAAAAATAATTTTCTCATGACATTTTCAATAAGCACTTTAAAAAAAAAATTCTGAAAAATACAGTTATTGGCCCCCTATTATAGTTATTGGTCTAGGTATTCTATAGTGATTATACAACCATACAACAAACGATTACATAACCATAGTTAGTAGCGCAATTTTTAAAATAAAAATCTTTTATTATTTGTGTTTTAGTGATAGGGGGCCAATGACTGCCTCGGGCCCCCCCCCCCCCCCAACGACTGTATACTTTACCTTATATACATATAAGTATATAATAGAAAAAATTAATGTTTATTATCTGAAAACCCATATATATTAATTTAAAGCATCATTTGATGAATTTGGTCAATGAAGTGACCGAAGACAGCAGAGCACAGAGATTCTCAACCTTATTTTTACCGCGGCACACTTTTAACGATGTAAGAATCAAAGAAAAAGATAAGTGCAAAAGTTTACCATATTGAAAAAAAAGTGGTCCCAAAAACGGTTTACCTTTTTTTTAGAGCCATATTGAAAAAATGTAGAATGTCGGAAATGTTTAAGATGAATTTTTATAATGAATTCGATCATTTAAACTTAAACTTTCCATTTTTTTTATGTAGATTATTGATTTTTTTTTAACATGTACCCTCCGGCATGTACCACCTGTGGCTCATACCGCCACATTAAATAAATGGACAATTTAGCCGGTGGGAATGTGTTAAACCTGAAATTGGCCAATTTCGTGTATAAATTAACGCTTTTTCTTGATATTAGGGTTTTTAAAAAATATTTAATTATGAGTATTTCTATTTCTTTAGAATTTGTTTTCGTTCCATTGAGAATATTTATTCCATTAACGGTGGCTTGCTAATCCACTAATCTTAGTCCAATGTCTTCCTTTCCCCCTCTTTTTGTTGGCATAAATTTCGAGCTGATCAAGATAAACGGGTGGCGATTATTATTCCCCATTAAATGGAAATGAAGGTGGTGCGTGGCTATTTCCATAAAGCGCGCTCTTCTTCCCAGGAGGGCTGGTGTGCCATATGGTCCTGGACACTGTCGGTTGGTTCCTCATGTCCGTTGGGGACCAGTCATCTATCCTCGCTCGAGTCGCCAACTCTTCGTCATCATCGCGGATGTAACGCTGTGGTTTCCTCCTCCTAACCGGAAGGGACCAACACACACACGCACACACTCCCACCTACAAGGACACTTACATGGAAGGGAACCCGTTGGAATAGTGCAGGGTGCACCTGTCAATGGATCCTCCGCCCCCATAAGGGCAAGTGGAGCCGAGACACTGTGGGAATATAGTCGCTTTTCAATCACCCACCTCGATGGATAAACATTTTCAAAAGGAAAAATGCTTTTAGAGAGAACAGGTTTCATTCAACAGGAGTTTCGCTTCAATTCTCCAAGCAGGTTGTCTCCAATGGATAAAGAATCCAATAATCCATCCAATGAATCACCTTCAGTTCATTCATTTATTTATAATCCAATATGAATATTTTATTGATCCGTTGTATTTCAATCAAATACAATTTTTTTATGAATAATTTATTTTACAAAAATAACAAATGGTTCCTTGTGTGGGAAAGAAAAATTGATTTACCTTTCAAATCAATTTCATAAAGTTATCTGAACTAAAAATTTGGAATTTAATAAATCAATACCAACTAAAATTTTTCTTATTTAAATGTTTATTTTTTTACAACTTATCAAATGCTACTCTTTATAATTAACTATAACACTCATTAAAGATTTAAATTCATTATAATTGTAATTATTTTTTCTAGAGAAGAAAATAAAATGAATTATGTAACTAATATTTTGTATTACATACACCCTCCATTCCAAAAGAAACCGAACTTTTTAATAAAACAAAAAACCAATGTACATTTTGGAACAAATCATTTTTATTTATCTTCTGCATCGATACACAAATTTACACGCTCCAACAAGTTCTCAAACGACTTCTCCATGTCCTTTGTTGAAATGGTCTTTAGGGCGTCGGTCGTCGCCTTCTCAATGGCTTCAATTGATGCGTGCCACTTTCCTTTCATCGCCAAATGCAGTGTAGGGAACGGAGCCAGATCTGGTGAATAGGGCGAATGATGCAAAGGAATAATGTGAGTTCACCGAGCCGCGGCTCGGTACTTTAAAAAAATTATTCCTTATGAATTATGAATATTTAAGATTAAGATTATTATTTAATAAAATAAATAAACGACAAAATATATGAAACAATTTCAAATAATTTAAAAGAACATAAATTTAAGAAAAAAATAGTCATAAAACATAAAGCCCTTAAACTTACGTATTAATGCACCGAAAGACAAAAAGTATGGCTTGTGGATATAACATAATATATATTTCGTAATTTGATTCCGAAATATTATTAAAATAAATATTTTTAATTTTATTTTATTTATTTTGTATTTAACGAAGCTAGCTGACGTAGTTGCTTACATCATTTAGATTTCCTATTTTAAATTAAGAAAAAACTAACAAAGATGATTTTTCTCAAGGCTGAAATCAAGACAGATAGATTTTACTTTATCTATGGTGTGAATTTCAAAATAAAAATCCATCGAGTGGTTTAATATCTCAAAAATATACATATAAATTTAATTATATAATTAAATATATAATTGCTAGTATAATAAGATAAGATAAAGATATAATTTATATATCAACTTTTTAATATTATTTCTTTATACACCATATATATATGTAGGAAGGTGACGTGGAAGGGTGTTTTCTCGTAAATGAAACCTTAAATGATTCTGAAATAAGTGGATATTTATTATTTACATTTTATATATTTACATTAGTTAATAAATTAATATTATTTACCTGAAATAAGTGGAATCAAATAAGTGTTCCTTCCGACAACTGATCATGACAAACAGGAAACACCTATTCAACGCCACCTATCTCAGACATTACATAACTACTTGACAATCATATTGGAAGGGGAAAGAGGGGAATAGTATTACATATATATATATATATATATTATATAAGAATGTGAAATTATATGTAAATATATAAAAAAAAAACATTAGATTTAGAGGTGTATTTGGGAGGGGAACGCGGGGGAAGGACGTTCCCTTACCTTTTTCAGAACCGGATCGCGTTCCAGTACTTTTTCATGTCCCGACAACTCCCACTTAAATCTACTGTTAGAATTTCTTTTTTTGTGTACGTAAATATTTTGTATAGTAAGAATAAGAGAGAAAAAATAAAAATAAAAATTTCTTGAGAATATGAAAAGCAATACAATTTTATTTCTATTTGTGTTGCTATCATAACTACATTTACTTCATACTTGCTCATCTCTGTTCTGTAATGGATTTATGTTGCTGAAAAAGAACAATTCGTTCTACAATTTCATTATTCGCATATGCAGTTCAAATTCTAAATTGAGTTGATAAGAAAAGCCAATTATACAAATAACAATTAATAACCAGCCTATGTAGAGAAATTATATTTGTAATTTTGTTATCTTTAAGTTCTTTTCGAATTGAATTATGTGGAAATATTTCGTGTTGTTATCAAACAATATATATATATATATATATATATATTACTTTGCGATACATATAAATTAATAATAAAATAAATAAAAAAACATATTATAAAATCGCGCAATCCGAAAAAAATTTTAAAGAAATGAATACTTATCAAATTTTGAATTAAAACAACGCAACGATTAACCACTGCTTTATTTTCATGATTGTAATTAAATAATTTTAATGAAATATAGGAAATAATTATAGGATTAGTTATTTATTTTACTTTTCGAGTTCTTTTTAGTAAAAAAGATAATAATTGCATGTTTAAAATTTTATTTTAATTACAAATATCCTTTTTCTCATTATTTTTTGTTTTTGTTTTTGTATTAGTTAATGATATCAGAGATAAAAATTTCAAGAAAGAAGTGATTAAAATAAAATAAAGGTAAAGATGAAGTGTAGTAAATTTCCTCTTCCTCCTTCAATGTCTTAAATTAAGTTAAAGTAAAGAAGGGTAAACTGGACCACACACCCATCCAATAATATAGAGTACCTGAAACACCGAGTTATCGCTCGACCCTTTAACAAATTTATACAATTTATTATTATAAACTTTAAAAATTTTCTATTTTTTAATTATTTATTACAATTGTTAAATGGGTTCTCTAAAAATGACCCATCAAAAATTTGTTTCCTAAAATGGTACAAATTAATTAAAATAACTTGATTTTTATTTTAAGATGAAAAATACTAGTATATTCAAATTTACTTGATAACATATTTGATCCAATATTATATATAAGCCTATATATGTTGTTAAAATTAGATTGTCTATATTTTAATTAAGAAAGAAGGATTAAGAAAAGAGATTATATTTTTTCTTTTTTTTATAATAATCAAATATCATTTATATATTATTTATAATTTAATCTAAAAAACATTTTAAATTAATATTATATTTATTTATTTAATATTATTAGATCAAATTTATTCAACAATTTATTTGATATTCCTTCCTTTATATATGTTATATGTGTTATATGTTGCTAACTTCATGAATATTTTTTTTTATGGGTGGGGGAATGATAAATATATTTCTTAATTTTATTCTAAAATATTAGTAAAATAAATATTTTTAATTTTATTTCGAAATTAAATAAAAAAATTTTAAAATATTTTAAATATAAAAAAATATTAATACAATATTAATTAAAAAATAATGGTGGGAGGCAAATTTCAAAATGAATGATATAGTGACTTCATTTAAATTTACTATAAAGAAAATACTAATTATTCCCGAAGCTGAAACCAAAACAGATCGATTTTTCTTTATAAATATTATCTATGGTGTGAATTTCAAAAAAAACCTTAGAGCGGTTTAATATCTCAAATATATACAAATATGCTAGTATAATAAGATAAGATAAGATTATAATGTTTTACTTTCGAGATATCTTTTACCAAACGCATTTTCAATATTTCTTAGACCCGAATCGATTGTATTTTTCAAATAATCACTAATTTCAGTCATTCAATCTCAGCCACAATGTCCAAAGGACGAAAGTGATATTCAAATAACGGAAGAAGAAAAAATAAAATCTTAATAAATTCCAGTTTTCAAACTGTATTAAATAAACATTATTATAAATTATTTTTAACTAAAATACCGTTCTATTAATTAACTCTGGAGTGTAAAAAAAAACATTTCAAACGACGTACCACGTATGAATTGGTAGAGAAGAGATAATTAGAAGAGTTAATCAGACAGAAAAGAAACAAAAACAAAAACAAAAAAAACCTCTTGCACCCGTGCCCTATATTTAAAGGCCTTTATTTACCTACAATAACTTCATCCCCTCCCTCTCTTAAACTTTTGGCCCGTGTCTGTAAAGACCCACATTAAAGACGAGGGAAGGTAAAAGATGGTCGTGTGGAGGGGCCTTCGATCGGCTGAGAACCAATCTTAAAAGCATTTGTTCAAAGCTATTCAAGCGAGGAGATTTATATACAGCTACCAAGGAGGGTTGATTATACCACCCTACCTAAGTATATACATCTTGAGTCGTGTGGCCCTAGGGTAGAATTATTTTCCAATTCTCAATATCTACATATCAAAGATGTCAATAAAATCCTAAACAACCTCAATTTTGAAAATATTTTTTCATTTGACATATTTTTTATATAAATTTCTCCCCTCTTTCTCAGTTACATATCAATATAAATTATAAATCAAGAATATATAATAATAATAAAAATAAATGTCCATCATAAAACGAAAACAACAACCTTTCAACCCTCTATGTAAAATCTAATGTAGATTTGTTCAACGATTGCATTGTATTGGTTTCTAATCATTCAAGAATAATAAAATAAATTTTAATTGAACTTATCTTATCTTATCTTATTATACTAGCAAAAATTGTATATATATATTTGTATTTTTTAGAAATTAAACTGCTCTGTCTCTAAGAGAGTTTTTGTAATTCTCACCATAGATAATATTTACAAAAAAATCGATCTGTATTAGTTTCAGCCTCGGGAAAAATCATCTTTGTTATATTTTTCTTAATTTAAAATAGGAATTTAATAATAAAAAAAATGGCGCCGGGCAACGCCGGACAGCATTTCCTTAAATACAAAATATTGTAAATAAAATAAAATTAAAAATATTTATTTTAATAATATTTTGTAATCAAATTACGAAATATATATTATGTTATATCCACAGGTCATACTTTTCTGACTTTCACTGCATTAATACGTACGTTTATGTGCTGTATGTTTTATAACTATTTTTTGTAAATTTATAATGTTTTCAATTATTTGAAATTGTTTCATATATTTTGCCGTTTATTTATTTTATTAAATAATAATCTTAAGCTTAAATATTCATAGTTCATAAGGAATAATTTGTTTAAAGTACCGAACGGCGGTCGGTGAATCAGGTACAATTATTTAAACGAGAAACTAAAATAAATTTATAAAAATTATTTGAAAACATTATCAATATTCATTCACTGAATATTTATTAGGAGAAATAAAATTTTACTTATTTAGAAATAAAAAAAAAATTGAGATTTTCTTTGTCTATTTCAGATTATTTATTTTTTATATAAATTAATTATTTTCTTTATTATTTCTTTTGTTGTAGTATGATGCTCTCGTTATTATATTATTCATATAGGTAGATAAAAGAAAATGTTTAAAAATAAATAAATTATCCTGTTAGATGTAATTTTGATTCATCACCAGTGACTCATAAACGGTGTCTTACCTGGAAATAAATTAAAAAAAAACATGTTTTAGATGGAATGTTAAGAACTAATTCCGGTTTGTAAAAATAAATATTCTCAAAATTTATTCTATTAATATCTTTATAATAATATTTTCTTTATAATAAGCTGCAAGAAAAATAAAATAAAAATTAGTATTTCTAATAAATGAATAATAAAAATATTTCTTTCTTTAAGAGAAAAAATCATATTTTAGATTTATAGTCAGTGGTGTATTGGAAGGGGAACGCGGGGGAACGACGTTCCCTTACCTTTTTTCAGAACCGGAACGCGTTCAACTATCAACCACTTTAATAACTATTATCTAATATAATGAACAACAATCGATGTCCAACATTCCATTTTCATTAAGTAATTTCATGTGCTTTTATTATCGTAATATTATTTACCCAAGTACAAATAATATATTCTTTAAAAAAAAACAAAACAAATAAATGTTATCATGCAATAAAGGGGCTTATCGCATCAAAATTATTATCAAAGGGGATAAAAGTTAAAATATATAAAACAATTATTTGACCGGTTGTATTATATGGGTGTGAGGCATGGTCTATGACAGAGGTTCTTGAACTTATGTACTCCGCGAACCCCTACTTGAAAAAATTTTTTTTGACGGACCCCATCCCAACTTTAGGTACTTTACGTCATTTTATTAGTTAATTTCTGGCTTACGATCTCATAAGAACAAGGATATATGATGAATACACGCCGATGCAAACGACATCGACACCCGAAACTAGCAACACGCAACGCGGTAAATTTTCGAGGGTAGGATAAACAATAAACTTTAAATATTTATATACGATGATTTTTTTGTCAAATGGCTTTGCGGACCCCCAGTAAAGGCTTCGCGGACCCCCAGGGGTCCGCGGACCAGAGTTTAAGAACCTCTGGTCTATGACCTTAGGAGTCGAGAGTAGATTTAGAGTATTTGAGAATAGGATTCTGCGAAGCATTTATGGGCCAAAGAAAGATGAGGTCACCGGGGAATGGTGTAGACTGCAAAACGAGGAATTGCATGACCTCTATGCATCACCAGACATTTATTGTCCAATTATTTATAATTTTTATCAAAGTTTTTAAGCTTTTAGATGTTCTATAATCAAGTTGTAATTAAAATTTATATTGCATATAATCAACAGTGGTGTATTGGGAGGGGAATGCGGGGGAACGACGTTCCCTTACCATTTTTCAGAACCGAAACCCGTTCGAGTATTTTTTCATGTCCCGACAACTCCCACTTAAATCTACTGTTAGAATTTCTTTTTCTGTGTTGTAAATATTTTGTATAGTAAGAATAAGAAAAAAATAAAAACTTATATGTAAAAAAATAGTTTGCTGAAAATAGGACTTTTTTTTGCTTCCACTATGCGTTCCCTTACTTCTTATTTTACCAATATATATACGTCACTGTTTATAGTTCATTAGTTTAATAGCCACACGACCTGGGGAGGGATTTTTTTAACAAAATGTATTTAAGAAAATATCTAGACACACTCTTACTCAATTTATTCAGAAGCAAAAGCTACCATTTTCTAGATCTGGATTATTATTATTATTATTATTATTATTATAATCATTAAAAAAAAAAAAAAAATTGTTGGGAATTCTTGGGAGAATCCCGTTTGATTCACAAAGGTGTCATCAATATGATCTTAAATGAAAGCCAGTCTGTGGATGGGATGCAGACAATATAAAAACCATTTTTCAATAAGAAAATTGTGCTTCTGGGCACTGACAATAAAATTATTCATATTCGGGGAGCCCTCCCAAATCTGGTCAGCTTGAATCTCTATTCAGGTGAGCGAACAAAAGCTGGTAGAGCGGACCTCGCGTTCATTTCGGGTGGGGGAGATTTTTTTTATATATCAAGGGGTCATTTCTTTATATATAAAAAAAGGTCCAATTTCTATACAATTTTATTGAATATCATCAAGGTATTGTAAGAAAATATCTTTTACAACTCAGTTTAATGATTGAATAACGGGTCTATGGAGGCGAAATGAAGCAAATTTATTTATCATCTTCTTTTAATTGGTAAATTAAAAAAAAATCAATCAATCACATATAGATATTGCGATCTTAAGGCTAAAAAATCAATGGAAAGAAATTCATTTCATTGAAAAAAGAAAGAATTTTAAATTAATATTTTTTTAAATATAGTATTCTAAATCTACATAAATTTTATTTAAAAGACAATATTCTATATTTATAAATTATTTAAACACAAATAATTTTAATAAAATAATAAAATTGTCAAAAATTAAAATTTAACATAATTCAAGTGAAAAAAAAATAATAATTTAAAGAAATTATCATTTTATTAATAGATTTTTTTGGAAATTGTTCAGATTAATTGTGTCATGTCATGGATTTGTATAAAACTTAAGTGGATTCTTTATTAATTCCAAAGAAACTTCCCTTATACAATAAAAATTATTAAAATATGCATATATTGATATTCTATTTAGGTACCATGTTTTATTAATTTGACCAACAGAGGGCTCGACTAATTTTAGTGAATATTAGTGAATAAGTGAATAATTAGTGAATTATAGTAGGCAATAAAACATTTCTTAATGGCTGTACATTTCGACGTTCATAGCCAGCTAATCTGTCGAACTTAAATTCTTTATTTATCACGTAAACCAGAAGAGACCGAGAAATATTGCATAAGGAAATTTCCTTTGGAATTAAAAGAGGAATCCACTGGCAAAGTTTCATCTAAATCCCAGAAGCTTTCCGGTTTGTAAACAATTACCAAATATAATATTCAAAAAAATTAAAAATAATCATTAGATATAATAATTGCAAAAATTTGAATTACATATAAATTGTGTTTTACAGTCTTCTATGATACATTTTTCATCCAAATCCATGACATGACAATTAACCTGAACAATTACCGACTTTTCTTTAATTTTATTTAGTTTTGTTTAAAATTGCCAAATAAAATGTAAAATATTATTTAAATATAATTATTTAAGATGATAATTAATAAACAATAATAAATTAACAAAAAATAAAAAATAAAAATTTTATATAAATAAATTAATTATTTTAAAAATTATTATAGATATTTTATATTTAGTTGGATTTGTAAATTATTTAATTATAATTCTTTTAAATTATTAAATTTTTTTAAACCTTTATGAAAAGAAAATATAATAAGTATTGCAATGTTTTGTGGCTCAGGATAGGGACACTTGGAGAAATGTGGTTGCTGTGGCCAAGAACTTTCGAATAGTGCCACAAAGATAGATAATATAGATAGTATTGTGCTATGTTATGACATTTTTATTAATTATATATGATAAATTAATTAATTAAAAATTTATTTTCTTTTTCTAACTTATATATAATTGAGCTGTTTAGTGTCAATGATGTTATTTTTTTTCCTGATTAGTTAATAATACTTATTTATTCAGCTTAGTTATTAACAAATTTTCTTGTTTTTGCATACCCTCAAGCAACTCATTTTTTTTTCTACAAATTAAAAAATCTATATTAATTTTTGCAATATTTGTTTTTAAATTTGATCACAATATCTTTTAACCAATAACTTTATGATAGTAATTTTAGAAATGAAAATATTTTTTTATATTTATATAAAATAAATAAAAAAATTATGATATTTTAATTTACTAAAAGCAATTAGATATTTCTATGAATGAGATTAGAGTGAATCGCGAACACAATGATTCGAATGAATTTCTCAAAGACTCAACCTCTTTATTTGGAAGATGTTAAGAAGAAAACCTTTTGTATAAAATAAATAAACTTGGTACATGTTTTTATATTTTGAATGATAATCTAAATTAAAAATTATATTTTGAAGTGAAACTTCTTTAGCGGCGTCCTGACATTTGGTTGAGAATGGAGAGTGAATTGAAAAATTGAAATTTCGTAACGCGTTACGTTACGCTAGGTCCAAAGTCCATGGTGCGCATGCGCGCGAGTACGTTGACCCGGAATAATATTTCTCAGCTTCTACTGGGTCAAAGAATAAAAATTAGTATGACTTATTCTTATACGAGTAAAAATTGTTTGTTTCTTTGTTTCATTGTTCTCAAAAACCGCTCTAACGATTTTTTTGAAATTCACAACAGAGATAGTATTTATAAAGAAAAATTGAGTTTTATTGATCACATCTCACGAAACTTTATTAGTTCTTCTTAATTTAAATTTATAATATATGGATGACGTCACAACCACCGCCTGTGAGATATATATATTCTTAAAATAAAATTAAAAATATTTATATTATATTCATATATTTGATTTTTTAATTTCATTAATAGTTTTACATTTAAATTATTTGAAATTGTTTCACACAACGTTTAAAAGATTATTTATCTTTATATTCGATTCGATACATAGTAGGAGAATTAAATGACATCATCAATTTATTATAGAACGAATCCGTAAATATATTTTTAATATTATATATTAGCTATTGATTATATTGTAATTCCACTCTTAATTATATACTTACATGAAAAAGGAAATCCAATTATGAGATCAAAATTAAAATTACTTATTTATATAATCTTTAATTTTGTATATCAAAACGCCAATTGAAAATGAGTGAAAAATGATTTCTTGGTTATATAAAAATTAAAATATGATTTTTTAGACGTCCTCTACGCATTTTTAATATTAGAATTATTTATTAAAAGAAAACAAAAACAAAATTAAATTATAAATATAAATAAAACATAAAAATTATAAATATTATATACATATTCTTTGACCAATTATATGTTGCATGTTGTGAGTATGTGATTACACAAATTGGGAAAAAATCACTCGAAATGCAATTAAACAAAATAATTGAAAAGTTAGGCTAAGCAGACGTCTTAAATATTATAAGAGATTCGGCAATTGCAATTACAGATAGCGAGGAAAAATTAATGGAGGTTTGAAATTAATAGTGATAAGAAAAAATGTTTAGTGACAAAGAGGAACAGTATTAACATACAAAATCTTAATATACAATTTAAATCGAGGTATCAATCGGGAAACGCCTGTTATCATGCAGTAAAGAGGCTTATCTCATCAAAATTATTATCAAAGGGAATCAAGACCATGGACGCATAGGAAGGGACGTAAGAGAGATAGGACAAGGGCTCAGGATAGGGACATTTGGAGAAATGTGGCCAAGAACTTTCGAGACTATCTTTGAGCTATATAAATAGATAGATATAACATATACAATAATAATATATATAATTAATTTACTGATTAAATTAAAATATATTTTAAATAAGAACACAAAAAGAAATGAATGTTTTATGTAATATACTGATTGAAACAAAATGGATGAAAACCTTTTACTACTTTTAACCAAATACGATGTACCACTCGGGGGTACAGGGGGCGGAGCCCCCGTCCAGCTATGAAGAGCGCCGAAGGCGCTCTGACCAGCTGGTATGACTTATGATCAAAAGAGGGCGAGATCTCCACCTTGTCCAGTAGATATCGCAATTAAATACAATTTGAATTTAAATATATATTAATTTCAAAATTTGCCTAAACATTTATAAAAATAAATATACATATGAAATTTGTTATTTTTTTTTAATATTAAAAAATATTTAATTTGAGATTAATTATATGTAAAAAGATCAACTATCAAATAGATTCAAACTTTTATTTTCTTTGATTAGATTATAATTAAATATTATTTATATTATTTAAAAATTATTATTTTTCTATTTATTAAGGATGTCTATTAAAAAATTGTAATTAACCTTATCATATGTCAAATATTATAGCTAAGTTTTTTTGAATTTTTTAAAATTTTTTATATAATTAATCTCAAATTAAATATTTTTTAATATTAAAAAATAACAAATTTCATATGTATATTTATTTATTTTTAATATTAAACGTATTTCATATTTTTTGAGAGAGATTAATAAATATATATATATTTTATTAAAAATAAATATTTTTAATTTTATTTCGAAATTAAATAATGAATTTTAAAATATTTTAAATATAAAAAAATGTTAATACAATATCATTTAAAAAAAAAGCGGGATTAATAAATATATATATATATTTTATTAAAAATAAATATTTTTAATTTTATTTCGAAATTAAATAATAAATTTTAAAATATTTTAAATATAAAATTTCGAAATTAAATAATGAATTTTAAAATATTTTAAATATAAAAAAATGTTAATACAATATCATTTAAAAAAAAAGCGGGATTAATAAATATATATATATATTTTATTAAAAATAAATATTTTTAATTTTATTTCGAAATTAAATATTAAATTTTAAAATATTTTAAATATAAAATTTCGAAATTAAATAATGAATTTTAAAATATTTTAAATATAAAAAAATGTTAATACAATATCATTTAAAAAAAAAGCGGGATTAATAAATATATATATATATTTTATTAAAAATAAATATTTTTAATTTTATTTCGAAATTAAATAATAAATTTTAAAATATTTTAAATATAAAATTTCGAAATTAAATAATGAATTTTAAAATATGTTAAATATAAAAAAATGTTAATACAATATCATTTAAAAAAAAAGCGGGATTAATAAATATATATATATATTTTATTAAAAATAAATATTTTTAATTTTATTTCGAAATTAAATAATAAATTTTAAAATATTTTAAATATAAAAAAAATATTAATACAAAATTAAAAAAAGGCGGGAGTAAAATTTCAAAATGGATGCCATTTACGTCACCCATATATAATTTTCAATTAAGAAATTAATAATGAAGCTGTAAGTTTCAAGAGATGTAATCAATAAAACTCAATTTTTCTTTATTTCTTTATAAATACTATATCTAGTGTGAATTTGAAAAAAATCGTTAGAGCGGTTTTTGAGAACCAATGGTTATAGATAAATAGATAGATATATACAATTTTAGCTAGCATAATAAGATAAGATATATATCGTGAAATAATTAAAATTCTCAAGTCAAATATACAGCGTGCACGCATACCGACGCATGTAATTGTGTGTGTGAACATGGTCGGCGATTCACACGCCAACACATACAGTTATGTGCGTCGATGACCATTCACGTTATTTATCCGAATCTCAACATTACTTTAACACTACTAAATCAATTTAAAATTATTATTGCATTTAAAACTGCTTTTCTCTACTCCACAGATTTCACTATGCCGAAAAAAAATAACGACCAAAATTTAGACGATATTATTTATTTCATACACCGTTCACTACTGGTTTATAGCCACACAGGTGCTAATGCACTTGAACGAGGCGAAGATAAAATCCCTCTAATTCTCGGGGGAGATTTTAATGTAAATTTTGGATCTGAGATGATTCGTTGCCGTTGATCAACTTTCTTCGAGAAACATTTGGTCTGCTTATAAATAACGATCCCAAGGAATCAACAACAAAATCTGGAACTACAATAGATGCTGTTTTTACACGTTATATAGAAAATATCGAATCACGAACATATATATCTTATTTTAGTTATCACAAGCCATTAATATCAGTATTACCAATTGAAGCACCAACCGACAATAGTACAGGCAATGTAGATATGATGATAGAGTAGATAATAATAATAATAAAGCGAATATTTGTTACGAAAATTTTATACTGTTATATGTCTTTCGAAATGATCCCTTTAT
This sequence comes from Labia minor, assembly GCA_963082975.1. Classification (NCBI taxonomy): domain Eukaryota; kingdom Metazoa; phylum Arthropoda; class Insecta; order Dermaptera; family Spongiphoridae; genus Labia; species Labia minor. The sequence continues at coordinate 113,831,094 of OY720344.1, forward strand.
TTTTCTCTATTTCTCTCTCACTCACACTCTCAACTAAAATTTATCTTATTCTCTAGATTGTAAGAAGTTTCACTTCCGCCACGTGTACGATGCTGCACATTTTGCTTTTTTTAATATATGAATTCTTTAAAGAGAATAAAACTCAGTCACCATAACAACCTTGGACCGCCATATATTCATTTCATATCAGGCTTCATTTTGATCCCCTTTTTATAGGTATTATAACGTTTTTATCAACTCCGCTTCATGTCTGTCTGTCTAAAACTAAATGCGCCCAACGTTTTTCGTTGAATATGAAGCAATTCATTAATAAACTTTGTTAGGCTTATAGAAAAATTATTTTATTCTTTTTAGTTCATGATAAAAACGTTATTTTATAACATTCTTTTTATATTTATATTTCTTTATTTCTTTCTTTCTTCCCCTCTCTCTCTCTTTTTATTATTTTCAATAAAAAATACGGTAAAACATTATCTATTATTATTTATAAAAGTAATTATAATCTAATTTCTATCTTTTTAAATTGGTATTTAAAAATTAATATACAGATTTATATTATTTATATAAAATTAAATGATTAATTATTTATTGTGTTTTAGTATTCACAGTGAATGCTCCATATAAGCAATCTCTCTATAAGCAACCTCTATACAAGCAACTTTTTTTAGTTAAACTGTTCTGTATAAGCAACTTATTTTTTTTAAAGCTAAATATTTGAATTGACAGTTGTTCACAACAACATAACCTCAAATTGTTTAATTATTAATTCTGTTATTGGAATAAGTTTGTGTTTTGTGCTGCGAGTTTTGAAGTTAATTTCTGTTAATTAGAATAGTTACTAGAATTTCTTTTAGTTTTTGTTAATTAATTAATTAATGTTTTTGTGCTTTAAATACAATTTTTTCCATTAAGTAACTTTTTTATTTAACTTAGTTCAAAAGAGTTGCTTATATAAAGCGTCGACTGTATTAAATAAAATAGATCTTCTAAGAGTGAATGAATATTAATTAAAATTTCAAATAAAATTCATATTAAAGAGAGTCCATTCATGCCAAATGATGATCATTTTAAATGGTGTCTCATTTCATCAGAGATATTGAATTATTTGTTTTTTTGTTTTTTGAAGTTGTAAAGAAGTGCAATATGATATTAAAAGGGATAATATTATGAGGATTTTTAGAAAATTGAATGAAACTTAATAGAAGACTAGTTGACTGAATATTGGATGGTAGGTGGTGGTGAGCTGACGAATTCGTGACCAACGCCTGTCGTAATTGGCGTGGGACTCCTCCTCCTCCTCACCCACAACGCGCCCTCCGGTACTGCCTTCTGTCTCGCCAACAAGATACAAATAAAAAAACTTTCTTCATCTTTTTCATTTTATATTCCTATAAATTTGAACTCAATTCATAAGACCACAAAAATAAACATCAACATTAAGTTTTAAAATATGTTACGAAAAAATATATTTAATTAATTTTAATTACCAAAAAAATGATTATAATTAATAATTAAAGAAAATAATATTAATTAATTATGTTTGATAGATCAATAAAAAAGAAAAGAAAAACAAATATATCAACACATTTAATAAATATAATAGAATAAATAAATATAATACTCCATATAATAGAACTCGAAGAATATTTCATTTTTTCAATTAATTTATTTTATTATTTTACTTGATACTTGGTAATTAATAACTTAATTGTGACAGTAAGTATTAAGTAAGATGTTAGAAGCTATTATATAAAAAATCGCTTCTAACCCAACTTAGAGTGATTCAATTTCAATAAAATTATATCTTTTTACCGACCGACGATAGTAAGAGAGGTATTGTTTTCACACCAAATTTCACATGTGGAGATTTTTGCATATCTCCACGAATCATGCATTTTCTTAACAGAAAAAAGTATTTTTAGTATGATGTCTGTCCGTCCGTCTGTCCGTCTGACCGTCCGTATAGATGTGTACAGCCTGAACGGCTTAACGGATTTTGATGAAATTTGGTATATTTACTTAATGCATCAGTGGGATGAATTGATCAACTTTTGGTGCAAATCCGGAAACCGGAAGTGGTAGTATTAGCGATAGACGATAAGAAGGGAAGGGTTATTTTCGCACCAAATTTCACATAAGGAGATTTTTTTACATATCACCACGAATGTATTGGTTTTATCCTCGTGAAAAATCATCTTCATTATGTTTTTCTTAATTTAAAATTATATGACGTCACCCAGCCCTTCATGACGTCACAGCCTCGGGTAACGCCGGCAACGCCGGCTACTTCAGCTATATATTATAAATAAAATAAAATTAAAAATATTTATGTTATATCCATATCTGTTTTTTATTACATTAATAGATATATTAAAATTATTTGAAATTGTTTCTGTAGCTGGAAATTAATTTATTTCAAACCGTCGGTCGGTTCGGACCTGGCCACAGGTCAACTTATTTATAATTTCTATTTATATTATTCAATTTAATTCAACTAATAAAATGTTATCATTAACAATTAATTGACATTTATAAATATTTACGAGGGTAATTCACAAGGTAGGTTACGTTTTGGAATTAAGACAAAACAATATCTCCCTTACTATCGTCGGTCGGTAACTAGTACGGGAAAATGTTTTTTATTATATACATACACACACATTTGAAAGAACAACTAAAATACTATTTTTCTAAATAATCGCCAAAAAAGTTGAGACCTTTATCGTAGGGATGTACGAGCTTCGAAATTCCTTCCTCATAGAAATCTGCCGCCTGAGTGTGGTAACACCTGGCACAAAACTTATGGTACCCTAACTTTTGAGAAACAATTTCGTACAATAAAGTGCGTGAAATTAGTGAAAAACTGAAGGTAAGTTCAGTTATGGTGAAACGACGGTTAAAAAAAATTAACTGGTGGAAAAGATCAATGAAAAAATTAGAGGAAACCGTCGTTTCTCCATAATCAAACTTTCCTTCAAATTTCACGCACTTTATTGTACGAAATTGTTTCTTAAAAGTTAAGCTACCATAAGTTTTTTGCCAGGTGGGTACCACACTCAGGCGGCGGATTTCTTTGAGGAAGGCATTTCGAAGCTCGTTCATTGCTACGATAAATGTCTCAACTTTTTTGGTGATTATGTAAAAAAAATATATTTTAGTTGTTCTTTCAAATGTATATAATAAAAAACATTTTCCTGTACTAGTTTTGTCTTAATTCCAAAACGTAACCTACTTTGTGAATTGCCCTCGTAAATATTTTTAGAAGATTATAGTTCCTGGGATACGAGATCTCCATTACATGGAGTCTATGTACAGTACAGGTTCATTAGTGATATTTTGTTACATCTTTTTTAATTAAATTCCCCATCTTTTCTATTTTTGAATGCTTACTGAGATCATACATTATTTCTCAGTTACCATACATAGTTTCTTATTTTATTTTTATTATTTTATGAGGATTTATTTCTCACAAATGAAGTTCTTAAGATTTATTTAGATAATATGAGATTGTTTTCATTCATTAATTTAATTTACAACCCTAAATATAATAAGTTGAGATTAATTATATTTTAATAAGGATTTCTTTATATTCTTTATATATATACCATATTCTATTTTAATTTAGCGTAAAGGTTCGTTCATAGACAGATAATTGATTGAAATTAATTGATTTAACCTTAGACATTATTTGAAACATTCTAATTAAGTATGTCAACAAAAATTAAACTTAATAAATATCTAACTTAATAACAATAATTTTGAATTAAGCATTTAGTGAAGTCTTATCAGGTTTTATTGATTAATAAAAATGATTTGTTCCAAAATGTACATTGGTTTTTTGTTTTTTTAAAAAGTTCGGTTTCTTTTGGAATGGAGGGTGTAGATAATTTGATATGCATTTCGTCTGTTATGCCATCATCATCAGAAACTCAGTTAGCAGCTAAGTTTAATTTTAGATGAGGTATTTTGAAAAAAAGTTTAACTTTAAAGTTTAATTTTATTTGATTTGTGTTGTATTTGCATAAGACATGGGTTGATTCTTTAATCTCAGGGTTTATTATTGTACGATTGCTAAATGTTAAATGAGTGATTTCATTTCCTTTATTTGCCACTCGGTTATGCATTTATTAATTTTTTATTTAGAATATCTAATAATAAATAACTGGGTAGAGAGCTTCCTCTTCGCCTTTTCCCACAGTATCACCAGAAAAAAAAATATAAGAAAATAAATAATAAATAATAATATAGATATATAAATAAAATAAGTTGACCTGTGGCCAGGTCTGAACCGACCGACGGTTTGAAATAAATTAATTTCCAGCTACAGAAACAATTTCAAATAATTTTCATATATCTATTAATGTAATAAAAAACAGATAGGCATATAACATAAATATTTTTAATTTTATTTTATTTATAATATATAGCTGTAGTAGCCGGCGTTGCCGGCGTTATCCGAGGCTGTGACGTCATATAATTTTAAATTAAGAAAAACATAATGAAGATGATTTTTCCCGAAGATAAAACCAATACATTCGTGGTGATATGTAAAAAAATCTCCTTATGTGAAATTTGGTGCGAAAATAACCCTTCCCTTCTTATCGTCGATCGCTAATACTACCACTTCCGGTTTCCGGATTTGCACCAAAAGTTGATCAATTCATCCCACTGATGCATTAAGTAAATATACCAAATTTCATCAAAATTCGTTAAGCCGTTCAGGCTGTACACATCTATACGGACGGACAGACGGACGGACAGACGGACGGACAGACGGACGGACAGACGGACGGACAGACGGACGGACAGACATCATGCTAAAAATACTTTTTTCTGTTAAGAAAATGCATGATTCGTGGAGATATGTAAAAATCTCCACATGTGAAATTTGGTGTGAAAACAATACCTCCCTTACTATCGTCGGTCGGTAAAAATGATATCAACGAAAATAAATGGTATTAATAGCAAGATTTTGTGAAAAATAAAAAAAATTAAATCAAAATATTTAGAAAAATAAAAAATTAAAAGCTTGAGTGTCCCCACTCGACTATCTCGCAAATTGGAATTGGATTAATTAACATATATTATATTTAAATTAAATTTAATTAATTATTTAAAAATTTAAATTTACAGTATAATATTATTATTCAATTAAATTAATTAACCTACTTATATTAAATTTAAATTTAAAAACTTTACTTAAATTTTTAAGTCAAAATTGGCGAGCTAGTAAAAATTAAATTAAAATAATATATACAAATGAAGATTTATAAATTATAAATTAAAATTTATGTGTCATATTAAAAAAATTAAATACAAAAAAAAATATAAATTATAGTTTGGATCATTTGATTTTTGATTATATTTTAAATGGGAAATAGATAAAAATCATTTAATTTTTTTAGTTTTTTAATAAAAAAAAATAAGCTGGAGTGTCTCCACTCGACTATCTCGCAATATGAATTGGATTAAATAATATATATTATATATAAATTAAATTTAATTAATTATAAATTATAAATTAAAATTAATAAATAATATTTATTAAACCAACGCATGTTTGGCTCTTTGTTGCGCGTAATTTGCAGTGTTAAAAAATAAATGCTGGTACTTTCAGAGATTCAATCAAGCTGAAATTCTATATATAGCAGTTTTATACAATTTTTAATAATGTGAAAAACTATCAAACATATATCTTTATTTTTACCGTCACTTTAGAGGAAAAAAAAAATCAAAACGTTGTAGGTAATGACCCTCTTCCGGTTGAGCTACATTTCTCAAAAGTTGATAGAAAACTACGAATTTTGAATAATGCCCGTGTATCAAATTTCATTATTCTAGCTCAAACCGTTTTCTACATACACACATACATACACAGATATTTTTCTCAACCTTAGTGAAAATGACTCAGGATCCTTCAAAACGTATAAAAATTCTGGTACTTTCAACGATTCAATCAACCTGAAATTCTATATATAACAGTTTTATACAATTTTTAATAATGTAAAAAACTATCAAACATATATCTTTATTTTTTAGGTCAGTTTAGAGGAAAAAAAATCAAAACGTAATAGATAATGACCCACTTCTGGATGAGTTACATTTCTTAAAAAATGTTAGAAAACTACGAATTTTGAATAATGCCCGTAAAACATCAAAATCTCGACATCGAAAATTTTCGTGATCGCAATACTACCTCTGGCGAGATAATAAATTAGCTGGAGTGTCTCCACTCGACTATCTCGCAATTTGAATTGGATTAAATAACATAATATATTATTTTTAAATTAAATTTAATTAATTATAAATTATAAATAATAAATATTAAACCAGCGCATGTTTGGCTTTTTATTGATGGCACCATGGCACGTATTGGCGCGTGAGATTTGCAGTGTTAAAAAATTAATTCTGATACTTTCAGCAATTCAATCAAGCTGAAATTCTATATATAGCAGTTTTATACAATTATTAATCATGTGAAAAATTATCAAACATATATTTTTATTTTTACGGTCACTTTAGAGGAAAAAAAATCAAAACGTTGTAGATAATGACCCTCTTCCGGTTGACCTACATTTCTCAAAAGTTGATAGAAAACTATGAATTTTGAATAATGTCCATGTACCAAATTTCATCATTCTAGCTCAAACCGTTTTTGCGTAATCTTGCCTACATACATACACACACACATACACACATACACACACACACACACACACACACACACACACACAGACATTTTTCTCAACCTTAGTGAAAATGATTCAGGAACCTTCAAAACGTATAAAAACATCAAAATCTCAACATCGAAAATTTTCGTGATCGCAATACCATCTCTGGCGAGATAGTAAAAATCAATCAATCAATATACAATATAGTTAAGAAAATAAATTGAAATTTCCATATAATTCAGTAAAATATCATATTAATTTTGAATTTTATTAGATTTTATCACATGTTTTGGTTTTATTCATACATCTACGAATTAATATCCGAATTTATTTAGATAATATTTTTTTTCTCAATTATAAAGTTCTTTTGATCTTTTCTTAATGGACATTATTATCAACCTTATAGATAGATAATTGATTTTATTTGATAATGGTTAGGTTTGTTGATTATTTTGATCGGTGTAGTGGCTTTGTTTCGTTGCTAGCCGAGTATTCCTTTCCTCGATCCAAGTTCCTCTAGGGTTGTCTAGCTAGGCCTGGCGCGTGACTCCCTAATTAAGGTCTTCAAGTGCGGGTCAGAGACTCGAGTGAGAGTTGAAGCCTCAAAGAGAGAGAGAAAGAGAGACCCCCTTCCGATAGGGCTCCTGGGAGTCGCAGGCCTGCAGGTCACGATGCTGACCCCCAGGCGTGCCTCGAGCTTGCTGCTCCTCTCTAGCCACAGGGTACCTACTCAAAAACCGGGAAACTTGCTTCCCACCCATCCACTCCTTTGACCACGATAGAAAAAGAACCCACGAAACGCAAGAAAAGATTGAAATTATAATTTCATATTAGAGATTCAGTGCATTTGTAAAATGGAAACCGGTTCAATGGATCCACCGCAATGAATTTATTTTCATTTATGAAATGAATTAAATATTTTTCTGCTTTATAAGAAAATGATATATATATATATATATATATATATATATATATTTTCAAACTCACCTATATATATATAGGTGAGTTTGAAAATGAGGACAGACTAGATACAAAATATTATTTATTATCAATAACTGATATTATTCTTTCGGAAACATTTAGAAAATAAGCTGGAGTGTCTCCAATCGACTATCTCGCAAATTTGAATTGGATTAAATAATATATATTATATTTAAATTAAAATTAATTAATTATAAATTATAAATTAAAATTAATAAATAATATTTATTAAACCAGCGCATGTTTGGCTCTTTGTTAATGGCACCACGTCACGTGTTTGGGCGTGATTTGCAGTGTTAAAAAATTAATTTGGGTACTTTCAGCGATTCAATCAAGCTGAAATTCTATATATAGCAGTTTTATACAATTTTTAATAATGTAAAAAACTATCAAACATATATCTTTATTTTTTAGGTCAGTTTAGAGGAAAAAAAATCAAAACGTAATAGATAATGACCCACTTCTGGATGAGTTACATTTCTTAAAAAATGTTAGAAAACTACGAATTTTGAATAATGCCCGTAAAACATCGAAAATTTTCGTGATCGCAATACTACCTCTGACGAGATAATAAAAAATCAATCAATCATTATACAATACAGTTAACAAAATAAATTGAAATTTCCATATAATTCAGTAAAATATCAAATTAATTTTGAATTTTATTAGATTTTATCACATGCGTTGGTTTTATTCATACATCTACGAATTAATATCCGAATTTATTTAGATAATATTTTTTTTCTCAATTATGTCACTTTAGTAGAAAAAAAATCTTTCGGTTGAGCTACATTTCTCAAAAGTTGATAGAAAACTATGAATTTTGAATAATGCCCATGTACCAAATTTCATTATTCTAGCTCAAACTGTTTTTGCGTAATCTTGTCTACATACATACACCCATACACACACCTTAGTGAAAATGATTCATGAACCTTCAAAACGTATAAAAACATCAAAATCTCGACATCGAAAATTTTCGTGATCGCAATACTATCCCTGGCGAGATAGTAAAAAAGTAAAGTAGTTTATGCAATTCCTATTGTATATCATTTTTTAAATAATTCAAAAAATAAAAATGAGTTATGATCAGGCACAGATCCAACTGAATATTTAAAAATAATTCAAAACAACATTATATATATATATTATTTATTTCACTAGTTAGCTTAATGTAATAACGGATTGGGGTCGAATTAAATTTTATATCATTTTTAATTCGACCTATATATATATATATATATATATATATTATATTATTATTTTTATATTTAAGCCCCGGCCGTACGCAAGGGAACCGAGCGCCAGGTACATAGTCGCAGCTCCCACGATGGCTGCGTAAATGGGTCGGGGGAATTAAGTATTTCCCGTAAATTTCAAATTTATAAATTCTTTATTTTTTCTCTCTGAATTGATTTAATGCTGAGTGCTAGTGTTCTATGAGTCTAATTAGAAATATTACAAATATCGAATTTTTAGTAGAATTTTGTGTAGAAAGTATAAGAAAAAATATTTTTAAATCTTGAATTAATATTCCTAAATTATATTATCTTGGTTTTTCTTTTTAGTTGAATTACTCAATTATTAATTACTACAATATTTTAAGCGAAAAATTTCAGACAATGAATATAAAATTAATACTTTGTAAAATAGCACTTCCGGTTTCCAGATACACACCAAAAGTTGATGAATTCATGCTACTGATGCATTAAGGAAATACGTATACCAAATTTAACAAAATTTGTTGAGCCGTTCAAGCTATACACGTCTATACAGACACACACTGGACAGAGGGACGGACAGACACCATGCTAAAAATATTTTTTCTATTAAAAAATAAATCATTCGTGGAGATATGTAAAAATTTCCATATGTGCAATTCCCTCCCTTCCTATCGCCGGTCGGTAAAAATTATCACTGTTTAGACTTTTTTTTATTAGTCAATGGATTATTTAGTCTTTTCAGACCAAGGAGGAAATTTTGTTCGTCAATTTTGTTCTTTAATTTATTTCTATTTATTTTTCATTTTGATTCGAAAATTTTAACTCTGTGTAACCAAGTTTTATCTCTTAACTCTGAACTACATTATGGTCTTTAAACCCATTTCACATACTAACTAATTTTGATGGTTCTTTTAAGTATTAATGACTGATTTGTTATCATTGGAAAGAGATTAAAGTCCAATCTCGAACTCTCAATTTGCTTGTACCTTTTCCCTATGAGGATATCATCATTACTTTCTAATTTGTATTCTTGTCAGTGTTATAACGTTTCGATCTCTCCCCCATTCATATCTGTCGATCAATTTAATTATTTTAAGATTTCAAGTCCCGTTAACTTCGACTTTGGAACGATGTATACAATCATGCCCGTTTGCGCCCTTTTAATAAAAGACGCCCTTTTTTAGTTGATCTGTGGTGGGGCAACCTTTCAAAATCTTGCATGCATTGCGGCGGTTCACTCAATCAAATCAGAATTAATAAATCAAGTCGATTGGTTTTTCTTCTCTCACCGACCAGTTTGAAAATATCATTTATATAAATTAGTTCTCTCTTTCTCTCTCTTCCCTTTGATCGACAATCTTTGCTTTTAAATGTTGTTGATTCTTTTTTTTTGTGTCGATTCTACTATTCTCTTCTTTGTTTGTCTCGAACAAGATAAATATCTTGCTCTCTTATAAATTATGAATCGAAAGAAAATAATTATTCACCATAATGGAAAAATTACTTTTTTTCTAGTCACTTAATGGCATTTTGCTATGGCCTATTCTGTGAACTAAATAAAATCTGATATTTTTTTTTTACTCAATGAACTTTTCTATTTCATTTCTATTTTATTTATTTATTCATTTAATTTTTATGCTTTATTGATCTTCGAATTGATTAGAATTTATATTGAAATTTTAAATTCTCTACTGAATTGGCCGCAGCAACCACACTGCTCCAAGTATCCCGATCCTGAGCCACAACCCTCCAATCTCTACTCTCTCCCATCTCTCTCACATCCCTTCCTACTTATTCACCCACAGCGTCCTAGCCATTTTCCCACTCGGTCTCCCCACCAATATATTTTTCGCCAATCTTTCCTCTCCCATTCTAGCCACGTGTCCTGCCCATCACAGCCTTCTCGATTTGATAATCCTGTCGATGCATAGAGGTCATGCAATTCCTCGTTATGCAGTCTCCGCCATTCCCCGGTACTTTGGTCCATAAATGCTGCGAAGAATCTTATTCTTAAATACTCTAAAATCTACTCTCGTCCCCTAAGGTCATAGACCATGCCTCACACTCATATAATGTGGTTGTCGTTTCATGATTTAATTTTTGGTGGAGAAGAGAAATCACCTCTTCGTCCAACTTCCAATTAGAGGAACAGCTATAAAGGAGAAAATTTAAGATTTTCATTTAATTATAATAACAGAAGAGGCAAAGAAGAGAACTAACTGTATATTAAAAATACAGTCAATCAATTAAATAATTCATTCATCATTTAACTAACAGTGCACTTAATATATCTCTAAATAAAAACAAAATATAATTCAATATTTCATGTAACGACTTATAATTAGTAAAACTGAAAATAGAAATAAAGAAATGATTTATACACAAATATAAAAATATAAAAAACAAAAAATATAAAAATAAAATGAAATTTTAAATTATACTCTGAAATATTGATTATTGTATTTTTCTGATAGTTAATTTAAATAATTAATTAAGTAAGGTTCAGTAGTATACCATGTAAAAAATAAAAAATTAATTTTAAGTTATGTAAGACTTTAAAATTACAAATTAGTTATTACCCCATTATATTTCAGTAGTAGATACAATTTTCATTTCTTTTATAAATAGTCATAAATAAATAGATATTAATATTATTAGTATTACTATAAAAATATAATTTTTTTTATAAATTAATAATCAATCTATCTATCATATCATATATATATGAGCCTGTTAAATTGTGTAAATAAGTTCTCTCTATTAATCTCATCTTGGTATTTACATATTTCATTGATTATCTTTCTAAAAATATATTTAACAATTTTATATTTATTTATTAAGTAAGTTTATATTTACTTTTCATTATTTTCACTTGAGATAAAAATCATCATTTGTAGTTTAAGATGAAAAAAATAAAGAAAATGAAAATATATTATATTAACTGAATCATTTTTTTTTTTAAAGAAACATATATTAAAAGACAAGCGATAAGATATTATATTGCCAATTCAAGTGCTTACGTATAACTCTTATCTGAAAATGAAATATGTACTATAGTTTAAAAATTAATTTTAAAATCAATATTTTTTTGAAACTAAGAAATAGGAGGTTTGTTCAAAAGAAAAGGTGAATTTTGAATTATTTCTAAAAGTATTTATTTATTCATCAATATCTAAAGTAATTTCCCTCAGATATAATGCACTTATGCTAGCGCTTCTTCCAATCGTCGATGCATTTCTAAAATTCGCTTTTCGGTATGGCCATCGGCTCGTTTTTCGATTCCGACTTTATCTCATCAATTGTGGCCAAACGCTTTCCTTTCATTCGTCTCTTCAGTTTTGGGAATAGGAAAAAGTCGTAGGGAGTCAAATCTGGTGAATACGGTGGTTGAGGCATGATAGCGGTGTTGTTTTTGGCCAAAAAATGACGAACAAGCAATGATGGGGCATTATCCATGATTTGTTTTTCCACAATTCCGATCGTTTGAGCCGTATTGCTTGCTTCAAGCAAACGTTGCATAACTTATTTCTAGTATTCCTTATCGAAAAAAACACAAAAACGTCACTAACTTTTTCAGTTGTCAAAAACAAACTACTAATCCAAAATAACTAATAATGTCAACATATGGGAAACATAGGTGTACCAAGATAACAAAAATAAAATTTCGATAATCGAATGTACAAAGCCCGAGAAAATACAAAATTCCCCTTTTTCTTTTTAACAGACCTCGTATATTTATAAATGCATCCTCAGAGACCTTAACTAATATAGAATAATTGTTATTGGAAATTCAGGGAGGTCTCACCCTTCCTAAATAAGATAGAAATAAAATTAATATAAAAAAAAAATATTAAAAATTAAAGTTTATTTACTACTTAATTTACTACTTAAAATTTTAAAACATTAAATTATTTAGTTTTCTTAAAAACAAAAATTTCCAAAAAAAAAATATAAAATATAATATTAATGAATAAAACAAAATTTAAATTTAAATTCATTAACTCTAATATATATTATGATAAATAATATAAATAAATACATAGTTAAATTATTTGAGTTGTATTATTTTATGTTAAATGGCCATTTTTTGCCTCCTACTCTAATTATATAATTTCTGATAAATTAATTATGTTAATAATTGCTTTTTGTTCATTTTGATCTTTAAACAAGTTGATTGTTTTTTGTAATTTCAAAAAATGCATATTGTTTTTTTTTCAATGAAGTTGATGAGAAGAGAATTGAGAATTGATTGAATTGTCTAGACAGCTCAACGTTTTTTATATTAATTCCCGTTATCAAGTGTTGATTAGTGATAATAATTAATTAAACCAGCTCATCTTCACTTGAGGCATAAACTCAATGGCAGCAAGTTACATAGTTTTTTTTTATTTTAGTATTTTCTACGAATAAATAAATAAGTTGACCTGTGGCCAGGTCCGAACCGACCGACTGTTTGAAATAAATTAATTTCCAGCTACAGAAACAATTTCAAATAATTTTAATATATCTATTAATGTAATAAAAAACAGATATGGATACATAAATAATAAATATAAACATTTTTAATTTTATTTTATTTATAATATATATGCAAGACCAGGCTGTGACGTCATGAATGGCTGGATGACGTCATATAATTTTAAATCAAGAAAAAACTAATAAATATGATTTTTCTCGAGGATAAAACCAATACAAAGTGCATGATTCGTGGTGATATATAAAAAAATCTCCTTTAGTGTGAAAATAACCCTTTCCTTCCTATCGTCGATCGCTAATACTACCACTTCCGGTTTCCGGAATTGCACCAAAAGTTGATCAATTCATCCCACTGATGCATTAAGTAAATATACCAAATTTCATCAAAATCGGTTGAGCCGTTCAGGCTGTACACATCTATACGGACGGACGGACGGACGGACGGACGGACAGACGGACGGACGGACAGACGGACGGACGGACAGACATCATGCTAAAAATACTTTTTTCTGTTTAGAAAATGCATGATTCGTGGAGATATGTAAAAATCTCCACATGTGAAATTTGGTGTGAAAACAATACCTCCCTTACTATCGTCGGTCGGTAATAATAACCTGGAGTGTCTCGACTCGACTATCTCGCAAATTTGAATTGGATTAATTATCATATATTATATATTTTAATTAAATTTAATTAATTATAAATTAAAATTAATAAATAATATTTATTAAATCAGCGCTTGTTTGGCTCTTTGTTGATGGCACCACGTCACGTGATTTGCAGTGTTAAAAAATTAATTCCGGTACTTTCAGCGTTTCAATCAAGCTGAAATTCTATATATAGCAGTTTTATACAATTTTTAATCATGTGAAAAACTATCAAACATATATCTTTATTTTTACGGTCACTTTAGAGGAAAAAAAATCAAAACGTGGTAGGTAATGACCTTCTTCCGGTTGAGCTACATTTCTCAAAAGTTAATAGGAAACTACGAATTTTGAATAATGCCCGTTTTCCAAATTTCATGATTCTAGCTCAAACCGTTTTTTCGTAATCTTGTCTACATACATACACACAACCACACACACAGGCATTTTTATCAACCTTAGTAAAAATGATTCAGGAACCTTCAAAACGTATAAAAACATCAAAATCTCGACATCGAAAATTTTCGTAATAGCAATACTATCTCTGGCGAGATAGTAAAAATATATGCAACTTAGAAATAGAGATAAGAAAATTTGTGTTGAAATTTTACAGAATAAACAGGAAACTCTTGTTTTACAAGTCTTGAACATTAGAATTTCAGATAGGAAATCACAAATAGATTATCTTAGAAACAGACTAGATAAACTGATTTCCGATTCAAAGACAATCTTTCCCATCAAGCAATGATGTTCTTTTTATTTTATTTTATTTTATTTTATTTATTTATTTATTTTTTTTGATATTTCTCAGGAAAGTGGTTGGTTTCCGCCTTCGTTCATGTCGTTTTCCGTTCTCTCCTTAGAACAATCGACAAATGAAAATATCCGCTGCCTATCAGATGGCTCGTTCCCACGACAACGACGGCGGCGTCGTCGTCCGGGCTCTCGACTGGACCTTCCTTCCGCTAATGCGCCTCATTCGCACGCAGCCGAGACGACCTCCGCGCATCGGGCATACTAAACTGGCCAGGTCGTCTCGGGCAAAAACAGATCGCTTATTTTACGATCAATTGGAGATCGTGGCAGGAAATCGAGAGCAACGCTTCAGAGACAAACAAACCAACCACTTCGACGATAAAATTCTCAGCTTAGTTTTTGTGGGAAAGGAAGGCGATCCACTTTTGTCTTTGCTAAGCATTTCATTATTAATTGAAAACATTGTTAAATGAGACTTGTTTCCTTGCACAACGATCTACCACTTTAATAAATATCATCGAATATAATGAAAAACAACCGATGTCCAACATTCCATTTTCATTAAGTAATTTCATGTGCTTTTATTATCGTAATATTATTTACCCAAGTACAAATAATATATTCTTTAAAAAAAAACAAACAAATAAATTAAAAATTAAATCTTTTTCATAATTATACTAATTTTTGTATATAAATTTATTAACAGTTTTTATTTATTATAGTCTCGAATACTTTATATCTAATTTTTAAATTACATAAATCTTGATCATTCTTTTTATTCAAGTTTTTAAGCTTTTAGATGTTATAATAAAGTTTTAATTAAAATTTATAGTACATATATGCAATTAGTTAATAAGATGATTTATTTATTACAATTATAATAAATAAAAACAAATAGATTTGATAAAAATGTTAAAATTTGCTTATTACTGTGCTTTTAAATAATAACTAGAACAAATAATAATATAAAAAAATCTGGAGTGTCTCCACTCGACTATCTCGCAAATTTGGATTGGATTAAATAACATATATTAATTTAAATTAAATTAAATTAATTAAATTATAAATTATAATTAATAAATAATATTTATTAAATCAGTGCATGTTTGGTTCTTTGTTAATGGCACCACGTCACGTGTTGGCGCGTGAGATTCGCATTGTTAAAAAATTAATTCTGGTACTTTCAGCGATTCAATCAAGCTGAAATTCTATATATATATATATATATTATATTTATTTATAAAATTATTAATCATTTGAAAAATTATCAAACATATCTTTATTTTTACGGTCACTTAGAAAAAAAAAATCAAAACGCTTTAGGTAATGACCCTTTTTTCGTAATCTTGTCTACATGCATACACACATACACACACACAGACATTTTTCTCAACCTTAGTGAAAATGATTCAGGAACCTTCAAAACCTATAAAAACATCAAAATCCCGACATCAAAAATTTTCATGATCTCAATACTATCTCTGGCGAGATAGTAAAAATTGAATAAAAACATTGATCATTTATATATATATATATATATATATATATATGAAGAAAAGAAAAAGATTGATTAAACAAAATTACAAAAACTTTTAATAAAAAAAATAATGAAAGGCTATTGGTATATACTATAGGTATATAATTTCAGCTTGATTCACTCGCTGAAAGTACTGGAATTCATTTTCTAACACTGCAAATCACGCGCCAACAAAATACGTGGTGCTATCAACAAAGATCCAAACACGCGCTGGTTTAATAAAAATCATTTATTAATTTTAATTTATAATTTATAATTAATTAAATTTAATTTAAATATAATATATGTATAGCATATTTTCTAACCAATAAAAATCATTCAAGTTCGTCAGCTGGAAAAGCACTAATTATTGAAATGAAGGTATCTAGTAAAATCTGTACTAATACGTCCCCAGGCAATTTTTTTTTTTTATTTTAATAAAATACCCCATTTTGATATTATTAATACACCCTCCATTCCAAAAGAAACCGAGCTTTAAAAAAATAGTACCACTAATGGCATTTGTTGTAATATTTTACCCGTAGATGGCTTCGTCCCTCATTGACAACTGGTATAAATTTCATGACATTTGGATACATACAACAAAAGTTATTGCGTTTCAAATGTCAGTGTTATTCCTTTGAATCATTTGCCATATTCACCAGATCTGACTCTGGGCGACTTCTATCTGTTTCTTGAACTGCATTTGGCGATGAAAGAAAAGTGGTACGCATCGATTGAAGCCATTGAGATGGCGACGACCGACGTCCTAAAGACCATTCCAATAAAGGACATGGAGAAGTCGTTTGACGACTTGTTGGAGCGTGCAAATTTGTGTATCGATGCAGAAGGGGAATACATTGATTAATAAAAATGATTTGTTCCAAAATGTACATTGTTTTTTTGTTTTTTTAAAAAATTCGGTTTCTTTTGGAATGAAGGGTGTATATATAAAAGGAAAAACCAATCAACCACATGTAAATCGCACCCCTTTGCTCTCACGCCCAAATGCGAATTATAAATAAACGACCTTGATTCGAACAAAAAGGCTTACAATTCTCTTCAAGTAAAATTAAATTATTATGATTATAATTAATCGATAGTAGGAATATCGTGCAAAGGTTTTCTTCCATCGAAATATGACTGACGGGCACCAGGTATCTCTTCTAACTGTACCCTACCTTTTTAAAAGATAATTTGCGTGGGATTTTCGAGTTATGACTGAAATTAAAAGTGATTGGCCCGTTTATCAAATACTTTTCATTCATTAGTTATAGGCATTAATTTAGACGGCCGATGGGAAGAAAGAAGGGCCCACGAAGCCCTCCCGTTTTGTGCGTGAGAAGCTCCATAATTTAATGTCATCATTTAACATTGAATTGAAGATTTTTTTTAATTTCAGGCCTGGTTTTATTCTGTTTGATTATTTTATTTTATTTTATTTTATTGAATTTTTTCTTTAAATAAATATGGTCTGATTTTCGTGATTTTTCTTTTATAAATCCATCAACCGGTTTCTTTTATCTCTTCTTCACCGTTCAAGACTAAATAAGTAATTCTGACTCATGATTGCTGCACTTGGCTAATTTCATTTTTTCCATTTTTTTTTGCCCACCAACATGGAACAGTTAATTTAATTCCTCAATTAACATTAACAAAAAAAATATTTTATATGACAAAATTTTAATTTAATGCGTCAATAGATGGTCTGTGTACATCATACAACTTTTTATTAATCCTTATTAATTTATTAGTAAAAAAAATATTTTCGCTGATTTTCATTTTTTTTTTTGCTATAAATATATTTATTTTAAATTATGTATGTTTATTAATAAATTAAAAATCTACGTATATTTTAAATATTTATAGAAAATTTATGATAAAATAATATTAAGGAGGGCAAGGAAGATAAAACAATTATTTTTATTGTTATGTTATATGTGTTTGGGGCATGGTTTATGACCCTGGGGGACGAGAGTAGATTTAGAATATTTGAAAATATATAATTTACAGCCGTTTATGGGCCAAAGAAAGATGTGGTCACCGGGGAATGGCGGAGACTACGTAACGAGGAATTGCATGCCCTCTAAGCATCTCCAAACATAAAAACCTCTGACTTTTGTACGTCCTACGCAAGGACAACGCTATCAAGTCGGTTATATCAATTAGGCGTCCTATGATCAGTAGAACTGGTCCTATCAACCTTTATCTTTATTTTCTTGATCGGAGGAGCTACTTTTTATCAAGTAACTTCCAAATGTTGATCCCAGAGCTGGGTTGACTCCGTCCCATAGACCCAGATAGAAAAATTCCCTTGCCAGGCTCGGGACCACGAGAATGTGAGCCAGCTACGCTAACCTCTCACCTTGTGGCGCATTCTATCTCCTCACATAGTTAGAGTAATAAAATCAAGAATGTTGTGATGAGTAGGGCACGTGGCTAGAATGGGAGAGGAAAGAATGGCTAAAAAAAATATTAGTGAGGAGACCGATTAGGAAACGTCCACTTGGAAGACCAAAGACGCGGTGGGTGGACTACATAGGAAGGGACCTGACAGAGATGGGAGAGGATAGGAGTTAGATGGTTCTGGCTCAGGATAGGAACTTTAGAGAAATGTGTTTGCTGCGGCCAAGAACTTTCGAGTTCCGTAGGGATAGAAAGATAGATAGAAGATTCAATTCAATTGTGCATATTTAGATAACTAATATTATTTTCATTCTTAGATAAATCGAGAATTATTTATTTTTTGATTATTGAATATTACAAAAATAAATTTATTACAACCCATTAATAGAAAAAAATGTTTTCAAAGTCAGTTAAAAATATCATAAAAAAAAATAATACCTATAATATATTATAGAATATTGGAAAGAACAATTCTTTTAATAAATGGTATTGATGCGATTAAAAAAAAATAAGTACTACTTTAAAACAATTCTTTTCCATTTATTTGTCATTGTCTTAATCAAGTTGCTCACTGGTGATATCTATTTCTCTATTTTTTTTTTTATTTTTTCCTCTTCTTTCAAGAAAATCTCATTGAAAAGCGAGACACAAATCCACTACCAGGTTTTTATTACTCTTTCTCTATCTCTATTGCTTTAGAAAGGGAGGGGATTACAAATTATCTTGGATAGGAAATACTATTAAAATAAATAAATATAGAAAACTGTAGAAAAAATTTATTTTTATGATATCTTTTAAATTTTTGATATAATAGATTATAAAATAAAAGTATATTTGTTATTTTATGTAATAATACCCTATCATGTTTTTCTCCCTTTAATTCTTTTTGACTAACCCTTTATAAATATATTAAAAAAATAATGAAATTAAATATTTAATCTACAATTACTAAGATGGGGTTTTAATTTAATTATATTATAGTTATAGTCTTTGTTTGGTAGGCTTAAGCGTTTTGTTTTGATTTTGTTTTTTGTTTTTGGAGTATTTGGTGCCTTTGTGACATTACAATACCGGGTTATCATAAAAGAATGGTGCGGTTTCAGTAATTCGTAGGAAGATTGTAAGGAAATTTCTAAATGTTATATTGGTATCTCTGAAAGCCTACAACCCAAAGGTTTGTTTATAAGCTATTCTAACCTCAACATCAGTTCTTGTACTGTTGTTGCGGTGAGTTTAGTGAGTTACTATGTTCCCTGTTAAAGATAAAGCAAAAGGTGTTTTATTGATGCGTGTGCGTTCCGACATGAATTTGGAAGAGATCCACTACACAAAAATAACATAACACGCTGATTTAAACAATTTGAAGAAACGAAAATTTTGGAGATCGATGGATAGGCCGGCAAGGACCTATGCTGTGGCCTCCAAGGAGTCCAGACCTGACACCTTCTGATTTTTTCTTGTGGGGTTACATCAAAAACATAAATTCGCAACCTTAAAAAACAGGATTAATGAAGTAATGACAACCATAACCGAAGAAATGTTAGCAAATGTTTGGAGAGAAGTTGATTATCGTTTGGATATTTGTCGGGCGACTAAGGGCGCCCATATTGAAATTTATTAATTATGTAAAAAATACTGTACTAGGCGACAAATTAGATTAATAAACAACATAAACTGTAAGTAATTCTGTTTTTCTTTAAACAATGTTTGAAACAGCACCATTCTTTTATGATAACCCTGTATAACCAAATTCTAATTTGTTTGTTTGTAGATTATAAAATAAAAGTATATTTGTTATTTTAATAATACCCTATCATGGTCTTCTCCTTTTACTTCTTTTTTACTAACCCTTTGTGAATATATTAAAAAAAAATAATGAAATTAAATATTTAATAATTTTTTTTTTTTGATGTAAATAATTTTAGGATGAATTAATTAATTGATTGAATGATTGCTTATGCGTTGTAAATTGTTCTATCATTCGTTTAAATGCAGATATATAGTATGTTACACCAATTGAGCATGTGTCCTTTGAAATGATAGGTGGGTGGGTGAGAGGGGGGGGGGTGAGATTTGTTTCGGTGGCCGCTGAGTCATTTGGAAGAGAAGACTGTCTTGATTGAATGATGAGGTGTTGATTGGCGGCGATCCTCATCCTCCATCTCCTACAAACGTAGGTGATGATGATAATAATGATGATGATGATGATGATGATAAGAACGTAATCTTGGACGTTCTCGATCGGTTCATCCAAATCTTCAATTGAACACCCAATCCGTTCTGTGCTAAGTTGAGAATGAAACTCAATTCGTTGATTCGTTTGCCGATGGCTCGGTGTCCGAGGCAGCAGCCTTGATGACCAGGCAGGCACGTTCTCTCCCAGCGTAATCAGGACAGCTGGCTGGACCCGGTCTGTGAGAACGGAAGTGGCGACACGGCTCACGAGTCTCGCTCTCGGATAAGATTAATCGAGAGGTCCCAACCAAATCCATGGCCAGCCAACCAGTCTCAAATTACGCTGCCAATGGAGAAACCACCTTCCTTCATTCTATCTACACTGCCATTATTATTATTGAATCATTGTCAACACTTATTTATTTATTTATTTATTTATTTAAGAGGGCAATGTCAACGCTGCGCTCTTCTCTCTTCTACACTCCTCCAATATATTGATTACATTTCATATAAACAATGAATACTTATTTACTTACTATATTTTTATAAGTATTTAAAAAAATAATATATATAATCTGATTTATATATATATATATATATATATATATATATATATGTGTATATGTTAAATTTATTTATTAAAGATTTAATATTATTTATTTAATTTATTATATATTTTAAATCAAAACAATAAATTTCATCCCATCTTGAATTTAAAAAAAAGAAAATATAAAGATATATATATATATATCAGTGATTCTCAACCTTTTTTTTACCGCGGCACACTTTTAACGGTTTAAACAAAGAAAAAGATAAGTGTGAAAGTTTCCCATATTGAAAAAAGTGGTACCAAAAACGGTTTAAATGGAATCAAGTGGGAAATGATTAAGAGCCTAATTTGACGGCATATTTTGATAATCTCGCGGCACAGTGGTTGAGAATCACTGATATATATATATATATATATATATATATATTATGACAAATTATTGTTTAATTGTGGAATTTGAGTTTCAACGTTTTGGCGCCCATTTTGGAGGCATTTTCAAGATAGTTTATTTAGAAAGGAATTTTTTTTTGGAATTCTGGGTCCTAGTCTTGGTGACAAAGATTAGATGTTGGGATTTTGATTTGAAAGAGAGGGTGGAAGATTTTTTGAACTTATTGTATTCCAATGCTCCGAAGAATCCCTGGCACAAACATTACCACTGACAAACGTAAACTCCTGACGACAGCCCAAGATTGACCGATCATCTTCCACTCATTCACCCAAAATCTCAACATCGGCTCAGGTTAAAAATCCCCAAAAAAATTCCCTCTCAAATTAAAAAATGCGCCCAATTGGGCGCCGAAACGTCGAGACACAAATTTTACAATTAAACATGAAAATAACCCGGAAATAATTTTTCATAATAATAAAAACTTTTACGGAAACCTAAATGAATATGTATATATATATACTCAATTATATTTAATTATTTTAAAAAATAAGTACAAAAAAAATGTTGAAAAATATTTTTATATTATATAATTATTTAAATTTAGGACAGATTTATGTATCTTTTTATCACTACCCAACATTAAAAGAAACTAAAATAATTTTATTTTAGATACCGTTATTATTTTTATTAGTTAAACATAATAATATAATAAATATCTAGTATTTATAATACAATTAGACCAAAGAGTCATCAAATTTTCACTAAATCATCGACCCGCCAGAGATAGTATTACGATCATGAAAATTTTCGATGTCGAGATTTTGATGTTTTTATGTTTTGAAGGTTCCTGAATCATTTTCACTAAGGTTGAGAAAAATGTCTGTCTGTCTCTGTGTGTGTGTGTGTATGTCTGTATGTATGTAACCAAGATTACGCAAAAACGGTTTGAGCTAGAATGATGAAATTTGGTACATGGGCATTATCCAAAATTCATAGTTTTCTATCAACTTTTGAGAAATGTAGCTCAACCGGAAGAGGGTCACTACCTACAACGTTTTGATTTTTTTTCTTCTAAAGTGACGGTAAAAATAAAGATATATGTTTGATAATTTTTCACATGATTAATAATTGTATAAAACTGTTATATATAGAATTTCAGCTTGATTGACTTGCTGAAAATACCAGAATTAATTTTTTAACACTGAAAATCTCACGCGCCAACACGTATCGTCGTGCCATCAACAAAGAGCCAAACATGCGCTGGTTTAATAAATATTATTTATTAATTTTAATTTATAATTTAATTTAATTTAAATTAATATATGTTATTTAATCCAATTCAAATTTGCGAGTGGAGACACTCCAGATTTTTTTTCTTTTCTTTTTTTTTGTGATTTCTCTCTCTCTCTTTCTCTTAATTTTCAATTTGATTTAAAATAAAACTATCCGGGTGAAAGAAGAGGAGATGTGGATATGCAATGTAGAGGAGTTCGATGTGTTAGTCAGCCCTCCTGGGATCAAGTCCCTTAAACGGCTCTCTCCATCATTCGATTCAATTCTTCAATGAATCGCGATTAATTTCAAGTGACCAGATGTGCACTCGAGGCAATTGGCGATTGCTTTGATCTCACTCGCAATGTAATCGTGTTTTTTTATTCTTGTCTAACAATCTATATCCTTTACGATTAGCTACACTACTTAAACAGTGAAACATTTATGACCAATGATATATTTATTCTGGTCTTAGATGCTTTGAACAAACTAGCAACTAATCGGAAAAGACAATTGTTACCTTCATTATTCATTTGAAAAACGAGACAATTTTATTTGCCGATGGAATAGAATACCTGAGCAATTGGCAAATAATTATTTATAGGCTAAGATAGAATATTTACAATTTCAATACTTTAAAATAAATAAAAACTTTAATAAAAATCTGGAATGTCTCCACTAGACTATCTCACAAATTTGAATTGGGTTAATTAACACATATATTATATATTTAAATAAAATTTAATTAATTATATAAATTATAAATTGAAATTAATAGATAATATTTATTAAACCAGCACTGTATATGACACGATGTGGCGTGATTGGCAGTCAACGTGTTAAAAAGTTAATTCCGGTACATTCAGGAAACTCAGTCAAGCTGAAATTCTATATATAGCAGTTTTATACAAATTTTACTATCTCGCCAGATGTTCGATGTTGAGATTTTGATGTTTTTATACGTTTTGAAGGTTCCTGAATCTTTTTCACTAAGGTTGAGTAAAATGTGTGTGTGTATGTGTGTATGTATGTAGACAAGATTATGCAAAAGCGGTTTGAGCTAGAATAATAAAATTTGGTACATGAGCATTATTCAAAATTCGTAGTTTTCTATCAACTTTTGAGAAATGTAGCTCAACCGGAAGAGGGTCATTACTTACAACGTTTTGATTTTTTTTCCTCTAAAGTGACCGTAAAAATAAAGATATATGTTTGATAATTTCTCACATGATTAATAATTGTATAAAACTGCTATATATAGAATTTCAGCTTGATTGAATCGCTTAAAGTACCGGAATTCATTTTTTAACACGACTGCAAATCACGTGCCAGCACGTGACCAAGTACCATCAATAAAGAGCCAAACACTCGCTGGTTTAATAAATATTATTCTTTAATTTTAATTTATAATTTATAATTAATTAAATTTAATTTAAATATAATATATTATGTTATTTAATCCAACTCAAATTGCGAGATAGTCGAGTGGAGACACTCCAGCTAATTAATCATGTCAAAATCTATCAAATTTATATCTTTTTTTTTACGGTCACTTTAGAGGAAAAAAAATCATAACGTAGTAATTAATGACCTTCTTCCGAATGAACTACATCTCTCAATTGTTGAGAAAAAACTACGAATTTTGAATTATGCCCGTGTACGAAATTTTATTATTCTAGCTCAACCCGTTTTTTCATAATCTTGTCTACATACACACACACACACACACAGAGAGAGACAGACATTTTTCTCAACCTTAGTTAGTGAAAATAACTCAGGAACCTTCAAAGCGTATAAAAACATTAAAATTTCGACATCGAAAACATAGTAAAAATTAAAATAAAATTTAAAAAAGTAATATAAATGTTAGTAATAATATAAGTGTTGTGAAATGGAGTCAAGACATTACTATAATACAATTTTCATCATCTTTGAAAAATCATATAAAAATAATTCCATGAATAATTATAATTAATCATTTAAATGTGTAATGAATAATTGTAATAGTTTCAGTATTTTTATTTGTTTTTATATTTCGTCTGCAATTTATAAATATTAGCATAATTCAAGTAGATAATCTCGATGCGTGTTTTGTGAAGAGTAAAGGGGAGATGAAAACGATGGAGATTATTGCAATGCAAATCTTGTTGCATTAGATGTGTGACGTAAACAACCTAAATAACGTTACATACCACTTTTTGCCACTCATATTTCTGGTTCATTAATTTATCATTCATTTTTATTATCCATTTATTATTATTATAATTATTTATTAGTTACATTTTTTATATATATACTTTAGTAAGTGAATAAAAATTTCAGGTTCGGTTCGACTATAAGCGTTTTTTCCTTTAAAAGGCAAAAACAAAACTTAAATTCATTCCTTGAGAAATCTATAGATTATATTTTACAATCAAAAACCTAAATCCATCCAATTTCTAAATTTTCCAAATTCCTTTACAACAACCTTTATATTGTGTCGTCATTTCCCAATTGGTTTTCTCGTAAATAAATTTTTCGTTAATCTTTCTCTTTTCAAAATAAAACCATGTGTTGAATTCCTTTATTTTATACCTAATTACATATCTTTGAGGAGTTATGGAGGTCATTTCATTCCTAGTTAGGCAATCTCTGTCATTCCAACAAGATCCTATCACTTGTCGGTTTATGTTACAAAACAATTTATTTTTGAAAAAAAAACAAATTAATAATAATAATTTTTCTATTCAAATAAATGTTTAATAGAAATTTTAAGTTCAAAGTTGCTTAATTAATTAATTTTGTTGAAAGAAATTTTGCATATAATTCTTGAATTATTTAATATAATATTTTAAATATATTTTAGTTTGAATCAGATGAAAATAAAATATTACTTTTTACTATCTCGCCAGAGGTAGTATTGCGATCACGAAAATTTTCGATGTTGAGATTTTGATGTTTTTATACGTTTTGAAGGTTCCTGAATCATTTTCACTAAGGTTGAGAAAAATGTCTGTGTGTGTGTGTGTGTATGTGTGTGTATATGTGTGTATGTATGTAGGCAAGATTACGCAAAAACGGTTTGAGCTAGAATGATGCAATTTGGTACATAAGCATTATTCAAAATTCATAGTTTTCTATCAACTTTTGAGAAATGTAGCTCAACCGGAAGAGGGTCATTACCTACAACGTTTTGATTTTTTTTCCTCTAAAGTGACCGTAAAAATACAGATATATGTTTGATAATTTTTCACATGATTAATAATTGTATAAAACTGCTATATATAGATTTCAGCTTGATTGAATTGCTGAAAGTACCAGAATTAATTTTTTAACACTGCAAATCTCACGCGCCAACACATGCCATGGTGCCATCAATAAAAAGCCAAACATGCGCTGGTTTAATATTTATTATTTATAATTTATAATTAATTAAATTTAATTTAAATATAATATATTATGTTATTTAATCCAATTAAAATTGCGAGATAGTCGAGTGGAGACACTCCAGCTTATTTATTTTTATTATCATTATCATTTGTAATTACTTTTTTTTTTTGAAGTATCAGGACTCTTTCCTTCTCCTATTTGAAAGCTATAAATTTAGATTTATACATATTATATATTCACGATGTTTTCTTTTACTGTTAGATCATTCATTCATCCCGTCAAATTGAATTTTCAATGAATTATGATACTTGGGACCGTAGAGACAGCAGTCAGCTGTCGAAAGTTGAAGCATAATATATTTTATGAATATATAATAATATTACTAATAATATTGAAAATACATTTACTATGGTAGCAAATTTCTTTATTCTTGAGAAAGATTGTACTTTACGTTTCACTCCTTTCATTTCATTTTGCCTGGAGAATATTTTATGTGGGAACATTCCTTTGGCTGAACATCAATCCGACATTTTTTTCCTGATCAATTGGAAAAACGTTTCTAAGAATAAAAATATTTCTCAATTAAGAATTTGAAAAATTTCCGGAATTTATCTTCTTTTAATTTAATTATTTTCAATAAAATACTTAGATATCTTTTATACTATAGAAGAATATAATTAAGAAGTAATAAATTATTAAACGCAAATGTGTGTCTTAAAAGGAAATTATTATTTTTATTTAAATCTACAATTTATTTTTGTCCAAAACCCAAATAAGTTATTTTGAACAAATTGTGGGGGAAATTTTTTAGTAATATTATGAATAAAATTAACAAAACAATAGTGAATCAGAATCTTTCAAATGCAATTATCAATTCTAATTATAAATTATAAATTATTAAAAATTTTAAAAAATATTCTTTTAATTTTAAATTATATTGGTTTCTCATTATCATTAGTTCACCTAACCTCCGCTAGGTCATTAAAAAAACATTATTCCTTATTATCGGGTTTGGCTGATAATATTAATACCTGGTTCACCGAGCCGCCGTTTATATAATTTAAAAGAACATAAATAAAAACAAAAATTGTCACACACCCTTTAAACGTACGCATTAATGCACTGAAAGACAGAAAAGTATGTCCTTTGAATATAACATAATATAGATTTCGTAATTTGATTTTATTTATATTTATAATATTTTATATTTAAGGAAACGCTGTCTGACGTAGTTGCTGACGTCATTTAAATTTCTTATTTAATACAGATACTATTACAGATCGATTTTTCTTTATAAAAATTATCTTTGGTTTGAATATCAAAGATACATATATTTATACAATTTTTGTTAGTATTATTATAAGATAAGATGAATAATAAAATTTTCTAACATTATTATTATATATTAATTATATAAATTATATAAATTAATTATTAATTAAATTATATTTTATCCACAATAGGTCAGTAATTATTTTTATTTTTATTAGTATATATTACTAATATTAAGTATATATGCAAGTGAATGAACTACATATTAGACTAGGCATCTATCTTCTTTTGTTTCAGTACTACTTAGAATAATAATTTATAAAAACTATACGCATAAAATTTTTGTTTCTGTTTTAAATATAATATATATAAAAAAATTAATTAATATTGATAAGACATGAATTAAGAAAGAAGGAGAGGAAAAAGACGAAGAAGGAAGAGAGTGGTTGCAAGTCACGGATTAAGAAGTGGTGTTAGTAGGAGGAGGAGGCGGAGGAGAAGGAGGAGAGGGGGGGAGAGTGAAGTTGTCCGTCGGGTGCCACACTTCTCAGAGGAAACGGTGTTTATTTAAGCTAGCATTCCTGACTGAGCCATGAATCAGAGACAAGGAGGCGTGGGAGCCGCCGACTGACTCACACCCCCTCTCTTCCTCTCCTCTCCCTTTCGGTACGATGGACTTTTGTTTTCCCACTCTCTTTAAAAAACCGTTTAACACAATTAGACAATTACATTTGGAAAAACAACCACCTCTTCATCTTCATCCTTCCTTTCTTTTATCCTCGTTTTATTTAACTAGTCGCTATCAAATATTTTATGAAAGGCGGAAATAAATCTTTACCTCAATCAATTATTTCTATTATATTAAGTTTAAGTTCATATTTGAATTTTTTTAAATAAAAGACTTTTTACTATCTCGCCAGAGATAGTATTGCGATCAGGAAAATTTTCGATGTTGAGATTTTGATGTTTGTATACGTTTTGAAGGTTCCTCAATCATTTTCATTAAGGTTGAGAAAAATGTCTGTCTGTCTGTGTATGTGTGTATGTATGCAACCAAGATTACACAAAAACGGTTTGAGCTAGAATCATGAAATTTGGTACATGGGCATTATTCGAAATTCATCGTTTTCTATCAAAAGGAATGTAGCTCAACCGGAAGATATTTTTTCTTCTAAAGTGACCGTAAAAATAAAGATCTATGATTGATAATTTTTCACATGATTAATATTTGTATAAAACTGCTATATATAGAACTTCAGCTTGATTGAATCGCTGAAAGTACAAGAATTAATTTTTTAACTCTGCAAATCTCACGCGCCAACACGTGACGTGGTGCCATCAACAAAGAGCCAAACATGCGCTGGTTTAATAAATATTATTTATTAATTTTAATTTATAATTTAATTTAATATGCATTTTTAAAATTTGTTTTTTCAAAAAAAAAATTATATTAAACAAAATTGGATTACTGAAATTCCAATTATAAATTCATTTTAATAAAATTAAAACTAATTAAATATTTCAAATGATTAATAATGATAAATGTTTTCATATATGTAACTTATAAATTATAAATTTATAATAATAAATAATATTATTATTATTAATTATTACAAAATTAATTAATTCTTAAAACTATAACCTGAAATCATAAACCGGACAAAATTTCTGTCTAGAAAATAAAAAAATGTTTTTAAAAAGTTTTTTTTTTATATTTTTTTTATTTAAAACAATATCATCTTTTCATCAATATTATCCCCGCAAGGTTTATATAGTCAATTCATAGTTTATCTAACCCAAAAGAATATTTTTTTTTTATCTTTTTTGATTGCGGTATGTAAAAGTGAATTCATCTTTTGTGTTGAATCTGTTTTTAGATAAATCAATAATAAAAATATTCTGAAATTTTCTAACAATTTGTTATTACATAAATATATTTATCAAGAAATTTGAAGGTTAAATTAATTTAAATTTTTTTTTTAATAATAAGCGTTAAGCATAAGTCCAATCAAATAAATAATAGAAATCAAGGCAAAATTATTTTTTTTAAATTCTTCTTTCATTTTTTTTTATTCAGAAATTTAGAAAATAAGGAATAAAATTTATTTCCCTGTAATTTGTAGAATGAAATATTGAACTATTTATTTTCAGCATTCTTCATTAATGATCTGAAGTTAAAAGGGCAGGTAGTCTACAGGTTGAAAATTGTAAGATGTTGATTCATGATTCCGGTATTTAATTCAACAAAATCCGATCAAAACACGTGATACATTCAACAATTTTTATATAGAAAAACTTACTTTACGATTAAATTTAAATAATTATTTGAAAAAAAGTAGAAAAATAATTTTAAAATATTCTCTCTTTTTCTCGGTTTCTTTTATTCGCTGGAAATATGCTTACTTTGTAATCATAATTCTTCAAGCATTTCTTCCAGCACGCTAAACATCAATCATTTTGTCAATCTTTCTGGGATAAAAATTTATTTTATATAATAAATTTTATTTATTATAAATTTTAGGTTATATATATATATATATATATATATATATATTTAGTGATTATTAAGTATTAAATTTATTGATTAATGCACGGAATGTGTGCCCCCCTTAGAACACTGATGTGTGATGTGATCATCTGACCATTTTTTTAGAATCATTTTGAAAAAAATCGAAAAAATCAGAAATGTTCGGAAAGTTTGGCCACAAAATCATCTTAACTTTTTTTTTTATTTTTAGAACAAAATTTTCAAAAGTTTGCGGGCACTTGAAATGCCTTCGCGGACACTTGATATGCTCGCACGCCCCAAGTTGAGAACCGCTGGATTAATGTTTAGGATTATTTTGAAATTCTAAACTTTCATGCCAAATATAATTTATTTTATTTGGGGAATTTATGAATTAAACTTCTGCATTACATTCTTTATTCTACTATTTGAAAAGAGAAAATAAATAAATATTAAATTATTAAAGCTTTGGTGGTTGTTTTTATTTATAAGGAAATTTTGTAAATAAAACCACTTATTGATATTTTTACTATCTCGCCAGAAAATTTCCAATGTTGAGATTTTGATTTTTTTATACGTTTTGAAGGTTCCTGAATTATTTTCACTACGGTTGAGAAAAATGTCTGTGTGTGTGTGTCTATATGTGGATGTAGACAAGATTACGAAAAAATGGTTTGAGCTAGAATCATGAAATTTGGTATACCGGCATTATTCAAAATTCTTAGTTTTTTTATTAACTTTTGAGAAATGTAACTAAACCGGAAGAGGGTCATTACCTATAACGTTTTGATTTTTTTCCCTCTAAAGTGACCGAAATAAAAATAAAGATATATGTTTTTTAATTGTGCATGATTAAAAATTGTATAAAACTGCTATATATAGAATTTCAACTTGATTGAATCTCTGAAAGTACCAAAATTAATTTTTAACGCTTCAAACAATGCGCTGGTTTAATAAATATTATTTATTAATTTTAATTTATAATTTATAATTAATTAATTTAATTTAAATATAATATATTATGTTATTTAATCCAACTCAAATTGCGAGATAGTCGAGTGGAGACACTCCAGCTAATTTATTGTAAATTTATTCAAAAAAATACATAAGGTTGCTACTTCTGCAATCGAAACGTTGTGTATTTTTTGTATTTTTTTGAATAAATTTACAATAAAAAATATCAATATGTGGTTTTATTTACAAAAAATTCCCTTATAAATAAATAAATATTTAAACTCATTTAAGGTATAATCGTTTACCTTTTTTAATTTTTTATTTTATGTATTGTTTGTTTAAAATTGATTGAAAATATTTCTTCGTATTGTATGTTTACCAAACACGGAAAGAGATCAAGAGAGAGAGAGAGAGAAAGGCGAAATAGTTCATCGAAAAGGGTAAATTCTTTAGTTCTTTAGAGAAAGATAGAGATCTCGAATGGTTGATTTGTTTCGACATGAATGTAATAAATTGTTCCGCTTAAAAGGACGACAATCAAGAAGATAATGGAGTCTGTCACCTAAAAGGGAACTCACATCGGACCTCGGTAGAAAATCACAACTGGCGACCAACCACTCAGCACTTGTAGCACGTGGCGTATATTCCCCCTCTCCTATGGGAGTGCCAAGGATTATTCCTCAGTTGTGACTCCCTCTTAGCCCCTCTTGCCCCTCCGGATGTGCAGAAGATTCACAAATAAACCACTTCTTAAGAAAATTTGCCAATTCCAATAACTACAGGGTGATCTTGGACAAAAGAATAGGAAATGACATTAGAAAAAACTTTTTAAATGGCTATTAGTTCGAGCAGAAAACCTACCTATATATACTTATATATATATATATACAATATAATCATTTCTTTCCAAGATTTGATCAAAATTTGATGCTTTTTATAAATATTTTATTATAATAAATATAATAAAATATGTTTATTCTTTATTCATGGGTCAACCTTTGAAAAATTGAGAAGCCACTGGAAATAAAAAGTAGCGCCTCCGATCTTTGAAAATCAAGATAAAGGATGAAAGGATTCTTTCTACTGATCATAAAACGCCTTTACCCCGTTTAGGCGGCAATTGAGTTAATATAGGCGCGCCCTTTTATAGGATGTACAAAAGTTAAAGGTTTATTTATTTATTTATTTTTTTAATTCAATTTTTTAGTAGTTAATCTTAATAAACTCTTAATGAAAAAATACATAAGAATGAAAATAACTTATTTTATTTTATTAACAAAAATTGTATATTGAATACTTGAATATAATCTACATATAGGATACATAAAATAGACTGTCAGTATTATAATACGAAAATGTTCACAAGGTGATATCATGCTCCTTTTCAGAGGGTTTTTTTAGTGGGTTAAAACACCCCACATACCAAGGCAGTGTAACGACACGCTTGAGATGTTTTAAACATTTTTCTCCTCCCAGACAGAAAATTTATGAAATTATTGTCTTTTAAGGCACAACTCTTAAATAAAATTTTGTTTTTTCTTTTCTTAATTATTATAATAACAAGTGTTAATTGATAAAAATAAAAACAAAAATAAAAACTTCCAATGAATCAAAGTGGGTTAGTATTGGATTTTGGAAAGCATAAATAAGCATATGTATCTTTATTATACAATATTATAGATATATATATATACAATAATGGTAATTTTCTCTGTCTTTCTGAACTCGAAAATTGTTCACTGAATTTTAATGAAATTCATTTTTTATGGACTTTCTTTTTGACCTATTAAAATTTCAATTACAGGGAAAATAATTTTATTTTATTTTTTCTTAATTAATTCAATTAATAATTGGTGTCAATAAAAATCAAAACATTCCAATGATTCAAGGTGTCATTGGAAAAAAATAGTTTTGTTTTCTAAAAGGAGAGATGTGCTCGTCATACAGAATAGAAGAGCAAAGGATATATAATAATTGTAATATATTGATATATTTATTCAACTCATAATTATCGACCCAAACCAATCCAAGTTTATAGCAGTGTTTCTCAACCTTTAAGTATTCACGGCCTAATTTTCAATCATGATTTTCATCGCCTCCCCCCCCCTCTCCCCACCGCATATAATAAAATGTATACAATAATAATGTGTTTTGAGTATTTTGGCTCTTAACCTATACCACAACCTTAGTTTTAAACTTTATAAATTACCAAGTATACTGAAAGTGTCTATTTCTAATATTAAACTCTCCCTCTAAAAACTTTGCTCTGCAAGACAAGCCCAAGGAAGTCATTAATAATTATTAAATTTGTTTTTAATTTAGTAAGTTGTTTTAATTTAATAACTTAATTATTAAATATGTTGAAAGGTATTTTGTTTAGTATGTGTGTGTGTGTGTTCTTACCTTTCAGTCACTTAATCAATTTTTTTAAATAACATTTTCTTTTGGATATGCTCGCGCTCCGCTCCCCAGTAGTCTGCTCGCGCCCCCTTAGGTGGGTGCGCCCCACAGTTTGAGAACCACTGGTTTATAGCATCCAGTTCATGAAACTTAAAATTAGAGAAATCATTTCAGAACATACAGACATAATCTTAAATTTTTTAGAATTCAAGTAAGTAGCTAATAATAATACATGAATATATATTGTAATATATAATGTATAATTATTATTTTTGATTACTACATTATTTATTAAAATAAGTTATATATAAGTTAATAAAACTACTATAATAGAATTATTATTAACAATTGTCAAACTAACTTATTTAGTTAGGTATTGTGATCAATCAATTAATAATAACGTGTCTACTTGACATGTTTGTGGTTTATGACCCTTTTAAAAATTTCTTTTATATATTTCATATTAATTTTTTAAAATAATTCATATAATAATACTAGAAATAATACTCATAAAAAACATTCAGTTAAAATTTTAATTGTAAAATGTGTTAAACAAAATTAATTATCTGTAATATTTCTTAAAAATCTTTTAAAATCAAAATTTAGTTTACTTCATTTAATTATAATAAATAAATAAAAAAAATTTATTCTAAAATTTAAATTATTCTTTCACATGCCAATGTGTATCTAACTTAAAAATAATTAAACTTTTCTTTAATATAAATATATTGTATATAAATTTAACATATAAAATTAATTCCAAATATCACATGGTAAGAGCTAAGTTTAAAATAAATATTTTGATAATAAAATTAAAATAAAATTTGCCCTAGGCAAATCGATATAAATCTCAATTACTTGTCCTAAAATGATAACCTGTTTTCTTAAACATCCTATAATAAAATTATTATGCATAATTTTAGTGGTAGATAATCATTTCTCACAGTCTCTTATTTTTTGTTGATGTTGTTGTTGTTTATTTATTTAGTTCCCTCCGGAGAATTAAGAGGAAAAAAAAATAAGGAAAAGTTCTCCCTTGAAAAATTATTCCCCCTTTTTCCTGAAAAATTATCCTTCTCATTAAATTTGCTTATTAAATTAAACCAAAAAAAAGAATGATTAATAAAATTAAAAAAATTTCTGAAATAAGAATATATATATATATATATATTTGAATCATTGCTTATATAGGAATATGATAATGATAATGTTTTTCCAAGAACTAGACATAGAAATAATTCAGACTAATTTTATATATATCTCACAATTTATATTTACATTTACATATATATAGGGATATTAAAATTGACAAGTTCCGCAATGACTCTGACAATGAATTATTTTATAGAACTATTATAATTTAAACTCTTCCAATTCAATTAAAGATTAGAATGTCTTTTTATCAATAACTATATAAATATATCTAAATTATTTCTCTTGAAAGTAATCATAAATTGAAATTTAAAACATAAATTAAATTCTGAAAATTATGTTTTACATAATGGTTTAATTTATTTTTTTAATGTTTTATTTTATAATTTTTATTTGTTTTATTTTTTATTAAGTAAATATAAAGTAAAACATAAAAATTTAGTAATGTATATTTATATGTGTAGATATATACCGACTTTAATGTTAAGCCATTTTTATTTCTTCCTTAATAATTTTTTACACCTAAATGTTCTGATTAATAACATGATTAATAACATGTTCTAATCTAAAGTTCATTCTGATTAATAACAATACAATTGATGATTTTTATATGAGATTATCATTAAATGTTTGATTATCATTAATTATCATTAATAAATAAAATATTTAATATAATTAACGGTGATAATATATTGGAAGAATATTACCTTTGTTTTATAGTTAAGCGCCCTATTTTAATGTTATACACATTGCCAGGCACTCCTGAATGTTTGCAAAAGGCGAACTAAGCTGTTATACGGGTTATCTAACTAATAGGGAACTTATTCAGTGTGTGTCGCCCTCTGCTAGAGTCGAGGTAAATCATGAAAGGCGCGTGCGAGTCGCGTGGCAGCCAATTGGTTGCCGAAGGGTCCTCGCACGCCCACCAGTCGCCAACGAGCGCCTAAAGTCGGACAATCAACAGGTTCAAATGCTTCTACATATAATGATATCCATATTTTTGAGTAAATGAATCATTTCTTTTTATAAAATCCAAGATATAGATCATTTCCAATATTAATGAAAATCATAACTTAATTTTTTTTTATTTAATCAACTAAAGCAAATTGACGATTAATGCTTTACTATTTCCACACAAATTAAAAAATTATTTTTATTTTGTTTTTTAAAATTTTTTTTCTTATAAAATGTAAAAGAAAAATTAAAAAAATTGATTTTAAGATCCGAATGATGGCTAATCAGGGGCGGTTCTAGGGCTTTAAGCGCCCCGTGTAAAATTTTTGTATAAAGAATATACAAATTTACTGAAAATAGAAAAAAAGCCACAAACATTAATAAATGTAGTTTTTTGTTTTTTTGTTTTTATATCGGCGTCCTTCAAAATTTGGCGACCGGGTAGTCGCCGGCGCGCTGTGGCTAATTTTAAACTTTGATCAATAAATACATTAAATTATTAGTTTGTTCATTACACATTTATACAACATTCTTAACAAATGTAATTATAAATTTATTTAGGATTTTGGACCTATTTATTTTTAAAAGATAGTAAGATAGAAAATACTCATTTGTATTGCACTTATATTCATTGAAATGAGTAAAAAATCATAACAATATAAATAAATATCTTCAGATATATATAATCTAAAATTATTAATTCTTAAATATGAAAAATAACGTTAACCATTTTATTCAGAAATATTTATAAAATTTAATTTTTAAAAATAAATGTTGAGATCACATATACAAAAAAAATTTCTAATTTATTTTTTTTTAATAAATAGATAGTCTAAATAACGTAATTTGTATTTATAAATAATAGAATAAATGTGTATATAATAAAAAGTACCGGGACCCCGAGCCTCGGCTCGGTACTTAAGTTAAAAAAAATGATTCATTATTATTGGGTTTGGCTGGTAATATTAATACCTGGGACACCGAGTTGTCGCTCGACCCTTTAAAAAATATTAATCTACAATTAATTATTTATTACAATTATTAAATGTTGCATCATTGCATCAATCTGATTAAAATGAATTGAACTGGGGTCCTCAATAATACAAACAAACAATTTTAGCTAGCATAATAAGATTAATCCAAGTAATATCGTCTATTTCTATTCGACACTATTTTCAGTTATGAAATGAACAGTCAGTAGAGAGTAAAAAAATTGTAATTGAAGACCGTTGTTTTTAAAAATAATTAAATTATTTTATAGATTATAAAATAAAAATTATTGTATTAACATTAAAAATATTGAAATAAAAAAATAATAGTTTGATTTAATAAACTAAAATATTATAAACATTTTTAATGTGAATTTCTCAGGGAGGTAGGGAGCCCAATTCATTTAACCATCCATGTTGTATAAGGAATCTTAATTTCTTAACACTCCGTTTTTTCAAATTTAAAATAGAGGGAGAGAAAGAGTTTCAATTATATTCGAATAGTCTATATATTCTATATATGAGTATTTTTTTTTTCTGAATTTAATACCAAGTTGATTTTCAAAATTTTCTATTCTTTATGCATATGATTGATTACATGTGTTAAAATTTAAACAAATTCAAATATTCTAATTTATAAATTTATATAAAATTTAATATTATTTTTTCGAGACTAATGGCAAATACCGGTGGCCCTAGTCAGAGCAAGAGAAGACTCCTTTTGGTAGCGGCCCAGTCGATGATGTTATATGGATCGGAGATTTGGGCTTTACAACTATATTTTAAGTGAAAAAATGATTTCTTGGTTATATAAAAATTAAAATATGATTCTTTATATCTTTATTATACAGAAAAGTAGGCGTGTTAATATAAAATATATACCTGGGACACCGAACTATCACTCGACCCTTTAACCAATTTATACAATTTATTTTTATATACTTTAAAAATTTTACAATTTTTTAATTATTTATTATAATTGTTAAATGGGATTTCTAAAAATGACCCATTAAAAATTTGTTTCCTAAAATGTTTCAAATTAATTAAAATAAATTGTATAAATGTTCATTTATAAAATCTATATATCTGTGAGTTTGTTTTTCGATTTTTTAAATTTTGAT
This sequence comes from Labia minor, assembly GCA_963082975.1. Lineage (NCBI taxonomy): Eukaryota > Metazoa > Arthropoda > Insecta > Dermaptera > Spongiphoridae > Labia > Labia minor. The sequence continues at coordinate 113,868,875 of OY720344.1, forward strand.
TTTGGATTCGATTAGAGCTTAAAATGTGTAAATGTAAAGTGGTCTTGGTTTTTTTAAAATTCGTTTGGGAACATGGTCAAATCGGCAGTCAAAGTTGAAAATTCCCCATATATTATAACTACTGTAATTAGTATTATTATAATGTAAAATTATAAAGAAAAAATGTTTAGACATTATTATAGACATTTTCATTCTGTAAATTAAATAATTTTATTTCATTTAAATAAATATCTATTTTTAAATATTTTTTTCTCTCTACATTATTTATCTAATTCTCACAATATATTAAGATCATACCGGGACCGAGCCTCGGCTCTGTAATTAAGTTAAAAAAAAAAAATTCATTATTATTGATAAATATATATCGTAATTTATAATTATAAAATATTATTAAAATATATATTTTTAATTTTATTTCGAAATTAAATAAAAAATTTTAAAATATTTTAAATATAAAAAAAATATATATTTTTAATTTTATTTCGAAATTAAATAAAAAATTTTAAAATATTTTAAATATAAAAAAAATATTAATACAATATTCTTTAAAAAAAGGCGGGAGTCAAATTTCAATATAAATGTCATTTGTGATGTCATCAATATATAAATTAATAATAAATAATATTAATAAATATTAAATTTAATAAAAGAACAATGAATAAATAAATATAAAATAGTAATTTATTAAAATGTAAACAATAGATAAAAAGAAAAAAAATAACAAATTCATTATTTTCATTTTCATTTTTAAATAACGATTCACCCGGAGAGTTTCGAACCGACGAAATCCACTCGTTAAAACATCACTTTACCATCTTGACTAAATATATTTAGATAAAAAATTGTCATTTTTTTACTGTCTTAGCAGGCAGATTTGATGTTTTTTATTTTATTTTTTTTTTTTTTGAGAGAGATTAATAAATATCTATATATATTTTATTAAAAATAAATATTTTTAATTTTATTTCGAAATTAAATAATAAATTTTAAAATATTTTAAATAAAAAAAAATATTAATACAAATAAAAATGGAGGCCAATTTTGACGTTTTCCATATATAATTTTCAATTAAGAAATTAATAATGAAGCTGAATGTTTCAAGAGATATCATCAATAAAACTTAATTTTTCTTTATAAATACTATATCTAGTGTGAATTTGAAAAAAATCGTTAGAGCGGTTTTTGAGAACCAATATATATAGATAGATAGATATATACAATTTTAGCTAGCATAATAAGATAAGATTTCAGATGTGACGATATTAGCCGAGCATAACCGAATATACCCGAGCATACTCGATGTTAAATACAAGACTGTTTATAGAGTAAGGATGAAAAATCTTTTAATATTTATTTTTATTCAAATATTCAAGAATTTTATTTACATATTAAGTTTGGAATAAATTAAATATAAAGTAAATTTTAAATTAAAACCAAAAAAGGAATAAACTGGTGAATATTTGTTTGAAAAAAGTTTTGACTTATTAAATAGTCAAATCATCTGGAAGAGAATATAGATCAGTAGAAAGGAAAAACAAGATATAAAAAATATTTTTTCATTTACGAATTAGCTAATATTAAAAAAGATCAATCACTGAAAGAAAAAAAAAAATTCTCCCTTGTGAAGTTGATCAACTGGTTTCTATTTAATAGTCATTTCAACTAGATCACCAATATTTTATGGATTGGTGTCAGAATTTGTTTTTTTTTTTTGTTTTTTATTTTTATTTTTAAATTGACAAATTTATTAATGGAAAGATTTAATCGCAGAATAAACATATATACTACATAAATCATTATTTATTTGATTCTTTTTTTATGGTTTTAAGTTATTTTTTTTTTATGATTCCTAAAACATAAAATATTCTTAAAATCTTATATTCATTTAATTATAACAAGAAAAAGATAGAATCAATATATTTTTTAATAAATTCCTATACTAATAAAAAATTAACAAGAATATTTAAAATATTTTATTTTTTTTTAAAAAGCATTTATAATTGCAAATTTTGGAATATTATAGATATAATAAAAATGTAGGATTAAATATTTATAAAGGGAAAAAATTATTCATAAGTGTTTCTTCTGTTCTAACTTTTAAATAAATAAATAAATATTAAGTAATTTTTTAGATATCTATTTTGAAAATCATTTCTGCATAGCGAGATATTATTGATAATTATGAGAAATAAAAAAATAGAAAATTTCAATGAAATCCGATGATTTTCCATAAAACGAGTTTTTCTGTAGTATGATCTTTCTACAAAATAATTTAGGCTCATAAACCCCAAATGCCCTGAAATAGACAATATTGGTTGAAAAATATATTTGGTCATTTCTTATCATAGTAATAATACAAATTAATAAGTTGACCTGTGGCCAGGTCCGAACCGACCGACGGTTTGAAATAAATTAATTTCCAGCTACAGAAACAATTTCAAATAATTTTCATATATCTATTAATGTAATAAAAAACAGATATGGATACATAAATAATAAATATAAACATTTTTAATTTTATTTTATTTATAATATATATGCAAGACCAGGCTGTGACGTCATGAATGGCTGGATGACGTCATATAATTTTAAATCAAGAAAAAACTAATAAATATGATTTTTCTCGAGGATAAAACCAATACAAAGTGCATGATTCGTGGTGATATATAAAAAAATCTCCTTTGGTGTGAAAATAACCCTTTCCTTCGTATCGTCGATCGCTAATACTACCACTTCCGGTTTCCGGAATTGCACCAAAAGTTGATCAATTCATCCCACTGATGCATTAAGTAAATATACCAAATTTCATCAAAATCGGTTGAGCCGTTCAGGCTGTACACATCTATACGGACGGACGGACAGACGGACTGACAGACGGACGGACAGACGGACTGACAGACGGACGGACAGACGGACGGACAGACATCATGCTAAAAATACTTTTTTCTGTTTAGAAAATGCATGATTCGTGGAGATATGTAAAAATCTCCACATGTGAAATTTGGTGTGAAAACAATACCTCCCTTACTATCGTCGGTCGGTAAAAATTATTAATTATAATAAAATTGTTTTTTTAAAATTTAAGCCCGATTTATATTATTAAAATAAATAATATAACATCAAAGAATATATGCAATACAGATCAAATAAACAATTATTATACATATTCATTTTCACTATCTCGGTAGATTTTCGATGTCGAGATTTTGATGGTTTTATACGTTTTGAAGGTCCCTGAATCATTTTTACTCAGGTTGAGAAAAATGTCTGTGTGTGTCTGTGTGTATGTCTTTATGTTGACAAGATAATGCAAAAACGGTTTGAGCTAGAATAATGAAATTTGGTACACGGGCATTATTCAAAATTAGTAGTTTTCTATCAACTTTGGAGAAATGTAGCTCAACCGGAAGAGGGTCATTACCTACCACGTTTTCATTTTTTTTCCTCTAAACTGACCATAAAAATAAAGATATATGTTTGATAGATTTTTACATATAAAAATTGTATAAAACTGCTATATATAGAATTTCAGATTGATTGAATCGGAGAAAATACTGAAATTAATTTTTTAAATTTTGTCTTAAAAATGAAAGTAAAGAATTTTAAATTTAAATTTAATATATGTTAATTAATTAATTTAATTGAATAACAATACTTTATACTGTAAATTTAAATTTTTTAAAATTAATTAATCCAATTTAATTATATTTAATTTATATGTTATATATAATTAATTAAATTTAATTTAAATATAATTTATAATATGTGTTAATTAATCCAATTCACATTTGCGAGATAGTCGTGTGGAGACACTCCCGATTTTTTATTCAAGTTTATGCTTCTGCAAAATTATCAATAATTTGGTCAAAATTTAAATTAGGAGTCAATTTATAGCCAATGAGAAGAATAATCTCAATTGATTATTAAGCAATATTTAACAATTTTTAATTTCGAAAATGTCTTGGTAATCTTCAACATATACCTAATCGTTATTTTATTATATAGGAGTTTAAATAGTGGTGTGATTATTAATTTGAAATAAAATTTTTTTAAAAAGATTAAAATGAAAAAGTAAACGACATTTTATAGATTTTCTACAAAAACAACCTAACTACGAGAAATGTAGACAAGATTACGAAAAAACGGTTTGAGCTAGAATCATGAAATTTGGTATACGGACATTATTCAAAATTATTAGTTTTCTATCAACTTTGGAGAAATGTAGCTCAACCGGAAGAGGGTCATTACCTACCACGTTTTCATTTTCAGACCTGGCCACAGGTCAACTTATTTTCCTCTAAACTGACCGTAAAAATAAAGATATATGATAGATTTTTACATGATTAAAAATTGTATAAAACTGCAATATATAGAATTTCAGATTGATTGAATCGCTGAAAATACCGAAATTAATTTTTTAACACTGCAAATCTCACTCGCCAACACGTGACGTGGTGCCATCAACAAAGAACTGTTTATTATATTGCTGGTTTATTAAATATTTTAACTTATAATTTATATAATTAATTAAATTTAATTTAAATATAATATATGTTATTTAATCCAATTGAAGTTGCGCGACAGTGGAGTAGAGACACTCCAGCTTATTTTTATGTAAATTATATCAAATTACATATTTCATAATGTATGTATATACATACAATAAATAAAAATTATATATAATAAAAATAGAAATATTTTCAAGGTTTTCAAGCTTATATCTTTAATGTTTTCCAAAAGCTTCTAAAATCTTGTTTGTCTTAAAAATCTGCTACCCTTGAAAGGAATGTGATTCGCTCGAATAAATTTCCAAATGTCTTATAAATAAAAAAAAAGGCATAAGGGGGTGAAATCCAGTTAGAATGGAGGTCCAAGACCTGAAAAACCCGAAAAATGGAAATCAGCTGCCGAGATAAGATGAAAAAAGGGTCCAGGATTTGCAGCAGTGTGTCGTAACGGCCATCTCGTTCATCTGGGAAGCACGTGGGACGGATGTATTGTATTCGGCAAGGACCAAGGGTTGCAGCCTCGAGCGAAGCACGCGGAGAGAGGCAGCAGCAGCCCCAGCAGGGGGGTTTGTCCTCCCTTTTTATTCAACTCGCCACACGACGTGCACACGCAATTTGAATACCTGCTAACGATACGTTTCGCTTTCCTAATTATAGAGATTGAAATGAGCCGTCCATTGGAGAGTATCGTTCAATAAATTTGCCTCCGAGTATTAATCATTGGAAGATGGTTATCAGAAATAATCCTGATTATTAACCACTCACGATGTCCAACGGACCACCACGATCGGAGTAAAATATTACTTCCAGGGCTTTTTTTTTTTACTTTTTCAAACAAATAATAATCGAATAAATGTCCAGGAAAGGGAAGGCAAGAATTATTTCTAATAAATTATAACCCAACAAATCTATATAATTTAAAACAAGTGTTATCCACCAAATTAGTAGCTTCTTCTTCATCATTCTCATCCTCATCCTCATCCTCATCATCTTTATTGAATTCATTTTTATTTGACTTTATCTATTATATATATAATCGCCTCTATAATTTTATTTTATTAGTGAAAGTAAATAAGGATGTAAATAAATTTTTATATTTCTATCGAAAATGCCCCCGTTTGAACTACATATTAAGTTAATCGTTTCTTTGTCCTTAAATATTATTACATCAATAACTATTAAATAAAAAAAATTATAAGTGATATTTTCCAAAAAAAAAAAAAAATAAAAAAAAAAAAATAATAATAATAATAATAAACAAACTGGTTTGTCTTGATCATACAACTTTACCGAACAAATTTAAATAGTATTGGAAAAAATCTGGAGTGTCTCCACTCGATTATCTCGCATATTTGAATTGGATTAATTAACACTTATAATATTTAAATTTAATTTAATTAATTCAATTATAAATTAAAATTAATAAATAATATTTATTAAACCAGCGCATGGTTCGCCCTTTGTTGATGGCACCACGTTACGTGCTGACGCGTTATGGCAGTCAACGTGTCAAAAAATTAATTTCGGTACATTTAGTCATTCAATCAAACTGAAATTCTATATATAGCAATTTTATACGATTTTTAATCATGTCAAAGACTATCAAACATATATTTTTATTTTTACAGTCAGTTTAGAGCAGTGATTTTTTTTTACCGCGGCACACTTTTAACGATTTAAAAATTTGGCAACACACAAAGAAAATGATAAGTGTAAAAGTTTACCATATTGAAAAAAAGTGGTCCCAGAAACGGTTTACCTTTTTTTTCAACCATATATATTGAGAAAATTCAGAAAGTCGGAAATGTTTAAGAGCCTCATAATCTCGCGGCACACTTGTGAAATCTCACTGCACACTAAAGTTGAGAATCACTTGTTTAGGAGGTAAAAAATGAAAATGTTGTACGTAATGGTCCTCTTCAGAATGAGCTACATTTCACAAAAGTTGATAGAAAACTACGAATTTTGAATAATGCTCGTGTACCAAATTTCATTTTTCTAGCTCAAACCGTTTTTGCTTAATCTTGTTTACACACACACACACACACATACTTTTTTCTCAACCTTAGTGAAAATACTCAGGGACTTTCAAAACGTATAAAAACATCAAAATCGAAAATTTTCGTGATCTCTTGCGAGATAGTAAAAACGATGAGTTCATATACAATTTATATTAATGATAATTTTTACTTTCATATAAATAAGTATAAGTATAAATATAAGTATAAATATGATTGTAATGAAATCATATCTCCACCCCCTCCCCCCACCCCTCCCATCTATTCAACCCAAATACTAATAAAACAATAAATGAACCTAAGAATAGTAAAAACGTGAAGGGTTTCAAGAATGTTTTTATCTTTTAAATGGGCATTGTTTTTCTTTTCTTTTCGTTTTGTTGAACAATTCGATTGCTAGCAGGTCGACGTCGTACGCCGTTGGTGGCAACCCTTGGCGGGTAGCACGTGTCCGTCTTTCCTGAAGTGTGTCATCCTGCTTGTTTTTCAAGTCGACCGCCCACGCAGTTTGTCAAGAACACATCTTCCCGTGACAGGGAACATCTTTTTGTCCCATCGGACGAAACCTTCTCATTCTATCAGCAGACCCAAATTCTAAGTAGTTGCACCCAAAGTACCCGACCTTCTTCTTCTTCTTATGCACAGCTGTTCAATGGGCCAGAATAAATGGATAGGCAAATAAATATCAGATAACATGACAGGTTGCATTTGCAAATTTTCCGATTGATTTTGAATTTGCCATTCATCATGAGACATGAGTAACCATTTCAAAAGAATGAATGTTCAACATACAATATTCAATAACGTAACGATTTCATGAAATCAATTCACATTTCACAAACCAAATAACATGAAAATACACACAAACATAGAAATAAGAATTGTTTATTAAAAAGAAATTGAATAAATCATACTTATAAATAAATTAAAGAAATTTATTACTACAACGTGTATAATTATTATTGATACTATAATTTATTGAAATGAATAAATAAATATATTTGTATTAATCTTAAAATTAAAGATAAGTATCTCTACATATTATAATTAATATTATAAAATTAAAAATTAAACTTCAAAGAAATGAATGATTGGAATATTTGTTTTAAGTCATCGTTGTAATATATATATATATATATATATATATATATATATTGATTAGATTCATTAACTGAGATAGTTTTGCGATCACAAAAATTTTCGATGTCGAGATTTTGATGTTTTTATACGTTTTGAAGGTCCCTGATTCATTTTCAATAAGGTTGAGCAACTGCCTGTGTGTGTGTATATATAGACAAGATAACCCGAAAACGTTTTAGCTAGAATAATGAAATTTGGTACATGGGCATTATACAAAATTCGTAGTTTTTTTTATCAACTTTTGAGAAATCTAGCTCATCCGGAACCCATTCTCATCTAATATAACACATTTAAATATTTTCAAGTATTTTTAAAACATTTCACAAAAAAAAAACTGAGTGAAAAATCTAAAAACTGAATGAATATAAAATGATAGATTATATTATTTATTGTATTAATCTTAAAATTAAAATAATATGATGAATATTACAATATATGGAATTGTTAATAGTAATAATAATAATAAGATAAGTTAAGAATATCATAAAATTATTATTATTTTTTTTACTATCTCACCAGAGATAGATAATATTCAGATACAAATCACATAAATTGACTTTGTAACCAAGCCGGGTAGTCTCACTCACCCTCCTCCCTCTCCTCCTTCTATTTGAGATCCACTATAAATTCGATTCAGTGGTTTGTGTAAGGTGAGAGCAGCAATAAATATCGATCTCGATGTTTGTAGGTCTGCCCGCCGAAAGAAAATTTTTGATGTCGAAATTTTGATGTTTTTTACGTTTTGAAGGCCCCTGAGTCATTTTCACTAAAAATAATATTTGTTTGTGTGTGTGTATGTATGTAGACAAGATTACGCAAAAACGGTTTGAGCTAGAATAATGAAATTTTGTATACGGGCATTATTTAAAATTCGTAGTTTTCTATCAACTATTGAGAAATGTAGCTCAACCGGAAGAAGGTCATTACATTTTTTTTCCTTTAGAGTGACCGTAAAAATAATGATATATGTTTGATAATTTTTTCACATGATTAATAATTGTATAAAACTGCTATATATAGAATTTCAGCTTGATTGATTCGCTGAAAGTACCGGAATTTATTTTTTTATTTTTTTTAACTCGTTGACTGCCAATCACTCGCCAGCACGTGACGAGCTATCATCAACAAAGCCAACCACGCGCTGGTTTAATAAATATTCATTATTATTTTAATTTATAATTAATTAAATTTAATTTAAATATAATATATGCTATTTAATCCAATTCAAATTGCGAGATAGTTGAGTGGAGACACTTAGCTTATTTCTATATTCAATATTTTCTATTGAAATTTATTTTCTCTCAGTTATAGATTAATTTAACCAATAATTTGCTTCACTGTAAAATTAAAACTAAAATCATTATAAGTGTACTATAAAATAAAATATAATAAATTGAAAAGTCCATAAATCTAATCTAGTATTATTATTAATCCTAATATATATATATATATATATATATAATTATAAGGAAATATTTAAAATATTATTTAAGGTCAATTAAACTAATTGAACTAAATTTTATAATGTTCTTTTATCTGTTCATAAAATTATGAAAGATACATACATTAATTCATTTTAGAAAATAAATTATATATATATATATATACCTCAATTTAAATTTATGGTATTAGATATGCATTAAGTATAATTCATATGCTTCACGCATCAATTTTTTTTTTTATATATATATGTGAATTTTATTTATTTTTTTTTTATATCTGTCATTGCAAAATATAAAAAATTTAATAAATCATAGCGATTTTAGCAAATATTTATCAAGATTAGTTGGGACACTAATGGACTTTAAATTATGAGAATGGGCTGAAAGGGAAAGAAATATGCCAAATGATGTTAAGTACTATTCCCCTCTCACTTGTTTTATTAATTTCAACATTTTTGAAAATCGTGTTGTTTATCATATAGAACAGCATTCTCCTTTAGCTTTGTTCATTTTTTTCTTGTTTTTTTTTTTTTTTTTTTTTTTTTTTAATTATCAGATTAGAATTTGTTGGCAGGCGGGCAGACAACCATCTCCCAAAAGTGAAATGTGACATGGCATATTAGAAAATATGAAATATGATGTAGGCATATGGCCTTTTAAATATATATATATATATAAGTACAAGATATACTTGCATTAGCTTGGACGCGGAAAATAAATGGCTTTGATCAGTTCAAACCATAGCATCTATAAAGCAATTAAATAAATGGAGGAAACATCTACGTGAGCTACAGCCAAAGCATATAAATCACATCCATACACTCAAGAGGGGAGCGAGGAGAAAGGGAGAAATAGTTGGATTAGTCAAACCGCTGACTTCATCCTCCATTAGTCAATCATAAGTAATCTTTCATTTTTGAAAATAATATTAAATAATAATAATAATAATAATAATAATTAAAAAAGTCTGCAGTGTTTCCACTCGACTATCACGCAAATTTGAATTTCATTAAATAACATAATATATTATATTTAAATTAAATTTAATTAATTAAATTATAAATTAAAATTAATAAATAATATTTATTAAACCAGCGCGTGTTTGGCTCTTTGTTGAGGGCACCACGTCACGTGCTGGCGAGTGATTTGCTATGTTAAAAAATTAATTACTATATATATATCAATTTTATACAATTTTTAATGATGTGAAAACTATCAAACATATATCTTTATTTTAACGGTCTGTTTGGAGGAAAAACACATGAAAACGTGGTAGGTAATGACCCTCTTCCGGATGAGCTAAATTTCTCAAAAGTTGATAGAAAACTACGAATTTTGAATAATGACCGTGTACCAAATTTCATTTTTCTAGCTCAAACCGTTTTTGTGTAATCTTGTTTACCCACACACACAGACAGACCGACAGATATTTTTCTCAACCTTAGTGAAAATGACTCAGGGACCTTCAAAACGTATAAAAACATCAAAATCTCGACATCGAAAATTTTCGTGAGAGGAATACTATAGCGAGTTAGTAAAAAATCATAAGTAATCTTTCATTTTTGAAATTAATATTAAATAATAATAATAATAATAATAATTAAAAAAGTCTGCAGTGTTTCCACTCTACTATCACGCAAATTAGAATTGAATTAAATAACATAATATATTATATTTAAATTAAATTTAATTAATTATATATATATAAATTATAAATTAAGTATAATTAAATTGGATTAATTAATTAATTAATTTTAAAAAAAGTTTAAATTTACAGTATTGTTATTCAATTAAATTAATTAAAGTACTTAATTAGAAAATCAAGCTTTTTTCAATATTTGCAAATTAATTGAAATTTTATTCTATCCGATCATTGGATTTAAGGTTTTTAAAATAATTTTCAATGATAATATTTTATTGAAATAATTAAGACTTTGACTTAATACTATATTTTTGTGAGTTGCGCAAATTTATGAAATAGCATTTGATTTCAACTGCTTTTACTTGCATTTAACTTTTATTATAGTTTTGATAAAAATTAAATACATTACCAGATACTCGACGGGGCAATGGATGTACCCATTACATCTCTTATATGGGAGGTTCAATGTGTATACAATTACAAATATTTATATGGATAGTGCAATTTGAATATCTATTAAATAGAGATATTATTTTTTTATAATCATATCAAGCGAGCCGGGTGTTTGTTGATGACACCACGTCACTTGCTGGCGCGTGATTGGCAGTCAATGTGTTAAAAAATTTAAATAATTAATTCCGGTGCTTTCAGCGAATCAATCAATTCTATATATAGCAATTTTATATAATTTTTAATCATGTGAAAAACTATCAAACATATATCTTTATTTTTACGGTCACTTTAGAGGAAAAAAATCTGGAGTGTCTCAACTCAAGTAACTCGTAAATTTGAATTGGATTAATTATCATATATTATATTTAAATTAATTAAATTAATTATATAAATTATAAATTAAGTATAATAATAATTGGATTAATTAATTAATTAAAAATTGAATTTTACAGAATAGTATTGTTATTCAATTAAATTAATTAACGCGTACTTATTTTAAATTTAAATATAAAACCTTTACCTTCTTTTAAGTCAAAAATTTAAAAAATGAATTCCGGTATTTTCATTAATTCAATCAAGCTGAAATTCTATATATATCAGTTTTATACAATTTTTAATGATGTGAAAACTGTCAAACATATATATCTTTATTTTTAGTCAGTTTAGAGGAAAAAAATGAAAACGTGTGGTAGGTAATGATCTTCTTCCAAATAAGCTACATTTCTCAAAATTTGATAGAAAACTCCGAATTTTGTATAATGCCCGTGTACCAAATTTTATTATTCCAGCTGAAACCGTTTTTGCGTAATCTTGTCTACACGCACACGCAGAGAGACAGTCACATATTTTTCTCAAACTTAGTGAAAATGACTCAGGGACCTTCAAAAAGTATAAAAACATCAAAATCTCGACATCGAAAATTCTTTAGCTAGATAGTTAGAAATTAATCTGGTCTCTGAACATATTTTATCTATCGTTTGTATAAATTCAATTATAAATCGATTTGAAATGAATGATATTTACATAATTTCTGGAAATTTAAATTTTATGAAAATAAATAAATAGAAATTTGATGCTGGTATGTTATTCTGTCATTTTTGTAGATGGGTATTTTTACCGACCGACGATAGTAAGGGAGGTATTGTTTTCACACCAAATTTCACATGTGGAGATTTTTACATATCTCCACGAATCATGCATTTTCTTAACAGAAAAAAGTATTTTTAGCATGATGTCTGTCCGTCCGTGTTTTTTATTACATTAATAGATATATTAAAATTATTTGAAATTGTTTCTGTAGCTGGAAATTAATTTACTTCAAACCGTCGGTCGGTTCGGACCTGGCCACAGGTCAACTTATTTCTATAGTGTCTTTTACGACATAGACGATTGTAAATTGTATATAATAATAATAATAGTAATAATAAATAGTTACTAAATAAAAGGTATTAGCCTGCCTGGCTATATCCCAGAGAAAAAGGCATAATAATAAAAAAAAATTGATTTTAAAATTTGGATCTTTTTTCTACCCCTACTTTTCCCCTCCCCCCACATTTTTCTTTTCTTCATGGAGCGTAACTGAAAATGATGGACAGGTAAAACGTCATTTGATATCGTCTGGGGTGGTTTTTAAAAATATGCTCCAAGTCATCTAATTGTAAAATGTTTAAGATCTTTGTCATTTCCATGTAAATATTTGTCAATTGAAAAATTTATTATTAGATTTCTTTAAGAAAAGGGCCACAAAATTGACCATATTTCATGAATGAAGAGAGAGAGAAGAGAATGGATCGTATCAATCCACCATAATAGAAGATAATAGATTGATAATCGTGGCCTAAGGACCCTTGTCCCTGAAAAAAAGAGACAGACAACCACGGACAACTCATATGTGCATTATTCATACAATCAAGGGGGGACAAAATCCATATATAGAAATATATATATATATATAATATATAGATGGATTCTATTTTTTTTTTTTTTTTTTGTTTTGTTTTGTTCTCAAGTTGTTGAGCCATGTCTTATGTAACCGAAGAAGAGACATGTCAAAATAATCTGAAAAGACCGTCAAATGTCATTTCATTTCTCTCGGTGGTCGGACAAAAACCGGAGAGGCTGATGATTGGCTCAGCAAAAATTTTGAAAAACACTCGAGCAGAAAAAGAAAAAGATAAAAATGAATTCTTGAAAAAGAGAGAGAGAGAGGGAGAGAGAAGAAAAAATAAAATAATATCTAGAAAAAGCGTATAGAAATATATAAAAAAAAAAATGGATAAAATATTTAATGTTGAAATTTGATCATTCAGGAAAAGTAAAAAGATTTTTCACTTTGACAAGGGCGGTTACAAGTTACATATTTATCAAATATTGATAAAAATAAAGATAAACAGCGGTTGGTTAGTAGTTTAAAGATTTTTAGATTAAAATTATAAAATTTATAAAAAAAAAAAAATTTGAATATCAAAATTGATTGATCAAACATCGATTAGATAGCAATGATTTAATTTATTATTCTTAAAGTATTTATGAAAAAAAAAATTTAATAATTTTTTTCCAAAAATATAACAATATTTTTCTAAAAATATATTTTCTTGTAAATGTTATTTTATTGGAAAAATACTCTATAAGAACACTCAAAGTATATATTTTAATATCATAAACAAAATTTTATACCTATGTTTAAAAAATTTCATACCTATGTTTAAAAAATAGTTTATTCTATCATTGTAAAAAAATTTTTAAATAATTTATATAATAATTTGAAATCTAAGTAGTATTTATACTTACAATAGTTATTTAATTTTTTTTTAATCTTGTAAAATATTATTAAATAAGTTGACCTGTGGCCAGGTCCGAACCGACCGACGGTTTGAAATAAATTAATTTCCAGCTACAGAAACAATTTCAAATAATTTTAATATATCTATTAATGTAATAAAAAACAGATATGGATATAACATAAATATTTTTAATTTTATTTTATTTATAATATATAGCTGAAGTAGCCGGCGTTGCCCGGCGTTACCCGAGGATGTGACTTCTTGAAGGGCTGGGTATAATTTTAAATTAAGAAAAACATAATAAAGATGATTTTTCCCGAGGATAAAACCAATACATTTGTGGTGATATGTAAAAAAATCTCCTCATGTGAAATTTGGTGTGAAAATAACCCTTCCTTCCTATCGTCGATCGCTAATACTACCACTTCCGGTTTCCGGATTTGCACCAAAAGTTGATGAATTCATGCTACTAATGCTTTAAGTAAATATACCAAATTTTATCAAAATCGGTTGAGCCGTTCAGGCTGTTCACATCTATACGGACAGACGGACGGACAGACATCATGCTAAAAATACTTTTTTCTGTTAAGAAAATGCATGATTCGTGGAGATATGTAAAAATCTCCACATGTGAAATTTGGTGTGAAAACAATACCTCCCTTACTATCGTCGGTCGGTAAAAAGAAAAACATCTTAAAATAACAATATATGAATAATCCCTTTGACAGGTCGTACTGTTAATAAGGAATACTATAAAGAAATTATGCAACGTTTGCGTGAATCATATCGTAATTGGGATCGTCATGGATTCCACATTACGATAATACACTAGCTCACATATCATTGTTTGGTCGTGATTTTTTGGCCAAAAACAACACCGTAATCATGCCTCAACCACCTTATTCACCAGATTTGGCTGCCTGTGACTTTTTCCTATTTCCAAAACTGAAAAGATCAATGAAAGGAAAGCGTTTTGTCACAATTGATGAGATAAAGTCGGAATCGAAGAAGCCAAACCGAAAATCGAATTTCAGAAGTTCTTCGACGATTGGAAGAAGCGCTGGCATAATTGCACTATATCTGAGGGGGATTACTTTGAAGGGGACAAAATGGTTATTGATGAATAAATAAATATTTTCAAAATAATTCAAAATTCAATTTTTCTTTTAAACAAACCTCGTGTGTATATATGTGTAATATAATATATAATGACTTTTTTTTCTTTAATCACTCTTTATTTCTCTTCGTCAGCATGAATTTTGTTTTGGCTGTTAATAAGTTTTTCATCCCTTGTGGCCTGTTTCTAATGAGATGGCTACTACAACCGGCGGGCAGACCTACAAACATCGAGATCGATATTTATTGCTGCTCTCACCTTACACAAACCACTGAATGGAATTTATAGTGGATCTCAAGTAGAAGGAGGAGAGGGAGGAGGGTGAGTGAGACTACCCGGCTTGGTTACAAAGTCAATTTATGTGATTTGTATCTGAAACGATGTCCGATCATATTTTACTGCATCTTATTACGAATACAATAATACTTTCTCTCAGGGGCAAAAGCAGAAATCCCGTTCCTTTCAAGGGAATTATTCAAATCGTATGGAAATTTCTTCTTCCTTTTCAGAAAAATTATTTACATTTATTAAAAAAAAAAAATAAATAAAAATAATAATAATAAATAAAAGACAAATACATTCCAAACAAGGTAATTTACTTATTACCTTATTTGGTTTCTTTATTTTACACTTTATTAAAATAACTTTAAGCCTGTTCAACACTACATATTTTTTTTTTTTTTTGTATTTTTAATAATTAATGAATGACCATTAAATAAAAATGCATATTTAAACCACTTTTCTTATTTATTTCTTATTAATTTATTCATATCTTTAATCGAATGCTTTTTGATTCAGGTATTTTTTTTTATTTATTTATTAGGGTTACTATCTAGTAACATTTTTAATACTTTGAGAGGATTGTCTATTTTCATTGAATGAACATATATTTTTCTAAACAAGTCAACTCTCTTTATAAATATTTAATTCCAAATAAAAATATACATATACTCGAAAAGCCTTTGTAACAAAGCTTCCATGTTTGCTATTCGCCAAAGATAGTATTGCGATCACGAAAATTTTTGATGTCGAGATTTTGATGTTTTTATACGTTTTGAAGGTCCCACAACCTAACTACGAGAAATCTCTGAATTCTTCTTTATATAATAAATATAGTGAATTAAAGATGTATTTAATTTAAATTAAATTCATATTTATTCCATTCAAATAATTATTTTATAAATATTTTAGCATCTATATACTAAAAAATATAAAATTGTAAAATTAGATTAATATCTCTAGTAACATTTATTTTTATGTAGTTGGGTGTTGTATTTACTATCTCGCCAGAGATAGTATTGCGATGATGAAAATTTTTGATGTTGAGATTTTGATGTTTTTATACGTTTTGAAGGTCTCTGAGTCATTTTCACGAAGGCTGTGTTTGTGTGAGTATGTAGACAAGATTAGGCAAAAACGGTTGGAGCTAGAATAATGAAATTTAGTAAATGGGCATTATTCAAAATTAGTAGTTTTCTATCACCTTTGGAGAAATGTAGATCAACCGGAAGAGGGTCATTACCTACCACGTTTTGATTTTTTTTCCTCTAAAGTGACCGCAAAAATAAAGATATATGTTTGATAATTTTTCATATGATTTAAGATTGTATAAAACTGCTATATATAGATTTTTAGCTTGATTGAATCGCTTAAAGTAGCGGAATTAATTTTTTAACACTGCAAATCTCACGCGCAAACACGTGATGTGGTGCCATCAACAAAGAGCCAAACATGCGCTGGTTTAATAAATATTATTTATTAACTTTAATTTATAATTAATTAAATGTAATTAAAATATAATATATGTTATTTATTCCAATTCAAATTGCGAGATAGTCGAGTGGAGACACTCCAGCTTATTTTTTGTAGTGATTTAAAATTGATGCAACTTAAAAATTTGAATTTTTAACTCGTTGACTGCCGATCACGCACCAGCATGGGACGTTATGTCATCAACAAAGAGCCAAACACGCGGTGGTTTGATAAAAATTATTTATTAATTTTAATTTATAATTTAATGAATTAAATTTAAATTAAATATAATATATGTTAATTAATCTAATTTCAATTTGCGAGATAGCCGAGTGGAGACACTCCAGATTTTTTTTATTAAGATCACTAAACTGGTAAAGTCTTTTTGAAATCATCATCATTTTTCGTTAACTCTGAAATAGAGTTTCAACTGATGTTTTTAATGCAAATTGACCTGTTATGGCCGATTTTGACCTTTTCAAAAATGTTTTCTATACTCAATAATTGTTGTATTATTTCTTCAACAATTTGTATTATTTATTTTCTGATAGATGAAATATATTATGGTTGCAATCTAATATTTCTTTTACGTTGGTCATTTATTAACCAACACTCCCCCCTCCTCTTCTCCCTTTTCTATCCTGGGCAGCCAGCCACTCGATGTGTTTTGAGCTGTTAGGTGTCCCCTGGGGGGATTTCTCCCACCATCTTCTATTGATTTATGAGAAACAACGTCTTGAGATTAAACTAAACAAAAGCTTGACGGACGAGAGAGAACAGCCGCTGTTGTTTGGGCCCTTTTGTAACCAAATGAGCTTGGCAGCGTGTGCCGGACCACTTCGAGGAATCACGCCACTTCATTTACTGGTTAATTATCACACTTGATTATTATAAAAAGAAGTAAGGCATGCGTTTTGCTTTATTACTTTTTTCAAATTCTAATTAATTCATGAACACTTTTTTCAAATAAACTTTAACTACTATAGTATTAAAAAAAATACCTTTTGTTATTCCTTATTTACCACTTAGATATACATATATTATATAAAACTAAAAAATAAAGAAATTATTGTTTTAATCAAGAATAATAAATATTTCAAATTATAAGACGTATTGTAGAACGTATGTAGATCTAGTGTGTCTTTTAATAAAAATCTAATTTTTAAATTTTAAATTTAAATACGAAATCAATTTTCCAAAATTTTCCGTATGTAGATCTAGTGTGTCTTTTAATAAAAATCTAATTTTTAAATTTTAAATTTAAATACGAAATCA
This sequence comes from Labia minor, assembly GCA_963082975.1. NCBI lineage: Eukaryota > Metazoa > Arthropoda > Insecta > Dermaptera > Spongiphoridae > Labia > Labia minor. The sequence goes on from OY720344.1 coordinate 113,887,005, forward strand.
ATTTTCCAAAATGATAAATACCTACACAAAATACGAGGGCAATTCACAAAGTAGGTTAAGTTTTGGAATTAAGTACAGAAAAATGTTTTTTATTATATACATTTGAAAAAGCAACTAAAATTATATTTTTCTACATAATCGCCAAAAAAGTTGAGACATTTATCGTAGCGATGAACGAGCTTCTAAATTCCTTCCTCATAGAAATCCGCCGCCTGAGTGTGGTACCCACCTGGCACAAAACTTATGGTAGACTAACTTTTGAGAATCAACTGCCTGAAACCATAACCCAACTTTTCTTCAGTTTTCCGTAAATTTCACGCATTTTATAGTACGAAATTGTTTCTCAAAAGTTAGGCTACCATAAGTTTTATGCCAGGTGGGTACCACACTCAGGCGGTGGATTTCCAAGCTCGTTCATTGCTACGATAAATGTCTCAACTTTTTTGGTGATTATCTAGAAAAATATAATTTTAGTTGCTTTTTCAAATGTATATAATAAAATACATTTTTCTGTACCTACTTGGTGATTTGCCCTCGTATAATTTACTTTTATGGAAAATATTATTTTTAGAATTTAAATATGCTTTAAAAATGTATAAAATATATTATAACAATATTAAGTTAAATTTCATTAATTTGAGGAAATTTTTTATAAATTTCAAATACTACTGTAATAGTTAATTATTTAATAACTAGCCATATGCTACCGGCGGCATACAACTCTTCTTAGAATATGAAATTATTAATTTTATTAATAATTATTAATCGTAATAATTTTTTTATTTTTTTCCAATATTTAATAATAACAAAACAGAATTTAAATAACATGAAGTTAGTTACATATTAATAATTTTGACAATTTGTAACTATCTTCATAATGTTACAGACATCACATACATACGACGGAAATCATATATATTGATTAATCATCACTACTATGTTCTAGTTATCGGTAATCCAATCGTTGTTGCCCTGTCCTTTCTCGATTATATCATAACATGATCATACATTATTTCTATAATTGTAAACTACAAATTACATTATATTTTCATAAAATTTATGAATAATTTATTATCTGAATTAAAATTTCTATAAATGAAAAATATAATCTATAAATAATTGTAAATTTAAATATCAGGGAAAAAAAAAACAAAATTAAAAAAATTTTTTACCCAATTTCAGGTGGATTGTAAAACAGCCGGTATTTTTTTTTTCTATTCAATGAAAGCTCCAATATTTTTCTTTTATAATCTTTTGTTATTTTTTCTTAAGCAAAAACTCTTCATCATTAAAGATCAATTTATTTTCTCCGTAAAGTTGTAAGCTTCTCCTCTAACAATTTCGTTGTTTTAAAAGAGAGAATAGTTAGAAAATTACTCTCCCATGGTTTTCGAATGAGGCGATTATCAGCTAATAAAAATTCCTTTCAGGTGGAAACGTGCCTTTATAGGTGGGGGTGGTTTAGACCAATGGTAAATGGCTACTAATGCTAATGGCCTAGTCGAGTAAACTAAGTACCGACTGAGTGCTGACTGACGACACAAAGTAGAGGAGGGAAGGAGGGGGGGAGAGGTAGGCGCGAGTTGAACTTTTTTGTTTTAGTTTGATGGACCAAACCCATCCATGCTCGATGATTGATGAGAAGCACTTGTTGAGCTGCAGGCTGATGGATGGCGCTACACCACGTCAAATCGACGCCCCCTCCACTTCTACTTCACCTCCGCCTACGAATAAATCCCTCATAAAACCATCAACTCATCTCCACTATCCCAATAAATAAAATTTGTAAGGTTTGGAATAACTAATGTTAGTTAAGAATAATATAAATGTTATTTTTTCAAATTTATTTCACCAGAAGAAAAAATTAAAAAAAAAATTTTTTGTAGGTATATTTAATCATTTGTTAAATTTTTTTAATATATTAGCTCGAACTAACTGTAATGATAAATAATGATTAGGAATTTTTTACTAAATTTTTATCTTTTTATCTTGTGTGAATCATATAGCACAGGTATATGTGGAAAAATTTAAATTTTAATTAATAAATAATAATTTTTTTAATAAAAAAAATTCTTCCTTTTTTTAAGTTTTATATTTTTAAATTTTATTAAAATTATTTATTTTTATAATTAATTATAATTTTTTTGTTTTTTTTGTCTTTTGATAATTATAATTTTTTTCTATTATTTTTTTTTTAAATTCAAAAAACTGTATTCCTCCTAGAATCTAATAATATTTTCGAAAAAATATATATTTGTAATTGTGGGTTTAAGTTTTAATTCTCAATTAGGTAAATATTTTCCTTCTTTTTCTTTTTGTTAATTTTTAATTAAATTTATTAAATTTATATCTATCTCTGTGGCTCTACGGAACTCGAAAGTTCTTGGCCACAGCAACCACATTTCTCCAAAGTCCCTATCCTGAGCCAGAACCATCCAACTGGTACCCTCTCCCATCTCTCTCACGTTCCTTCCCACATTATCCACCCTTCCAAGCGGACTTTTCCCACTCGGTCTCCCCACCAATATATTTTCGCCATTCTTTCCTCTCCCATTCTAGCCACGTGCCCTGCTCATCGCAGCCTTCTCGATTTTATAATTCTAACTATATCTGGAGATGCATAGAGGTCATGCAATTCATCGTTATGCAGTCTCCGCCATTCTCTGGTCACCTCATCTTTCTTTTGCAGAATCCTATTCTCAAATACTCTAAATCTACTCTCGTCACCTAAGGTCATAGACCATGCCTCATACCCATACAATACAACCAGCAAAATAATTATTTTATATATTTTAATTTTTATCCCTTTTGATAATAATTAAATTTAAATAAAATCTTTATTTTAAATGATTTAACTATGTACCTATAAAAATTTCAGACTCAATTTCCCTCTCACATATTAAAATAAGCTGGAGTGTCTCCACTCGACTATCTCGCAATTGGATTAAATAACATAATATATTATATTTAAATTAAATTTAATTAATTATAAATTATAAATAATAAATATTATACGTCACGTGTTGGAGCGTGAGATTTGCAGTGTTAAAAAATTAATTCTGGTACTTTCAGCAATTCAATCAAGCTGAAATTCTATATATAGCAGTTTTATACAATTATTAATCATGTGAAAAATTATCAAACATATATTTTTATTTTTACGGTCACTTTAGAGGAAAAAAAATCAAAACGTTGTAGGTAATGAGCCTCTTCCGGTTGAGCTACATTTCTCAAAAGTTGATAGAAAACTATGAATTTTGAATAATGCTCATGTACCAAATTGCATCATTCTAGCTCAAACCGTTTTTGCGTAATCTTGCCTACATACATACACACACACACATACACACATACGCACATACACACACACACACATTTTTCTCAACCTTAGTGAAAATGATTCAGGAACCTTCAAAACGTATAAAAACATCAAAATCTCAACATCGAAAATTTTCGTGATCGCAATACTATCTCTGGCGAGATAGTAAAAATAGTAATTTATTTTTTATACTTATTACAGATGCAGTTAGAGTGATAGATAGATAGATATTGAAATAATGCATGTATGACCATACACGGTATTTATTCTTTTTCATTTTCCAATTGCAACTAAAAGATAATTTGTTATCAACATATTTTTTTTTTCTTTTCCTAATTCTCTTTCATGTAAGCTATTCTAAAAAATAAAATCAACATTGATTAATAGCTTTGAAGCTTTTAACTCGCCCGAATGATTAATAATTTATTTGTCAAAATCGAAATTGGTGTAAATCTATTCCAGGTGGCAACTTAATTAGTTCATTATTTTTCAAAATTGATGACTACTATATCTATAATACTTTTTTTGAATTAAATAATAAAAAAATCTATTATTAATTATACATGTATTAATTTTCAATTTTGATTTTTGTTTTCTATTTTTATGATTTGAAGAAAATTCAAAACTAAATTTTTTTTTACTATCTCACCAGAGATAGTATTGCGATCACGAAAATTTTCAATGTCGAGATTTTTATTTTTTTATACGTTTTGAAGGTTCGTGAATTATTTTCACTAAAGTTGAGAAAAATGTCTCTCTGTGTGTGTATATATATGTATGTGTGTGCGTATGTATGTATGTAGACAAGATTACACAAAAACGGTTTGAGCTAGAATCATGAAATTTTGTATACGGGCATTATTCAAAATTCGTAGTTTTCTATCAACTTTTGAGAAATGTAGCTCAACCGGAAGAAGGTCTTTACTTACAACGTTTTGATTTTTTTTCCTCTAAAGTGACCGTAAAACTAAAGATATATGTTTGATAATTTTTCATATAATTAAAGATTGTGTAAAACTGCTATATATAGATTTTTAGCTTGATTGAATCGCTGAAAGTACCGGAATTAATTTTTTAACACTGCAAATTTCACGCGCCAACACGTGACGTGGTGCCATCAACTAAGAACCAAAAATGCTCTGGTTTAATATATACTCCTATATATTAATTTTAATTTATAATTTATATATAATTAAATTTAATTTAAATATAATATATGTCAATTTATCCTATTCAAATTGCGAGATAGTCGAACGGAGACACTCCAGCTTATTTTTTTGTTTTTTCAATTTTTTTTTTCTTTTTTCCCAAACTTCAAATTATAACATACGATAATCTAGTTTAGTTTCATTTCCTGTCCAACTCCCTGAAGCTGTCCATTTGTTTTAATAATCAATTCTATATTATAATTATCAATCATACCATACCATATGAAATATTAACTGTGAAAAATTTCAATCACGTGGCAATTTTATGAACACCTCCATTGGAATGTACCGTTTGATTAAAGCGATTATTTTATGTATAATAATAAGATCTATCTATATTATTATATTTATATAATTATATTGTCAATTATTACACTAAAGTCAAATAAACGATTATAATTTGAAATTATTAGAAAATTCCAAACTTTGAAATAATTAAGGGGAAGAAAAACTGTTTAAGCAATTTTTTAATTCCTACATACTTAAAAATGTTGTTGTTTTTTGTCTGTAATTTGGAAATATGAAGAGCGTTAAACGGGTCGTTTATAATCTGAAGAGTATCTTCGACCCTTCTTCTGCTTTTTGGTTCTCCCCCCCCCTCCCTCTCATTCCAATGCATAAAATCTAACGATCGATCGCTTATCACTTCTTGTCTCATCCTTTAAACGAATTATCGACAGTTTATTAAACAACAGCCATCAAAAAAAAAAAAATAATTCCGGATCAAATTCTGAGTTAATTGAATATCATGAAAGTGATTAAATATAAATCATGCCCGTTTGAATGTTGGCCGCTAATCGTTTTAAATTACGCCGTTTTTATTCAGTTCCAAAACCATTAAAAAAGAAATATAGGTACAGTCTTTAAATTATAATACTTAATTTTTTTTAATTGCATTTTTGAACACTTTGTTAGTAATTTTTACTAAGTCCCAAAAAAAAAGAAAAATAATTAAACAGGTAATAAAATAATAAATCGCCCACCTACAAATTTATTTTTTATTTTTTTTTTCATTTTCTATTTATATTGACTCAATTATTATTTTTATAATTAATAAAAATATATTTTTACTTTTTATCAAATGAAATACAAAAAATGTATAAAATTTCTATTTTTAGGTTGCATCAATTTTAAATCACTACAAAAAATAAAAGCTGGAGTGTCTCCACTCGACTATCTCGCAATTTATCCCAATTGGATTAAATAAATTAAATTTAATTAATTATAAATTAAAATTAATAAATATTTATTAAACCAGCGCATGTTTGGTTCTTTGTTGATGGCACCATAACACGTGTTGGCGCGTGATTTGCAGTGTTAAAAAATTAACTCTGGTACTTTCAACGATTCAATCAAGCTAAAATTCTATATATAGGAGTTTTATACAATTTTTAATCATGTGAAAAACTACCAAACATATATCTTTATTTTTACGGTCAGTTTAGAGGGGAAAAAATGAAAACGTGGAAGGTAATGACCCTCTTCCGGTTGAGCTAATTTCTCCAAAGTTGATAGAAAACTACGAATTTTGAATAATGCCCGTATACCAAAATTCATGATTCTATCTCAAACCGTTTTTGCGTAATCTTGTCTACATACACACACACACACACAGACATTTTTCTCAACCTTAGTGAAAGTGATTCAGGAACCTTCAAAACGTATAAAAACATCAAAATCTCAACATCGAAAATTTTCGTGATCGCAATACTATCTCCGGCGAGATAGTAAAAATAAATAAAATTATTTTCTATTGATTAAATTTTTTATTTTATTTTTTTCCTTACAGACATTTTCTTTTAATATATAATAATTTATAAAGTATTTAAGTTAATATAAGAAAAATATTTAACAAAAATTAAAAATTAGAACTTGAATTAATAATTTATAATAGACTTTATTTTCACATAAAATTAATTAAAATATTTAATTAAATGAGTTTTCTTTTAAATATATCACAGTTATTTCTCGCATTCTAATTCTCATCGTCTCCTATTAAATTAATTTTTCAAAAATCACACATAACAATTTAATTATGAAGAGTTAGTTTCTAAACTAGTGTTTAAAAATTCATTAATAGGTTTATTTAAGATTGTATTTCAACCACTACGTTTTAGTTTTAATAGTTTGTACCAATAGATTTTATTGCAATATTTTCTATTATTTTATTCAAATATATACAGTAGAACCTCGACAATTTAAAGTTCAAGGGAAACACAAAATATTTTAAGTTATAGAGGTTTTAAGTTATCAAGGGTCTATGTTAGGGGGATAAGTTAAGAACATTTTTTAATCACAAAATATTTTAAATTATAGAGCAGTGATTCTCAACCACTGTGCCGCGAGATTCTCAAAATTATTACAAAAATAAAGAGGCTCTTAAACATTTCCGACTTTTTTTTTCTAAATTTTTCCAATATGGTTCTAAAAAAAAAGTAAACCGTTTTTGGACTACTTTTTTCAATATGGTAGACTTTTACACTTATCTTTTTCTCTGTGTGCCGCCAAATTTTCAAACCGTTAAAAGTGTGCCGCGGTAAAAAAAAGGTTGAGAATCACTGTTATAGAGGTTTTAAGTTATCAAGGGTCTATGTTAGGGATAGGCGTATAGGTTAATATCATTTTTTTTAAGGCTAAATCATGTCGTTTTTTAAAATTCTCTAACCAGCCATTGGTGGCTTTAAAATTTTTGATTTTCAGCGAATTAGCAAACTTTTCAACTTTTTCTTTCAGTATGGGTCCACTAACATTGATGTTTTTGTCTCGATACTGTTTGAACCACGTAAACTTTGTTCTAAATTAGAGAATTCGGCTTTTTCGTTTTTTACATTGAATACTTTCTCCTGATTCTTGTTTCTTCAAGATTTCAGCTTCTGAGGGCCAATACAGAGATTACTTATTTAAGTTATAGAGGTTGCGTATTTTAAGTTATTGAGGTTTTGGGCTGTGTTGGGAAGGGAACATATTATTTTTTGAAGTTATCGAGGTTTTTAAGTTACCGAGGTTTGAGTTATCGAGATTCTACTGTATTACAATTATATGTAACTTTGAATATACTAAGGCAGAGTTTTCCAACCTGCTGTTGTAAAGAGGCCGCAAATGTATTAGAACAATTATTGTTAAGATTTTTTTTCTAAATATATTTTATAAATGTATTTAGCAAAGTACCTCTTTGAATTGAAATTAATTCAATTTTATTTCACTTATATAATTCATAAATAATTTAATGAAAATATGAATATATTAATCAATGAAATATCTAAATAAAATTTAATACTACACTATTATATTTTATATGATTTAATTCAATTTAAACTGTTTTTTATTTTTATTTTTTTATTAAATAAATTAATTCATTAATTTCATATTAATCTATTTTTTTTTTAATTTTGAATGCTTTCGGCTTACTCAACATAAAAATATTTTTTTTTTGTAACAGGTTTTTTTTTCAGATTAAAATTAATTAATTGAGTAGAAGATAAATTATTTGAAAAAAAAACGGAATAATAATTTTCTACTTTTATTGATACTATATCGATCAGAAATTATTAAAAAATAAATCGTCATGAATGAAAATAAGATTAACGTTTCTAGATGGCAATAACGATTTAATTTATAGATTGTTCAAGATTTATTTTCAAAGTCTTGGTCGAGTTCGATTGAATGTTAATCGGTAATAAAAATGCGTAGCGTAGTACGGAAGCAGTTTAATATATACAAACTGACACCAGAGTACTATAGTATTAAATATATCAATAAATATATTAATTTATATATATTTTTTGTCCTCAATTTATTAATATCAATTGCAATAATATATAATTTTTATAAACTTGAAGTTTTTTAGCATATTAATTAGATTACGATCAAATAAAATAAATAATAATATAATAATAATATTAATAATACACATATTTATATACATGCAATGTGTAGCAGCTGCTTTCCTAAATTCCCGAGTCACTCATTTTGGAATGAGTTCAAATTTGTTTTTTGCCACCAAATGATAAAAGAGCATGTCGTTTTTCGATTTGAACATTAAATTTTATGTGCACGAGAATGAATTCGGGAAAAATTATTATTGAAAATTTATAATTTTATATTCTAAATCGTGTATGTATAATAAGTAGTAGGATCTTTTTTTTTTTGTAAAATATAAAAATGAATGAATGAAACGTTTTCTGGTTAATAAATTTATTTATTTATGTTATCAAGTCTAAAATTTGTCCAAGGAAACACAAATATTAAGTTTTATATATGTACACATATTTAAATAAATAATCATGATATTGATTTGATATTGAGATTATAGATTCGATGACATATTTTAAATTATTAACTTAACCAAACCCACTACATACAAATACATTTTAAGCAAAATATTCAATTTTTAGATCTGCTACAAATTTTTCTATTTTATTTCAATTATCATATTATTATGTAATTTTTTTTTTAAACTACTTTTATTTATTTTCTTTTATTAATTAATTTGAAAACACAAATTAAATTTATTAAACTATATTCTGTAGTCAAATATTTAAAATATTGACGCCCTTCATACTACACTAGCGCCAAAGATTGGGACTTTGACCACTTCCGCTGGCTTAGCGTCTCTTTTTACTATCTCGTAAGAGATAGTATTGCGATCACGAAAATTTTCGATGTTGAGATTTTGATGTTTTTATATGTTTTGAAGGTTCCTGAATCATTTTCACTAAGGTTGAGAAAAATGCCTGTGTGTGTGTGTGTGTGTGTGTGTGTGTGTGTGTGTGTGTGTGTGTGTGTGTGTATGTAGGCAAGATTACGCAAAAACGGTTTGAGCTAGAATGATGAAATTTGGTACATGGACATTATTCAAAATTCATAGTTTTCTATCAACTTTTGAGAAATGTAGCTCAACCGGAAGAGGGTCATTACCTACAACGTTTTGATTTTTTTTCCTCTAAAGTGACCGTAAAAATAAAGATATATGTTTGATAATTTATCACATGATTAATAATTGTATAAAACTGCTATATATAGAATTTCAGCTTGATTGAATCCCTGAAAGTACCAGAATTAATTTTTTAATACGTTGATTGGCAATCACGCGCCAGCACGTGACGTATTGTCATCCACAAAGAGCCAAACACGCGCTGGTTTAATAAATATTATTTATTATTTATAATTTATAATTAATTAAATTTAATTTAAATATAATATATTATGTTATTTACTCCAATTCAAATTGCGAGATAGTCGAGTGGAGACACTCCAGCTAATTTTATGTTGTTAATAGACGCTATCGTTAGATTATGAATTCTTTCTTTTATTATTATGCTATTAATTAGTTTATATATTTTCTTTACATTTTTTATAATTATCTAAATAATATAATAATTGCATTAATAGTTACTAGCTGTTCCGAGCGCCTACGGCGCTCTTCACACCTAGACGGGGGCTCCGCCCCCTGTACCCCCGAGTGATACATAGTATTTGGTTGAAAGTCTGTATGTAAAAGGTTTTCATCCATTTTGTTTCAATCAGTATAAGTAGATAAGACATATATTTGTTTTCTTGTAAAATATATTTTAATTTAATCAGTAAATTAATTTTATATTATTATTGTATATGTTATATTTATCTAACTCTGTGTCTCTACAGTTTTCGAAAGTTCTTAGCCGCAGCATCCACATTTCTCTAAGCGTCCCTATCCTGAGCTACAACCAAATCCTACCCTGTCCCATCTCTCTCATGTCCCTTCCTTCATTGTCCACCCACCTTGGTCATTGGTCTTCCACCGGATGTTTTCCAATCGGTTTCTCCCAATTTCTAGTTTCTCCAATTCCAACCACGTCCCCTTCCCATCCCAGCCTTCTTGATTTTATAACCTTAACTATATCTGGACATTATTTCTCGTTATGCCATCTCCGCCATCTCCCTGTGACCTCATCTTCTTTTGGCCTATAAATGCTGCGAACAATATTAATCTCACAAATACTCCAAATCTACTCTCGTCTCCCAGAGTCATCGATAGTGTGACCAAACGTCCCGTCTTTAGGTGCTCTGTCCCAAAAATGTCTTCGGGACACCCTACTGTTTTTTCAATATTTAGGACATTTCGTAATTTTTTTTTCAAAATTTTTGAAGTGAAACTTCTTTAGCGGCGTCCTGACATTTGGTTGAGAATGGAGAGTGAATTGAAAAATTGAAATTTCGTAACGCGTTACGAAACGCAAGAGAGAAAAAAGATATAGATATAACGAGTGAGAATGAGATAGCCTCTATCTCTGTCTCTCTTTTGTGCGGTGTTTCGTTTTCGAGAGAGAGGCTATCTGGGTCTTTCTTTTGTCCGGTCTTTCGTCTTTGAGAAAGAGGCTATCTGCGTCTTCGTTTTATGCTGTCTTTCGTTCTAATACCCTGTCGCTAGGTTGAAAGTCCACGGCGCGCATGCGCACTAGTACGTTGACGCGGAATAATATTTCTTAGCCTCTGCTGGGTGAAAGAATAAAAATTAGTATGTGACCTCACAGTTACCGCCTTTTAGATATATATCTATTCTTAAAATAAAATTAAAAATATTTATATTATATTCATATATATGTAAAATAATAATTATATTATTTTAATATTCCTATAAGTTGGTATCACAATTTATTATTATTATGAATTATTTATAAGTAATTAATATTATTAATTGGTATTAATAAATAAATAATATTAATTATATTAACTTAATATTTCTAACTTTGTATTACAATAATGAGACGGAATTGTTGTGTGTTAAATTAGATTTAATTAAAGATTGAATTTAGAATAATTAAAAGGGTTATTGAAACCGCGTATGCTGATTAGGGAATGACAAGATTGAATAGGTTCAATTAAAAAATGCTTATATAAAATTATAACTAAAAATGATTTATTTAATAAAACTATAAGAATTTAAATTACAATTTAATTAATTTTTTGTGAATAAATAAACATATATAAAAAACTATATATAAAATTTGAATTTTCATTTATTCATTCATTTAAAATTATTTTCCGATTGTTCCTTTAAAATAACCCCTCTTAGGGGGTCGGAAGGGGAGGCAACATAAGGGAATTTTCTTTCACTTTGTTATTGGGAAAAACCAGGGGGGGGGACAGTCTTACCAGGAAAAACCCAAATTGTCAGCGTCCACTCTGGGGTTTTAAACAGTTTTAAAGGAAATGTTAATTATAAGTTCATTTCTCAACGAGTTGTATCTTTAAATTATTTTTATTAATTTAATTAATTTTAATTAATTTATAGCCAATAATAGTTTATTATAGCTAATAATTTTTTAATTTTTAGTGTAATTTGCATGATCATTATTTATATAAAAAAATAAACACATTTTGCAATTTCCCAGAAAGGCTTATAATGTCAAGCTCCCACATGTGTCCATTACAATTAAGAATAAGTAAGTTTTGTTTGTCACGTTCACACTTCCACATGTGAACATTACAATTGAAATAGTAAGTTTATGATTCGACATAATTTGCAATGTATCAATCAACCTCTTAAAATTAAGGTTCTTAGCATTTAGCAGGTAAAACACTTGGCGAGAGTCATTCAATTGAAAATTTTTTTTGAGAGAGATTAATAAATATATATATATTTTATTAAAAATAAATATTTTTAATTTTATTTCGAAATTAAATAATGAATTTTAAAATATTTTAAATATAAAAAATTAATAAATATTATATATATTTTATTAAAAATAAATATTTTTAATTTTATTTCGAAATTAAATAATGAATTTTAAAATATTTTAAATATAAAAATGTTAATACAATATCATTTAAAAAAAAAGCGGGATTAATAAATATATATATATATTTTATTAAAAATAAATATTTTTAATTTTTAATATTAAATATCGTTACACCAAACATGGAAATTATTGCAAGGCAGTCACTGTCATATTCATCAACGGTGACACCAGTTGGCGATGTTTGCATTGCAGAATGTCAAACTCACAATGGAAAAATTATTGTCATCGCAGCCATCTATATCTCACCAAATCAAAATTTAGACGATATTATTTATTTCATACACCGTTCACTACTGGTTTATAGCCACACAGGTGCTAATGCACTTGGACGAGGCGAAGATAAAATCCCTCTAATTCTCGGGGGAGATTTTAATGTAAATTTTGGATCTGATGATTCGTTGCCGTTGATCAACTTTCTTCGAGAAACATTTGGTCTGCTTCTAAATAACGATCCAAAGGAATCAACAACAAAATCTGGAACTACAATAGATGCTGTTTTTACACGTTATATAGAAAATATCGAATCACGAACATATATATCTTATTTTAGTTATCACAAGCCATTAATATCAGTATTACCAATTGAAGCACCAACCGACAATAGTACAGGCAATGTAGATATGATGATAGAGTAGATAATAATAATAATAAAGCGAATATTTGTTACGAAAATTTTATACTGTTATATGTCTTTCGAAATGATCCCTTTATTTTTCTCTATTTCTCTCTCACTCACACTCTCAACTAAAATTTATCTTATTCTCTAGATTGTAAGAAGTTTCACTTCCGCCACGTGTACGATGCTGCACATTTTGCTTTTTCAATTTAGTTCTAAAAAAAAGGTATACCGTTTGTCCCGGTTTAGTGTTTTCGAAATATGGTCACCCTAGTCATCGATCAACATGAAAAATAATTGTTTTATATATTTTAATTTTGATCCTCTTTGATGAGATAAGCCCCTTTACTGCATAATAACAGGCGTTACTCAATTACAACGTCGATTTAAATTCTTCTCGAATATTATTATCCTTCGTGATTAGAGATCTTAAGTATTTAAATATTTATACTTTTTCAAATTCTACATTTTGTATGTTAATTGTATGTAAGTCGTATCCGTAGCATAATTCTTGAATTTTTTTGTTTAATTACATTTCGGTTGATTTTTCCCCAATTTCTCTAATCACATGTCTCCTCTTCCAGTCCAATTCATTTACCTGGCTTAAGATATTTTTTAAAATTTTAAATAGAGGGAGAGAGAGAGGTTCTAATTATATATATATATATATATATATATATATCTGTTTCTATGACAACAAAAAAGTAAACAAATTACGTACATACAAATACTCTCCTTTATATATAATTCTGGAAAATGGAACACCCGCAGCTCAGCTCAGGAGTTACCTAAGATTCTAATTTCTTTTTTATTTTTCATCATTTGAGGTACCCTTCACCTCAGAAAAATTTGGTTACCTTACTCCTTGTAGTTTAGGCTCTGGAGTTTTTTGCGTACAGACGGACACTATCGTATTAAATATATAGATTACCTTTTGATATTTTCCTTTTTTTATAAACCATTCTACTATAATTCTAATATTATGACGAACTTTATTGTAAATAATTAGCTATGGGGAGGGGGGAATTGGCTAACTTGGTAAAAAAGAACACAAAAATAATATTTTTTTTATATAATATTTAAAAAAGAATATATGTATTGTATACGTATAATATATAATATTATCTTATTATGCTAGCAAAAATTGTATATATATTGTATATATTTGTATATTTTTGAAATTCACACCATAGATAATATTTATAAGGAAAATCGATCTGTATTGGTTTCAGCCTCTGGAAAAATCATATTTGTTAGTTTTTTCTTAATTTAAAATAGGAATTTTAATAATAAAAAAATGGCACCATGCAATGGCGGTCAGCGCTTTCCTAAATACAAAATATTATAAATAAAATAAAATTAAAAATATTTATTTTAATAATATTTTGTAATCAAATAACGAAATAAATATTATGTTATATCCACAGGCTTTCAGTGAATTAATACGTACGATTAAGGGCTGTATGTTTTATGACTATTTTGTTTTTTAATTTATGTCCTTTTAAATTATTTGAAATTGTTTCATATATTTTGACGTATATTTATTTTAAATAATAATCGTAATCTTAAATATTCATAGTTCATAAGGAATAATCTTTTTAAAGTACCGAGCGGCGGCTCGGTGAACCAGGTACTAGTTATTATAAAAACTATTTCTGAAATATTCATATATCCCTATATAATAATAATATTATAATAAAAAAAAAATAGCATCTTCTGAAAATAATTGCAAAAATAAATTGTGTCATGAATACAATGATTTTATCAAAAGAGTAGAAATTAAAAAAAAAACATTAAAGGACAATAATTTATGAAAAAAAATTTTATTTCAATTACCTTAATGTTTAATTGTTTTCATTAAAATCACAAAATATTCTTTCATAGAATTGTGTGGGTGATTAGGGGTTCTGATCCAAGTAAAATGTGAGTATACATGTATAATAGTGTACATACCTATATAATTTAATTAATATTAAGATTTAATTAAAAATTATATCTGTTATTTTATTATAAATTATTTATTTATAATTATTACATGAATAAATAAATGTATATATGTAAATAAATTAAAATATTAGTAATATTAGTAGTAATTTAAGTAATTTACTAATATTATTAATAATATATATTTTTTTAAATTATTTATCAATAATAAGTATAGAGACACAGTAAAAAGAAAGTGAATATTTCTAGAATAATTTGTTTGACTAAAGTATTTATTTTATTCAAGCCACTTCTTGGAAATAGATTAAGTAAAAATAAAATAAATATATTTTTTTTCTTCTTTAGTTTGTTTTTCAATGTGAATATGACAAGACACCAAAATGGCTGTGCTAGATGTTAGTTATAGTGAGTATTATAGTAAATCATTATTTTATTAATTATTATTAATAGTGTTATTAGTTTTTTATACTTTATATATATATATATATATGCATTTCATGGTATAATTGAAATAATTTTATTCAGTGGCGCAACGAGGATTTGATCCTGGGGGGGGTTGACTAGCCCCTCCACCTTCCTTTGGCGGGGTCCCTCCCACCCTCTCTCAAGTTTTTTTTAAATTTAAATATTTAAAAAAATTTTGGCAGGAAATTTTGAAAAAAGGGAACTGAAGCCCCCCACCGCCTCTTCCCTGGTTACGTGAAAAAACGAAATTTGATTTTCATATATAATAATATAAACAAATAAAAAAAATTTACTTTTTCAGTTGTGAGATCAACTATTTCTTTATTGAATTTGAATTGGATTAAATAACATATAAATATTATATTTCAATTAAATTTAATTAATTATAAATTATAAATTAAAATTAATAAATAATATTTATTAAACCATCGCATGTTTGGCTCTGTTGATGGCACCACGTCAAGTGTGAGATTTTCAGTGTTAAAAAATTAATTCTGGTACTTTCAGCGATTCAATAAAGCTGAAATTCTATATATAGCAGTTTTATACAATTTTTAATCATGTGAAAAATTTTCCAAGATATATCTTTATTTTTACGGTCACTTTAGAGGAAAAAAATCAAAACGTTGTAGGTAATGACCCTCTTCCGGTTGAACTACATTTCTCAAAAGTTGAGAGAAAACTACGTATTTTGAATAATGCCCGTATACCAAATTTCATGATTCTAGCTCAAACCGTTTTTGCGTAATCTTGGTTATAATTTTTTTTTTCTCCTGGGGGGGGGGGGCGGTTAAAAACCCTAAACTCCCCCCCTCGTTGCGCCACTGATTTTTATTATTCAACAAAATTTGAAGGAACAAATTTAATTTTCATATACTATTCATTTTTATTTCAAATTCCATTTTATCTTATTTCTGATACTTCACTAACGATAAAAATGAGATTAATATTATTAACACCTATGGAATTTCTTATGCAGATTATTAATTTAACCAGGAATGATAAAATCTTTTTCTTCTATTGATTTGATTGAGATTGAGGTGGTGGGGGGGAGGGGGGAAGGTAAAACACAGTAAGAGAATCCCAGCTGCGCGGTTCGAGAGATCCAATTAAAAACGATCACCTCCATCACATTGGGGACCCCATCCAATCTCCTCCACCTCTCTATTCTCTTTCTCTTTTTCACTGTATATATATATTTCGCCTGAAACTGGTTATTGGAATTTCAATGTGAATTTCGATTCCATACAACTTTATCTAATAGGCAATTCAATCAGGCTAGTAGCTATGCTACCTTAAAATTCAAGTGAAGAGATTTCCTCTAATAAAAATTTCAACTTAATTGCCAAACACTGCTAAATCTCTACTAACTGTTTTTTATCATGATCAAATAATCTTTTTTGGATGTTAGACCTCAAAAACGATTGATGAAAATTGTTTTTATATCAATTTTTGAAGCAATATATCCGATTTAATTTTACTTTATCTTGATTTTTTAAATTAAATTAATTTTAATTAATTATTTAAAGTAATTGAGAAGATTGAGAATTTACTAATAGTTTATGTCTATCAAGAAAATATATATATATATCGGTATATTTAGAATTTAAAATTAATTCATTGAAAAACCTGTCATGATATAAATTGATGTCAAAGTGAAAAAAATATTTTTTTATTTTTTTTTATTAAAATTAAAATGAATTCATATAAATAGAGATAAATAATTGACACATGTCTATCCTCTGTCTTTTCTTAGTAAATTGAGCATAAATTATTTAAATTTTGTCTATTTATTTATTTATTTATTTTTTGTTTTGAATATATTACATAGAGTGTAGTGAATTTTGATTCAAAACGCTTAACCCAATATTTTATTACCATCTCAGGGATACATTTCCTTCTTTAGAAATAAATTTAATATCGACACATCATAAATTTCATTTTTATAGATATTCAATATAATTAATATTATAAAATTAAATTCAAAAAGATTATATTATAAAAGTTATATATTATAACAAGGCAGAGAGAGAGAGGGATCAAAAAGATAACGCATTATAATATAAATGCATGCTTTATTATAAATCATTATGATCAAAGATATATCATTAATCAATTTAAGTTGGTAACACTGTCTTTTATATATTTAGGTTATGTATTTGGATAATTTTAATTTTGATAATAAATTGAGTTATTACTTTTATTGATAACATTTACTATTATTAACCTATAATTACAGCAATAATTTATCAACAATTGATGTCTGAACACCTTGAAGAATAAACTAATAATATTAATGTTATTATCTTGTTTGGCGCAAAGAGTAGTCATGCACTATATTTACACTAATCTAGCTATCTTCACTATTGAACAAGAAATGACTCATGCAATACATAAATAAAAATTAAATTTTATTTTTATTTCGAATAAATGTATCATAGAAGACTGTAAAACTTAATTTATATGTAATTCAAATTTTTGCAATTATTTTATCTAATAATTATTTTTAATTTTTTGAATATTATATTTGGTAATTGTTTACAAACCGGAAAGCTTCAGGGATTTGGATGAAACTTTGCCAGTGGATTCCTTTTTTAAATTCCAGGGAATCTTTCTTTATGCAATATTTCTCGGTCGCGTCTAGTTTACGGGATAAAAAAAGATTTTTTAAATTTGACAGATTAGCTTATTATGAACGTCCAAATGGACAGTAATGTTTTATTGACTAATTCACTAATTATTCACTTATTAACAAATTTTCAGTTTTTTCGGTTCGGTTTGGATATAGGAAAAATGAAAACGTTGTAGGTAATGACCCTCTTCCGGTTGAGCTACATTTCTCAAAAGTTGATAGAAAACTATGGATTTTGAATAATGCCCATGTACCAAATTTCATCACTCTAGCTCAAACCGTTTTTGCGTAATCTTCGTTAAATTACATACATACACACACAGACACACACAGAAAGACATTTTTCTCAACTTTAGTGAAAATGATTCAGGTACCTTCAAAACGTATAAAAACATCAAAATCTCAACATCGAAAATTTTCGTGATCGCAATCTGGCGAGATACTAAAAAGTATGATTTAATAAAATCAATATAATTATATATAATAAATAAATAAAAATTATTTAAAAAAATTTCAATGATGAAAATTATATATTTTTTGAATATAATAATGAATTATCTAATTTTTAAATCTCTCTCTCTTTATAAAATAGTACCGGGACCCCGAGCCTCGGCTCGGTACTTAAGTTAAAAAAAATGATTCATTATTATTGGATTTGGCTGGTAATATTAATACCTGGGACACCGAGCTCTCGCTCTACCCTTTAAAAAATATTGATATACAATTCTTTAATTATTTATTACAATTATTAAATGTATTAAATAATATTTTATTGAAAAAATATTAAAAATTATAAAACTATCTAAAACTTAATTAATAAAAGAACAATGAATAAATAAATCACGAAAATAGATAAAAAAATGCACGCGGCGAGTTTCGATCCTTCGAACTCGGGGAGTAAAAACAATTATTTTTACCACTGGTCTAAGATATTTTGATAATAACAAACATATTTTTACCATCTTTCAAAGACATTTATTTGTTTTGTTGTTTTTTTTTTGAGAGAGATTAATAAATATATATATATTTTATTAAAAATAAATATTTTTAATTTTATTTCGAAATTAAATAATGAATTTTAAAATATTTTAAATATAAAAAAATGTTAATACAATATCATTTAAAAAAAAGCGGGAGTCAACCAACCGTATTTTATTTTGTTGTTGTTTTTTTGAGAGAGATTAATAAATATATATATATATTATTAAAAATAAATATTTTTAATTTTATTTCGAAATTAAATTCGAAATTAAATAATAAATTTTAAAATATTTTAAATATAAAAAAAATATTAATACAATATCCTTTAAAAAAAGGCGGGAGTAAAATTTCAAAATGGATGCCATTGACGTCACCCATATATAATTTTTAATTAAGAAATAAATAATGAAGCTGTATGTTTCAAGAGATATGATCAATAAAACTTAATTTTTCTTTATAAATACTATATCTAGTGTGAATTTGAAAAAAATCGTTAGAGCGGTTTTTGAGAACCAATATATATAGAAATATATATAGATATATACAATTTTAGCTAGCATAATAAGATAAGATTATATTTTGTAATTAATAATATGATTATATAGGTACACAATTGATATTATAATATCATAATATTCTTATACTTGTAATAAAATAAAAACTGAATCGGTTTATTTAAATAAATCAACTATTTAGCCAAATATACATCTATTTTTGTATATAAAATACATATTAAACAAGAAATGACATTCATTGAATTGATTTAATTTGAAATCTCTTTTTTAAAAATGTCATTTCATCGTTTAATATTGAAATGAATAGATTTGATGTTGATCTTTGTTTCTATTTTCATTATCACTTATCATTAATATACAAATATAGGGATATATAAAAAGAGATGTTTGAGTTGTCTAGGTAGAACAGGCTCATGTTGCTGGGCTCGTGCCACTTTGTACCTGTTTTGCATTCCAATCAACTCGTTAGGCCCATCCATTCAACACCTGCAAAATCACATCAGATTTTTATATCTGGCTTTTGCCGCCTGAATGAGAGGGCCAGTTTATATTTATATCAAGTGATAAGTGGCATTTGGACACTGAAAAAAAAAACCGTTGCACTATTCACTTTTATCTTTTCACAAATAAATTATCCAACGCATCTTTTAAAGGCCCATAGGAATTTAAAATAATAATAATAATAATGATAATAATAATAAACACTTTTATGTAAAATAGGTTAGAATGAAAAACAAATTTCTTCAAAGAATGATTTACAAGAATTAAGGTCCATTTATTTAGCATATCAATAGGATTATGTCGGATATTTTCATGTTTCCTTAATAAATTATCTTATATAATTGGGATTGAAAATTAGAATTTTCTTTTTATGATTATTTTGAAAAGACTTAACTAATCAGTATAAGAATAACATAAATACAAGAAAGAGATAACAACAAGAAATATGTATAAAGACAAGACTTTCTAAATATTTTTTTAACTCTACTTTGTATAACTTAAATTAGTGGTTTATTAAATATAATATACCAGAGGTGACCAAACAGTGAGTCGCTTTGAAGGATTATTTGTGACTTTTGATAAATTTATTCGAGTTTTTCTTTCAGTATGGATCCAGTAACACTTTTTGTCTCGACACTGTTTGAACCACGTAAACAAATATTGTTCTAAATTAGGGAATTCGGAAATTTTTTGTTTTTTACATTGAATACTTTCTCCTGATTCTTCTTGCTTCTGAGGGCCAATACAGAGATTACTTATTTAAGTTATAGAGGTTGCGTATTTTAAGTTATTGAGGTTTTGGGCTCTGATGGGAAGGGAACATATTATTTTTTGAAGTTATAGAGGTTTTTAAGTTACCGAGGTTTGAGTTACTGTACTATTTTTCAATATGCATCGTTAGATCATCGAGGTTGCGTTGTTTTGGGTTCGAGTCTTTAATTTTTTTTTTTAATTTTCCTTTTTTTCTAAAAGATGGCACCACTTTTGTTTCTAATTGCTCCATGCAATAAAACTAGGTGATTCCCTATCCATCTGAAAATCAACGCAATTTTAATACAGTTTTATTTTCTTTTTGATTTGCTAATTTTAGACTTCAGTTTCAATTATATAGTGTTGTGCTTTTATATCAATTGCTACAAGAATATTTATTTTACGTTGAAAAAAAGCTGTTCTGCAAACATTGGACCAATTTTTTGTGAAAAAAAACCGATTTACGACAACAGCCACTATGGACTCATCAGACAGTGATTAATTTTAATTTTGTTTTTCATAAATTAATTGAATAGTTTATTTTGTTTTTTTGTATGTATGTAATAAAATTTTATATTATTTTTGTTTTATAAATGTTTACTTTGTTCAATTGTTTTTTAAAAAGTAGTATTTTCGTAACCCTGATCTTTACATGGTTTGCTATAGAAAATCTTTAATTCACTTTGCGTCCTGTTTTTTTGAAATGTAACTCCGAATGGTGTATTTAAAAAAATTATTATTGCTTCCGTTGTTTTCGTAAAAATGTAAAAATTGGAAAAACGTGCTATCATCAAATACTTCTTTTTGAAAGGTTTTACACCCAAACAAATAAAAGAAGAGATGGATTCAACACAAGGAGACTCCTCCTCCATCATATTCAACCATTAAGCAGTGGGTTTCAGAATTTAAAATAGGTCATGTGAGCACCTCTGACAAGTCTAGCTCAGGACGGCCCGATGAGGTCACAACTTCAGAAATGTTTGAGAAAATCCATAAAATTGTGTTGGAAGACCGCAGGTTGAAAGTACATGAGATAGCTGAGACCTGTACGATGTCAGCTGAACGTGTGCGAAATATTTTGCACAACCATTTGAACATGGAAAAGCTGTGTGCAAGGTGGGTGCCGCGTTTGCTAACTTTAGACCAAAAACTGCTTCGAAAAACCATTTCTACTGACAATTTAGCGCTGTATATGGATAATCCAAACGAATTTTTGCGTCGATTCAAAAAAAAAAAAAAAATTAATAACATCGTTTTTCTTGGTCAGGCCGGAAACTTTCCCCTCCATAAATAATATATATATGTTATAGCTATGTTTCTTTTTTAAATCTACTATTGTAACTCTACTAATGTCATATATTTCAAATTTATCCATTCCATGTGATTATCTTAATTATTTTTAAGTTGATTAGATTTTAGAGGTAAAGGTAAGCAGGACATGAGTGTCTGGTTGCCTTCCCTGAAAGGGGCTCTATTGTATTAATAATCAAATTATAAATGTATTGAATAAATAAAAAAGTAAATTGTTAAATAAGTAAATAAGCTGTTAAACCTAAAAAAGTAGTAGTAGTAACTGTTTCGTGAAGATTTGAAGATAAAAAATAAAAAAGAGTATGTTTACTAATATAAAAGTTTATTATTTCCTTGTAAAGTAAGATTGTAAAGTAAGACCAGTCAGGCATTGGCAATTTAATAAATTTAGAAAATATTTTTTTTTTCAATTTTTCGTTGTTTACTATAATTTTGACTTAAAAAAAATAAAAATAAATATGAAACTACCTCCTTATACATGTTCCATTTATAATATATACCAATTTTCAACTTTAATACAATTAATATGTATATAAATCTTATAAAAATTGATTACATAAATCCTTCTATTTATTATATAATTATATTTGCATATGTGTATCCAGTGCTAAAAAAAAATACCAATAAATATAAATATGTTATTAGTTTAAAATTTGATATTCCCATTTCCATATGAACATCAATTTTTCTATCATCCGCTCTTTTACTTTTCCAGGGGGACTATAACTACATCTTTAAAAAAAATTAAATTTCCAATTTATTATTAAAGAATATTTGCCGCTTGATAAATAATTCATAAAGAAATGCAATCAACGATCGAATGCGTTTTGCAATTTGTTTTTGTCATATCGGGATCCGAATATTTATTTTATGCACCCGAGATGAAGAAAGAGAAAGAAGAAGGCCGATGCTCTCTCACGTTCCTGAGAATTTATATCAATGTAATAATTAGATTACTCCATACGTCTTGGATACATGGCGATAGATGGATAGATAAAAAGAGAATTGATTTTATTTAATTGAATCTTTTGATTTGATTGAATGATGAGGACATGGAGAAGGCAATGGATGATCAATGGAGGGGAGGGGATGGGGGGAAGAAGCCGGATTATCAAATCAATTGGGTTACAAATAATTGCTACCAATTGGTCACACGGATTCATTTTTGTTTAATTGAGCCCTATTCATATCAGAGAATGAATCTCCCTAATCTATTTCACCAATCATCTTGCTAATCATTAATCATTCACTTAATTGAATTCAACGTACTTGCTGTTAATAAATATTTTTATTTTATTTTTTTAATTTGTTTTATATATATATATATGTATATGATATAAAAGAGAACTAACATATATTGATTGGAAACCACAATTAGAATCGAAAATATTAATTGTACAATTAACTTTGTAGATGTTATCAAATCTATTTACAATATATTGTATTAATTGGAATATCTATAATATATACACATACATATTTATATGTTAAATTTTGTTGAAATATGATAAATAGATTTTGAAGAATAATATAATATAATTCAAAAGAAATTGTGAAAAGAAAAGGTGATTTTGAATTTTGTGGGCTGCGGATTATCGAAATTTTTTTTTTGTTATGTTGGTACACATATGTTGTCATTATCAACTGCTTATTATTTTGAATTAGTACTACTTTGTCTCAAAAAAATGTTTATAAGTGGTAAAAAAGTGTAAAAAAGCACTCCAAGTTCGATCAAATGTGATGGCTTGCTCACTGTTTTCTTCAATTATTATTATGGTGTATCATGAGTTCTTTTCAACAGGTCTTACTGTTAATAAGGAATACTATAAGGAAGTTACGCAACGTTTGCCTGAAACGATAAGGCTCAAACGATAGGAATTGTGGAAAACAAATGATGGATTCTGCACCAGCTCACACATCATTGGCTGTTCGTGAATTTTTGACCAAAAACAACACCGTATTCATGCCTCAACCACCGTATTCACCAGATTTGGCCTCCTGCGACTTTCTCCTATTCCCAAAACTGAAGAGACCAATGAAAGGAAAGCGTTTTGCCACAATGGATGAGATAAAGTCGGAATCGAAGAACGAGCTGATGGCCATACCGCAAAGCGCATTTCAGAAGTGCTTCGACGATTAGAAGAAGCGCTGGCATAAGTGCATTATATCTGAGGGAAATTACTTTGAAGGGAACAAAATGGATATTGTTGAATAAATAAATACTTTTCGAACTAATTCAAAATTCAACTTTTCTTTTAAACAAACCGCGTATAATATAATCGCATAATCAAATAAAAAGAAACTAATTATTTGGACAGATTTTTATTCAGGTATTTAGCTAGGATTGGATTACATTAATTTAATTTAATTATTATTATATTAAAATTTTAAATTATTTTTTTATTCCGTATAGATTTTGTTATTTTTTTAATAACTAATTATATTGTATTATTTAATATTTTATATATTTTCATAATTTGACAGTAAGTATATTATTTTTATTTTTTTTATAAATTTGATAAAATTTTTATAAAAATAAAAAAAAAAATTTATACTCGTATTAAATCTAAATAAATAAATATAGATTATTTATAAAAATTATATAAATTAATAGATAAATTAATGTAATCTGTCTTAAATTCAATGTTCAGATTAAATAATTAATTAATCAAATGAAAAAAAAGATTATGATGATAAAAAAAAAACAAGTGAATGGTTATTTAAAACCTGGTTATAAATTAAAATTCTTTCATTTGATTTATATGATCTACACCTCAAGGTGAATGGCTGTTGATTGATTTAAAATCTAAAATGTATCCAGCTTTATTCAAAGGCGATCCATAGAAATATGCATAAATACCATGGTTAGTTGTACCATAGGCAAGAGGCGAGGAAATGGAAGGAAGGAATGGGAGAATATTTACGCCTACATAACCTTTAGCTAGGAATTTGTTAACGAGAAATTCTGGAATTCTAAATGACTGACAGGGCCCTCATTCTAATAAATAAATTTAATTTGAATTTTAGAATCTGAATTCAACAGAATTAATTTAACGAGAAATTGAATGAAATTTATTTCAATAGAAATTAAATAAATAACAGTTAATAATTAACGAGATTGAATTCACATTCAATTATGATTTTTTTATTTTATTTACTTCACCAAAAATATGAATAATAATAATAATGTAATACTATATTAAGATTTATTATAATTTTATTCATATAAAAAATTATTATAATAACAGTGGCGAATTATGTAGTACGAGGACTTAGTAGCAACGGTGGAGGCGGGGTGGGGGGGGGGGGGGTGTAAGCGACTGTCGCCAAAAAAGACCGATTGTGTTAACCTATTTTCAATGATTAAATAGTTTTTGATATAGGTATTTTATATAAAAAAATATTTGAATAATATATACCAAACGTCCCGATTTTCCGGGATTGTCCCGTTTTTAGGTGCTCTGTCCTGGCGTCTCGAAAAATGTCTTCGGGACAGCCTATTGTCCCGTTTTTTAAACATTTAGGACATTTCTTACTTTTTTCAAAATTTTTTCAATTTGGTTCTAAAAAAAAGGAAAAAATATCCCGGTTTGGTGTTTTCAAAATATGGTCACCCTATACTAGTATTGTTTTGTGAAAAAGTTGAATATTCACATTTTACTTGTAGTACAATCATGAAATTGTTTTACAATTTTTAAATCAAATAGTAATTTGTTAAAATAACCTTATTTTTGACTTTAGTGACTTCTACCGCGAGATTATGAGGCTCTTAAACATTTCCGACTTTCTAAATTGTCTCAATAGGGTTCTAAAAAAAAAAGGTAAACCGTTTTTGGGACCACTTGTTTTTCAATATGGTAAACTTTTACACTTATCTTTTTCTTTGTTCGCCAAATTTTTAAACCATTAAAAGTGTGCCGTGGTAAAAAAAAGTTTGAGAATCACAGGGTCTCCACCTGTCATGATCCGCCAGTATAATAATATTATTATAATCATAATTATTCTAAACTTGTTCTCTATTAAAATTGAGTATGCTTTTTTAAATTAATTATATAAGACTTTTGAATGTGAATGGTGGAATAAGAATAGATAGTGGAATTGTAAGATCTTGAATACCGAGTAATATTCAATAATTCAATTATTTAATTTTATAACTATCGTATAAATTTTATAGTTATATTGATATATCATACCTACATATATAATGAAATATTATTAGAAATTTTTTTGAAATTCACCTAGATAGTTTACCAGCTGAAAAATCTATCAATCGAGAATTCATATATATATGATATGGACAAAATTTTGGTAATTGTTTAGTCTAACCGATATATCATGGATTTGGATAAAATTTTATTAGAAGATTCCTTTTTTTATTTCAAACAAACTCACCTTAAGAAGTATGTGGCGGTCGCCCCTAGTTTATGAGCTAAAAATTATTAAACTTTGCATATTAATCCATTGATATTCTATTTAGCTACCATGTTTGGGCTCCAGAGTGCTCCACTAAATTTCTGTTTTTATAAGTTTAGAAAATTAAAAAATTATTTAATTAAATAATTTTCTTATATCCAAACATCTTATAAAAACGTAAAATTTGTGAATAAGTTAATAATTAGTGAATTAGTCAATAAAACATTAGTAAAAAGCTGCTCATTCATAACTAATTTATCACCACATAACGACAAATAAAGTTTTAAATTTCACTAATATAAATAAGCTCCACTCGACTATCTCGCAATTTTAATTGGATTAAATAACATATATTATATATTTAAATTAAATTTAAATAATTAAATTATAAATTAAAATTAATAAATAATATTTATTAATCTAGCGCATGTTTGGCTCTTTGTTGATGGCACCGTCACGTCCTGGCGCGTGATTTGCAGAGTTAAAAAGTTAATTCTGGTACTTTTAGCGACTCAATCAAGTTGAAATTCTATATATAGCAATTTTATACAATTTTTAATCATGATGTGAAAAACTATCCAACATATATCTTTATTTTTACGGTCACTTTAGAGGAAAATAATCAAAACGTGGAAGGTAATGGTCCTCTTCCGAATGAGTTACATTTCTCAAAAGTTGATAGAAAACTACGAATTTTGAATAATGCCCGTATAACAAATTCCATTATTCTAGCTCAAACCGTTTTTGCATAATCCTGTCTACATACATACATACACACACACACATACACAGACATTTTTCTCAACCTTTGTGAAAATGACTCAGTGGCCTTCAAAACGTATAAAAACATAAAAATCTCGAAATCGAAATTTTTCGTGATCGCAATACTATCTGTCTCTGGCGAGATAGTAAAAATTAAAAGATGTAAACTAATATATATATATATATATATATTCAAATCGTTTTTTTTTTGCTTAATCTATCACCATTAAAAATTAGTATTTCTAATAAATAAATCTAGCAAAAATTTGGGCGGTATATGTTTGAAGATAAAAAATAAAAGGTCTCTGATATGAAATGCTTTTAAGAGTCTAAAAACATCAATTTTCATAAATTTCCCTCCCCTCATCGTTCTATCTTTTTCTTTCCGTTTCTAAAAGTATCAATTAGTGATATTTTCTTCTACTTTATGGATCAATATTTGTTTCGATTCTCTCATCGGTTTGTTGTTGTTGTTGTTGATGTTGTTGTTGTATTTTTAATGATGATAATCAAAATCCGCTTGTTAATCGAAATTTATGTCAATTCAATCGTATAACCTGTTCTCTCTTTGAAAATCCTACATACACCCATGACACACATCGAGGGAGGGAGGGATATCGATACCCTAAACTACCATACGATAGGGTGATCAAGATTGATTTAATAATAGGACAAGGGTCGCTTTTAACGAGTGACGCTCTATAAAGTCAACTTAATTACACGTATCGTGTCTGAGGATTTGTTGAGACTGATTTCAAACAAACACCTGTAACGATTTTTTTTTTCATTTCGATGAAAGCCTCCCTTCCTCATTTCTTACCTCCCCCAAACAGAGATTGGTTTATCAGAAAGATTTAGTGAAGCGAGTTGGGTTGCTCGTCCTGTAAATAACAATAATCATAACTTGAATATACATGGTCGTTTTCTTCTATTCGTTTTTTTTTAAGGAGAGGGAGAATCGAATGAGCCCATTAACCCACGTTTCAAACTCACAAATTTGACTCGACTTCTTTTGTTAAGCTCAGTTCTAAAGCAATGATAATAGTTTCCCATTAAAAAGAGAGAAGGGAATTATCCCTGAAGGGTTAAAAATTTTCAATCTCATTCTAACCTAACAAATATTTATTATTATTTATTTATATTTTCTAAGATCACCTTTGCCTATAATAAATAATTAATGAACTTTTAAGAAAACAATCTTTTAAAAATAACCTCGCTCTTTCCCCCTCCACCTATTTTGAAAATGAATATATTTATTTTCATTATAATATATGATATCTTTTAATATATATATATAAAATAAAATAATAATAATAAAATTAGCTATTATATAAAATAAATATATGTAAGTATACTAAAAAAATTTATTTAATTTTAATATCTCTTACGAAAAAAGCTGGAGTGTCTCCACTCGACTATCTCGCAAATTTGAATTGGATTAATTAACATATATTATATTTAAATTATATTTAATTAATTATAAATTAAAATTAATAAATAATATTTATTATATCAACGCTTGTTAATGGTAACACGTCACGTGTAGGCGCGTAATTTGAAAGGTTAAAAAATTAATTCCGGTACTTTCAGCGATTCAATCAAGCTGAAATTCTATATATAATAGTTTTATACAATTTTTAATCATATGAAAAATTATCTAACATATATCTTTATTTTTACGGTCACTCTAGAGGAAAAAAAATCAAAACGTTGTAAGTTATGACCATCTTTCGGTTGAGCTACATTTCTCAAAAGTTGATAGAAAACTACGAATTTTGAATAATTCTGTAATACCAAATTTCATCAGTATAGCTCAAACAGTTTTTGCTTAATCTTGTCTACATACACACACATACACACACACACAGAGAGAGACAAATTTTTCTCAACCTTAGTGGAAATGATTCAGGTAACTTTACGAATCTGGAAAGTTCTTGATCGCAGCAAGATAGTAAAAAGTTGCTGCAACCACATTTTTCCAAGTGTATCTATTCTGAACCACAACCATTCCACCCTTACCCTCTCCCATCTCTCTCACGTCCCTTCATACTTTGTCCACCCGCCGCATCCTTGGTTTTCCAATCAGTTTTCCCCTCAAATATATTTTTCGTCATTTTTTCCTCTCCCATTCTAGCCACGTGCCCTGTCCATTGCAGTCTTCTCCATTTTATAATCCTAACTATGTTCGGAGATGCATAGAGCTCATGCAATTCCTCGTTATGCAGTCTTCGATAACTTCCTCTTTGTTTGGTCCCTTTCGTGCTGCGAAGAATCCTAATTTCTAAATCTACTCTCGTGTCCCAGGGTCATAGAACATGTCACAGACCCATAAAAAATAACAAGCAAAATAATTGTTTTATATATTTTAATTTTGATCCCCTTTGATAATAATTTTGACAAGATAAGCCCTTTTACTGCATAATAACAGGCGTTCACCGATTAAAACCTCGATTTAAATTCTTCTCGAATATTATTATCCTTCGTGATTTCAATACCTAAGTATTTCAATTTTTCTACATTTTCAAATTTTACATTTTGTATGTTAAGACTTTGTGTGTTAATACTATTCCTCTCTGTTACTAAATACTTTGTCTTAGTACTATTAATTTCTAATCCCGCCTCTTTTCCTGCTTCGATTAATTTTCCTAAGACAACTTTAATTGCAGTTGCCAAATCTATTATATTTAAGTCGTCTCCGTAGCCTAATTCTTGAATTTTTTTGTTTAATTGCATTTGATTTGATTTGATTTGATTTTTTTTATTAATAAAGATTAAAATAAATAATAATAATAATAATAATAACAACAAAAATAAAATATTTTTATAAATAAAAAATATGAAAAATGTAATTAGATATATTTTAATAAGTTTTAATATTCAATTTAAAATTATTAATATATATAATTTATTATAATAAATTTTACCGACCTATAAACCTGTTATATAGCTTAAAAATAATTAGGCTATCTTTTATCTTGAATAAAAGAATGAATAAAAAAAAAATAAATAAATAAAAGAGGCCCTTGTGGAACACAATGCATACAATATTTAAACTCAATGCCATTATTCGAAAATATGTCCTTTCAATTTTCTAATGAACGTATTTCTTCTACAAATTTCAACTTAATTAATCGATTTTTTTTTACTTTTTTGTTCTTTTAAAAGATTTGTTAGTCATTTCCTATATATATATTGTTTAGAACAACGCCAATAGGAGGAAAAGAGCAAAAAAGACCAACAAAGTCCCTATTGAAAGGTTTATGTTCTTATTTGCTTTTTGATCTGGTCTTGGGTGTATATCAAAATGTCGAATAAGCGAATACTAATCGAGAGAATAAATAAATATTCTTTCGTAAATGAGACTATTTTACTTTAATTAACAGAAGAAATTGGCAGCCTAAAATATGAGTTATTTTTTTCTTAATTAAGGTATGATTCGTATTTATTTATTTATTTATTTTACAAAATAATATTTGTCGATTTTATTAATTAAAAATATATATATTATTTTACTTCAATTAAATATAAAATTATTTTAATTAATATATTTTTTTTGAAAAAGAAATTAAAATCTTGACAGATTAAAATATGTGTACATTGTAATTATTTATTTCTTTTAAATAAATATTCATAATTGGAGATAAATTGTATCTAAAAGTTAAAATAATAAATCATTATAAAAATAAATATAATTAAATTAATATATGTTTATGGTAACTCACTTGAGCATATATCTATAATACGTATTATTTCAAGCATCAAGCGGATTTCTTGTAATTTATTATAATTGTTAATGATATTTTCATATAAAGAACCCAAAAACAATCATTATTTAATATTTAAAAATTACAAATACAATTATTATATTTATTTATTCTTAAATAAATTTTATTTAGCTTTATAATAAAAAAATTTAATTAAAATTTCATTCCCTCCCCACCCTTTAATTATCTTCCTGGTTGTAATATTTATACTCATTTATTTTATCATTCTTTTTCTTTTTTTTCAATTTAACATTATTTTTTTTATTTATATTTTACTTTTTGATAAAAAGAAATATTATCTAAATCAGGCATAGCCAACCCAAATGACTCTATGGGCCTCTTTGATTAGGAGCAATGGTACAGGGGTCGCATTTTAGAGAAACGCGCTTTTTGAAATGTAAAAGAAACAAAATACGTAATTTACGAATAAACTTTTTATTGTTTCAATTAAATTTGGAGTCCTATCTAATGTGAAATTTGTTTTTCTTTATTAATTAATTATAATTATTTCAATTATATTCTCTGTTTTTGAATATACAGACGAGAAATGAAAGTTTCAAAAGAAATATAAAGTTAACTGGCGGGCCGCACAATTTTTCATAGTGGGCCGAATGCGGCCCGAGGGCCGCGGGTTGGCCAGGCCTGATCTAGATTAATAATAATAAATATTAGTATGTAGTTTCTTATTTATTTTATTTTTTAAGTTATTTAACTGCCTAATTAATTGCTAAACTGTTTAAATATGGTATTAATAATAGATGTTTAAACTTTCCATGATTTTAATTTAATGTTGTTACCAACATCCAAAATCTTCCTACAGAAAGAAAATAGATTCTAATATTTATATGTTTGTTTATTTTTAAATAGTTATTCAATCTTAGCAATTATACGTTCATTTCAATTTCATGTCACTTTGTAAGTGCACATTACTTAATGATAACTATCTATCCCTGTGTTACTACGGTACTCGGAAGCTCTCATGACCACAGTAACCACATTTCTCCAAGTATTCGCATCATGAGCTACAACCATCTAACTCCTACTGTCCACTGTGTTCTTGGTTCACCAACCGGACGTTTCCCAATTGGTTTCCCAATAGATATATTTTTCGCTACTCTTTCCTTTCCCACTAATAAAAAAATAACTCTGACTTTTGTACGTTCTACGAAAGGACAATGCCTATCAAGTCGGTTATATCAATTAGGTGTCCTATGATCAGTATAACGTGTCCTATCATCCTTTACCTTGATTTTCTTGATCGGAGGCGCTATCAAATAGCTTTCCTAATTTTAATCCCGGAGGCTGGGTTGACTCCGTTCCATAGACTCCAGCTAGAGAAATTTCCTTGCCAGGACCACGAGAATGTGGGCCAGCTACGCTAACCTCTCACCGTGTGGCCCACTAATAAGATTTGACATTTTGTAATAAATATTGTAATAATTAATTTTTAAATAAGAAAACAATTTTTTAAAACAAAAATAATTTATAATCTTAAGGTTATTCCAATCACATAATTTTCAATGAAATAAAATAATTATTTTGAGAGAAATTATTATATGTATAATTTTTCTTAAAATAAGATTTCTACCCAATTACATTTTCTCCTCTTTATTATCTATCTAAAATACTCTCGTAAATTTAATCGAAAATTTAATAGGCGATGGCAGTGGGTAGTTTATTAAAATTGTTTTTTTTTAAATATTAACTGCCTTGCCTGTCTGTCTGTCTGTGGGTTTGCATTCCAGTATCGTTCTTTCCACTTCATTTGGACCAATGGATTGCCAATGCCATCCTATATATACATATATATATATCAAGACAGACAGATTATATATCTATCAATCGAAAGGACATTTTTTTCTCTCTATCTCTCTCTCTTTTTAACTCTTTAACTAAGTTGCAATTAAGATTTTTGTCTAATTGCTTTTGGTTAATGATACTACATCCATTTTTCTTATTTTTTTCTATAATCATCGCCGCGCTATTTCCAGTTTCTATTTATTTCATCTAAAAAAGGTGAACATTTCTAAATTTTAAATGTAATTAAATTTTATATATAGGCAATATACAAATACCCAAGTGGCACACACACACACATACAAGTTAAACATATATCTACTAATATATTAAAAAAATAACAAAAAAAAATCTAATGATATCACTTAAATTTATTAAATTTTTTAATTACTATCAAAATATAATCTTAAGATTTTAAAAATTAACTTCCTTTCATTTTCTCTCTTCTCTTTCCAATCCGTTCTTAACACTTCACAACTATAAATTTCTTTTAAATCCATAAATAAATACGAACAAGTAGTATATATATTTAATGATTATCAATAAATATATATTATTTATGAGAAATCCAATCGGAAAATAAGAAATAATAAGAATAATTATTTTCTTCAACACCTGGATAATTTTTGTTTTTTCAATAGAAAAAAGTTATTCTCTGTTTAATTGAGTAACTTTATTGATTTTTTTTAATGATCTTAAGGTATTTTCGAAGGTTAAAATTTATTTTTTATTAAAATAAATAAAGTATTTATTATCTATAGTTAAACTAACGAACTAATTATTTACTTTCAGGTTAAAACCATTTTTTACCGACCGACGATAGTAAGGGAGGTATTGTTTTCACACCAAATTTCACATGTGGAGATTTTTACATATCTCCACGAATCATGCATTTTCTTAACAGAAAAAAGTATTTTTAGCATGATGTCTGTCCGTCCGTCCGTCCGTCCGTATAGATGTGTACAGCCTGAACGGCTCAACCGATTTTGATGAAATTTGGTATATTTACTTAATGCATCAGTGGGATGAATTGATCAACTTTTGGTACAAATCCGGAAACCGGAAGTGGTAGTATTAGCGATCGACGATAGGAAGGGAAGGGTTATTTTCACACCAAATTTCACATGAGGAGATTTTTTTACATATCACCACGAATGTATTGGTTTTATCCTCGGGAAAAATCATCTTCATTATGTTTTTCTTAATTTAAAATTATATGACGTCACCCAGCCCTTCATGACGTCACAGCCTCGGGTAACGCCGGCAACGCCGGCTACGTCAGCTATATATTATAAATAAAATAAAATTAAAAATATTTATGTTCTATCCATATCTGTTTTTTATTACATTAATAGATATATTAAAATTATTTGAAATTGTTTCTGTAGCTGGAAATTAATTTACTTCAAACCGTCGGTCGGTTCGGACCTGGCCACAGGTCAACTTATTCTAATATCTAATAATTTTAAAATATATTGTAGTTTATATTTCATTTTTAATTATTTTTTTTATAAAGTTTATTTAAATTTATTTTCCCACAATTATTCGCTTTAAAGAATATGTTTTAGTATTTGATGACCATATCATTGCTATGTTTTTGTTTGACTTTTGGGAAAGAATTTTAAATGGTAAAAAATTGAATTTATTTAAATTTTAAAAATAAAATATTAAAAAAATAGAAAGATTGAGTTTAATACATTAAAATAATAAATATTATGTCTTTTTTCTTAAAATATTCAAATATATTAGATGTATGTATTTTAAAATAAAATTTAATTTATTTTTACTATAAAACCAATATTTTTACTAAATATTATATAGTAAAAAAAATATAAATATAAAATATAGGTACCACTTGTGCTTTAGAATCTCAATAATGATTTGAATAAATATATTGGGCTGTGTAAGAAGAATTGGGTATTTATAAATTTGTTTTAATGAAAAACTGAAAGAGAAAAATTAATTTAAATTAACATTATTATACTTGGTAAATAGTTATATTTCAAATTTAACTTAAGTTTTAATAAGTTAAAGATATACTTCTAAATTTTCTTACCCTTCCTACCCTAAATTATAATTATAAATCGATATTAAGTGTATATACAATTTAATAATATAAATATAAAAAAAATTTATAAAATAACGTTTTTCTAATGGACTAAATAGAATAAAATAATTTTTCTATAAGCCTGACAAAGTTTATGGATACGAAAAACGTTGGGCGCATTTAGTTTTATTTATTCATATGAAAAATCAATTCAAATTTTTGTAATAATATTATTATTGTTAAACACATAAACTGACAAATTTTTTGATCATGCAATAAAGAGCTAAGAAATTAATCTTTTATTATTTTTCACTGAAATATTCTTATATCAAAGTATGTATCAAAATTTTAAAGAATTTTTATTAAATTTACATATTATCAATCAATTTATAAGATAACTTCAAAATTTTTGGTTTTTCTAGTTAAAATATTTGTTTGGCTTATTATTATTAAAATCCAATGTTAAGTTTTATATTTCATAAAGGAAAAAATAAATGTTGAGAATTATAGTGACCATTTATTTAGATTTAACGAGTAAAGGATGGCTGAAAGCGACAGGGATGTGGTCCTTTAAGGGATCTGGGGGACCAGGGGTGTCGACTAAATAAAAACAAATCAAGGCTATTTTTCGGTCATTATGTTTCTCGGATCAAATTTCAACGTGAAACTTTAATTAAAGTAAGAAGATCCTTCCCAGAATGGAACGACTCTCATTCTTAGAGACGGATCGTAAAAATACAAGATAAAACCAAGAAAAACACTTTCCAAATGAAATCCTTAGATAATTAGCTATCATTGATGTCAAGAAAAGCCATTCGATTTATCAATGATAAGAATGAGACAAATATTGTCAATCGAATTGGTTAAATGATTTTAAAATGGTATTAAATTGGCGTTGTTTATAAAAACTTTTATTTTACTTATAAGAAATAAAATAGAGAGATAAACAGTTTCGAAAGTTTTACATAATAATAAATAACTAATCCTTTTTCTATTATTTATAAATAAAGATTATTTCAAAGAAATAAATAAAATGCAGAGAAAAATTTAAAGAGATGAAAAATTGAAAAATTATATTATTAGAAGAAATATTATTTCAAATACGTTAATTAGATAATTTTTCATCATGTATTATTAATCAAGATTAACCAATTTCATCAAATATATTCTATTTGTATCATTAAAACTTATATAATTAAAAGATAAATATTAATAACATTAAGTAATTAATGTATTAATAACGTGAACTTAAAAATAAATAAATGAATTAATAAAAAAAGATGGTTGCCTATTCAAAAGGGGTATATTTAGTCTTCATATTTAAACAATGGAAGATTTATTTATTTTTTATATATAGTATATATATATATATATATATATAAGATTTTATTTATTTAATACTTTATGCCAAGCTTATTTAATCTTATTAATTATATTTTAAAACAATTGAACAAAGTTATTTTTATTTTAAAGCTCAAATTTGTTTCAATATTTTCTAGAGATGTTTTAAATTGCGGGTATATATTATTTAAAGAGGGCACCTCGAGGACTTAGATGAAACTTCGCCAGTTGATTCTTTGATTAATTATAAGAAACTTTTTCCTTAGGCAATTCTTGGGCAGATTTCTAGTTTTCGAGATAAAAAGGATTAAAGATTTGATATAAATTAGATCAGCCCTGACCAACCCAAATGACTCCATGGGCCTCTTTGGAGCAATACTATAGGGGCCGCATTTTAGGGAAACGTGCAACAATGTAATAAAAAACATTTTTAATACTTTCTTGATACTTAATGTTTAATGTTTTTATTTATTATTTTCCGGCTACTTTTTTTTTAAATAAAAATAATAACAATTTAAAATAAAAAAAATATATTCTCTATTAATTACTATTATTTCTAACTATTTTCTTCCTTTTTATGGAATGAAATATGTTGTTTAAAAATTGTAGGATATATTTTAAATAAAAAAATGAATTAATTATAATTATTTCAATTATATTCTCTGTATTTGAATATACAGACGAGAAATGAAAGTTAACTGGCGGGCCGCACAATTTTTCATGGTGGGCCAAATGCGGCCCGAGGGCCGGGGGTTGGCCAGGCCTGAATTAGATGGTTAAGAATGTCGAAATGTGCATTAATTAATTTTTTAATTTTTCTATATACAATCCGAACTGAAAAAAAAAACCAAAATTAGTCGCGCCCTCTGCTGGTCAAACTGATAAAACATGGTAGTTAAATGGAATATCAATGGATTTATATCCAATCTTTAATCCTTTTTATTCGTTTCCCCAAAAATTGCGTAAGGAAAAAGTTTCTTAGAATTAATCAAAGAATCAACTGGCGAAGTCTTCGAGGTGCCTGCTTCAAATATTATATACCTTATTTTTTATCTATTGATTTGTTTTTAATTCTCGTTTATAAATTTGTATTTTTTTTTCTTTTTGCAATTGAATGAACAAACCATCGGTATTGCAAAACATAATAATGAATTAAGAGATTTCTAATTCTCTTGGAATGTCTCATCCCCTAAATAAGGATTAGTCTGATAATTAATGATAATATAGTATAGTAGTATATAATGATAATATAGTAGTACCATTAAAAAGGAATTTAAAATTTTTAAAAATTCTTACTTGAATAGAATTAATATTAAAATAATTTTGGATTTAGACATTGAACAAATCAATAAATTCGAATATTTAGTCATTTATATTTAATCTAAAGAATTTTAATAGTATACAAGTATTTTATATTTATTTTTAAAAATAAATAAATAAATAAATAGTGGTGTGGACATTCGAAATAAGAAGATAAAAACAAAAAAAACAAAAAACAAAAACAAAACAGAGAAGCAGCAAGCAATCGGATTGGTTTATGTTGTCTTTTTTCGAATCCTTTGCAACATGTTTCTTGAATTTTACTTAAAAAGCCTAATCGGCTGGCTGCACCTGCCCAAGCCGGCTCCACGACGAGCAACGAGGAGGTGGACATAGAAGCGCACGCCAGCACAATGGCCGCTATAATCGTAAATAAAAGTTAACGAAGGCCCAGAAAAGTCCAAGATAAACATCACACACAGATACTCACACGAGGAGAGAGAAAGAGAGAGAGAGAAAGAGCAAGTGAGTAAAAGAGAGAGAGAGAGAGAGAGAAAGGTGCGTGCAACGGTAGGCAGGCAATGCGCACCGCACCATTGAAGATGACTATCGAGTGAGGACCAGCGGACAGTAATTCTCTCGCCAAACTTCATCCCGGATATTTATGACCCAGGAGCGATAAATAATTTCTACTGCGCGTACTTCATTCAAAATCCCCGTTAACAAACACTTTAACTGATGTTAAACAGAACTCTACTTACTTTATAAAGCAATCCAATCGGCCAAAATTTAAATGAATATGAATAACAACAATAAATTATGTTAGAAGAAGGTATCACATAGGATTTTTCAATCCATTAAAAAAAATAAAAAAATAAAAAAACATCAAAAGCTACAAATTACAAATACAGTGATGCCTCGCATAACGAACGCCTCGCACAGCGAACGCTGCACACAACGAACCATAATGAACTAAATTTCATGATTCATACAACGAACTTCGTTTCACACAACGAACTCGCCCGAGCTTCCACGATAGCTGCCGTTGTATTGCATCCCCTTGCGTTTCACATAACGAACTTTTCGCATAACGTACTTGCTCCTGGAACGAATTAAGTTCGTTGTGTGAGGCACCACTGTATTGAAAAAGAAATAAAAATCAAATATTAAATAAATAAAAATAGAAATATTAATAAAATAACAAACTAAATTTATAAAATTTAATATTTTCTTCATCAATCCATAAAGTATTTTAATAGTTTCATAACTATATTAATTATATTATTGAACATTTTTACTATCACGCCAGTGAATGTGAGAATATCTCAACTTTTTTACTATCACGCCAGAGATCATTTTCAATTTTGATTTTTGTTTTCTATTTTTATGATTTGAAGAAAATTCAAAACTAAATTTTTTTTTTTAATATCTCGCCAGAGATAGTATTGTGATCACGAAAATTTTCGATGACGAGATTTTGATGTTTTTATACGTTTTGAAGGTCCATGAGTCATTTTTACTAAAGCTGAGAAAAATATGTGTATGTGTGTGTGTGTTTGAGCTAGAAAAATGAAATTTGGTACACGAGCATTATTCAAAATTCTTAGTTTTATCAACTTTTGAGAAATGTAGCTCATTTGGAAGTACCACGTTTTGTTTTGTTTTTCTCTAAACTGACCGTAAAAATAAAGATATATGTTTGATAGTTTTTCACATGATTAAAAATTGTATAAAACTGCTAAATATATATTTCACCTTGTTTGAATCGCTGAAAGTACCGGAATTAATTTTTTAAATTTTGAGATAAAAATGAAGGCAAAGGTTTTAAATTTAAATTTAATAAATTCTAATTAATTAATTTAATTGAATAACAATACTATTTTTTAAATTTGTTTAACACGTTGACTGCTAATCACGCGCCAGCACGTGACGTGGTGCCATCAACAAAGAACCAAACACGCCCTAGTTTAATAAATATTATTTATTAATTTTAATTTATAATTTATATTTAATTAAATTTAATTTAATTATAATATATATTCTTTAATCCAATTCAAATTGCGACAATTCCAGCTTGACAGAATCGCTGAAATTACCAGAATTAATTTTTTACATTTTTTAACATGTTGACTGCCAATCACGCGCCATCACGTGACGTTTTGTCATCAACAAAGAGTCAAACACGCGCTGGTTTAATAAATATTATTTATTAATTTTAATTTATAATTTAATTTAAATACAATCTCTATTTTAATTAATCCAATTCAAATTTGCGAGATAGTCGAGTGGAGACAATCCAGAGATTTATTTTATATAGATATTTCATTATCTTCTTGTTGCAGATTTAAAACATAGAAATATAATTGACAAAAAAAAAATAGTAAATAAAATAAATACATGAATATGATAAATAATTGAAAAATTGTAAAATTTACATAATCAATAATAAAATTTTACCCAAGAGGAATGGCAGTTTTTTTTTTAGTAATACTTTTATAATTCAGTTTATAAATTCTTTTGATAATTAAAATCATTTTTATAAATGTTAGTAATATTTTTTTGTTAATTTTCTGATGTCACTACTATCAACATAATTCATTTGTATTATTACAGCCTTAAAATTTTATATTATTATAGATATATTATTTTATTATTTTATTATATTTTTAATATAATCCATTGATTAATTAATTTAGCTACTTATCTTGTGGAAATGGATGATGATAAATCTTAATATTATTCATGAAAAACTTGATTATGTCTCTGTTGTAAAAAAAAAATTGTGCAATAATCAACATTTCGATCTTTATGTAAATGAATAATCATATCAATTTGTTTAATTGCAATCTATAATTGAAATAAATAAATCTCTTCAAAAGTGTTAACCTAAAAAAAAAGAAATACATGGAGATTAGAACTGTAATAAATTAAAATAAAAGATGACATAAATAATAATTAGAAATGGAATGGAAATGGTGCAAAAATAATTGGCAAGTTTAATTAACCAAATTGTAAAAAAAAAAAACAAGCTCTTCAATTCCTGGAGATGAACAATTACGAACTTCTTACTAAACTTTTCCGTTAGAATTGTCTTTTATTTATTTTCCAGATTTTATCAAAATGTTGAAAGAAGGCTACCATTACAGTACCTTTTTAATACATGTTTGTCATTACATATTCAATAATATTAAATTTGAATCACTTTGCATAAAACATTAATACAAATTTCATATAATATTTTACATAAATAAACTGGAGTGTCTCCACTCGACTATCTCGCAAATTTGAATTGGATTAAATAACATATATTAATTTAAATTAAATTTAATTAATTATAAATTATAAATTAAAATTAATAAATAATATTTATTAAACCAGCGCATGTTTGGCTCTTTGTTGATGGCACACACATCACGTATTGGCGCGTGATTTGCAGTGTTAAAAAATTAATTCTGGTACAATCAAGCTGAAATTGTATATATAGCAGTTTTTAATCATGTGAAGAATTATCAAACATATATCTTTATTATTACGGTCACTTTAGAGGAAAAAAATCAAAACGTTGTAGGTAATGACCCTCTTCCGGTTGAGCTACATTTCTCAAAAGTTGATAAAACTAATGAATTTTAAATAATGCCCGTATACGAAATTTCATGATTCTAACTCAAACCGTTTTTGCGTAATCTTGTTTACATACACACACACACACACATACATAATTATAATTTATTAAATTTAAATTTAAAACCTTTGCCTTCATTTTTAACTCAAAATTTAAAAAATTAATTCCAGTACTTTCAGCGATTTAAACAAGTTGAAATTCTATATATAGCAGTTTTATACAATTTTTAATCATGT
The DNA here is from genome assembly GCA_963082975.1 of Labia minor. Classification (NCBI taxonomy): domain Eukaryota; kingdom Metazoa; phylum Arthropoda; class Insecta; order Dermaptera; family Spongiphoridae; genus Labia; species Labia minor. Next base: position 113,928,270 of record OY720344.1, read on the forward strand.
GAAAAACTATCAAACATATATCCTTATTTTTTACCGTCTCTTTAGAGAAAAACAAATTAAAACGTGCTAGGTAATGACCCTCTTCCGAATCAGCTACATTTCTCAAAAGTTGATAGAAAACTACGAATTTTGAATAATGCCCATATAGCAAATTTCATTATTCTAGCTCAAACCGTTTTTGCGTAATCTTGTCTACATACATACACACACACATACACACACAGAGAGACATTTTTCTCAACCTTACTGAAAATGATTCAAGAACCTTCAAAACGTATAAAAACATCAAAATCTCAACATCGAAAATTTTCGTGATCTGGCGAGATAGTAAAAAGGTACGATGATTTTGAGATCAGGTTCTGAAACTCGATTACCCTCATATTAGGGATTATCATGCAATTTTTATCTGTTAAAATTTATAGAGGGGCGAATTATGAAGCCGGCCATACAAAGTGGGCGTTTGGTCCAAAAAGGTTGAGAATCATTATTTTAATTGTTCATATTTGCAAATTTGTCTATTCATTAGATATGAAAAATCTGATAAGTTAACTGAAAATCTATTTTTATAAAATTCTTGGAATCTTTATTAATGTCAATTCTTTTCTTTAAAAAGTTGAATGCATTTTTCATTTATTTATCAAAAACTTCGATCTTTCAAAATATTTTTCAATATTTTGATTCTATTTTATTTTTTTGTCAGTTCCGCCCGAGTATATTTATTATTATCACTTTTGACAGTTTGCATCGTTTTCGCTTGTCGGATTTTCTTTTTCAGCTTAATTTTGTTTATCGTCCTCGTTAGTCTAAACAGTCATCCATTCAGGCCGGGCAAGTCATTGCAATTTGAAATGAAAAAAAAAATAAATAAATAAAAATAGTAAAGAAAACGAAAGACGAAAAAGGCGAAGACGAGACAAGCATTCGATATTTAGGATTAGGAAACTGTAACTAAAAAAAAAAAAACGGGAGAATTTCCGGCTTTGCAATCTGTCGCAATATGGTTAGCAAATTACCACCAACATGGATGGATGCTTTTCACAGATCACAGCATCCGGCTTTACACCTCTTTACTATTTATGCCGTTAATTAGATCAAAATATAAAAGAGTCAAATCCATCATGAATAATGATTAATCAAAATTTAAATTAGTCTTATCTTCTATGTAGATATTGCATTATTAATTTTTATTAAAATTATTATTCTATGTATAAAAAAATATTTTATTAAAAGTACAGGGTGGCGCAGGAACGTTGATCAACTCGTAATTCCGTTATTTGACTACAAAATATTAATAAAATAAATATTTTCAATTTGATTTTATTTATAATATTTTGTATTTAAGGAAGCGCTGTCCGGCATTGCCCGGTGCCATTTTTTTTTCTTATTAAAATTCCTATTTTAAATTAAGAAAAAAATAACAAATATGATTATTCCCGAGACTGAAGCCTATACAGATCGATTTTTCTTTATAAAAATTATCTCTGGTGTGAATTTCAAAAAAAAAAACATCCTTCGAGCAGTTTAATATTTCAAAAATACAAATATATATAGGGTAAAGTATACAGTCGTTGGCCACAAGGCAGGCATTGGCCCCCTATCACTAAAACACAAATAATAAGAGATTTTTATTTTAAAGATTGCGCTATTAACTATGATTATGTATTCGTTTGTCGTATGGTTGTATATTCACTATAGAATACATAGGCCAATAACTATAACAGGGGGCCAATAACTGTATTTTTTAGGATTTTTTTTTCAAAGTGCTTATTAAAAATGTCATAATTATTTTTTTATCCATCAAAATGCTCATAGTATCTATTTTGTGCAAACCTAATTTGACACAGATTGTTCCGCAATTTACCCAGATATGCATTAAAGTCTGCAAGGAATTGCTTAAGGGGGCCAACGACGGTATTCTTTACCCTAAACAATTTTTGGTAATATATTAATATAATAAGATAAGATATATATAATTATGATAAATGTATTAAAATTTATTAGAATAATCATTATTCACTCTTTAAGTTCCTTGGTAAATTTATTTTGATTGCAATTATATTTTAACCTATTTAGCATTTTTGTAATATAATGCTTTTTCTATTACCAAAGTGCTTTATGCTTGTCATAATTATAAATATATACATAATATACCCTAAAATACGATTATATAATTAATAAAATAAAACATAATTTTCAAAATAAAAACATATATATATATATATATATATATATTTAGAAATTTTATAGTGGCACAGGGAAACGCAAAATTTCGGACCCGTTCCCCTGCGCCACCCTATATATATGTATTATAAATAATTTGCTTTCCATAAAAAACCTTTCTAGAGAGATTATTGCATTTTTGAAAGAAGGTTATTAATTATTATTCTATTATTCCTTATTATTCTTTAAATTTTTGAAAAAATATTTAAGTATATAGAAATAATAAAAGATTTATTAAAATAATATTAATATATAATAATAATAAAAAAAATGGTTTAATATATCTTAATTAGCCATAAAATGAAAATATACTCTTGAATTTTTTTCTTAATTTAATTTTTTTTTTGTTTTTGATCATTGATCTTTACTTTCCTTCGTTAGTAATCGAAATGTACCGATTGAAGATAATTTGATGGGATGAAGGCCAGACAGGCCTCCGAACTCTGCAGAAGGTCAACCACGGGGAGGTGGGAGTTTCGTCCGAATCAATTAGACACCCGGCAACCGTTCCCACAACTCAAAAAATCAAAAAAAAAAAAAAAAAAAAAAAAAAAAACAATTTAAATGGAAAAAATAATAATAAAAACAATTGCTTTTGAACACAAATTTTAGATAAGAATAAATTCCTCCGTTAATGATTAATTTTGATTTTGTTTTATACTTAATCCATTATTATTATTATTATTATTTATTAATATTTGAGTTATAATACTTTCCCAGATGTTGGCTAGAAAACTTTAACTTATCTCTAGCTCAGGCCTGGCCAACCCCCGGCCCTCGGGCCGCATTTGGCCCACCGTGAACAATTGTGCGGCCCGCCATTTAACTTTATATTTCTTTTGTAACTTTCATTTCTCGTCTGTATATTCAAAAACAGAGAATATAATTGAAATAATTATAATTAATTCATTTCTTTATTTAAAATATGTCAATACAATACAATTTTTAATCTACATATTTGATTCCATAAAAAGGAAGAAAAAAGTTAGAAATAATAGTAATTAATAGAGGATATATATTTTTTATTTTAAATTGTTATTATATTTTTATTTAAAAAAAGTAGCCGAAAAATAATAAATAAAAACATTAAACATTAAGCATCAAGAAAGTATTAAAAATGTTTTTTAATATATTGTTGTACGTTTCCCTAAAATGCGGCCCCTGTAACATTGCTCCTAATCAAAGAGGCCCATGGAGTCATTTGGGTTGGCCAGAGCTGCTCTAGTTAATATTTTTCTATTTTAATATTATTATTATAATTAATAATATTTCATTTGTAATCTTCTTCTAATGTTCTAAAAAGCGGGTGTATTAGTAGAAATATTAAAAAAATCATCTGACCTACGCAAGGACAGCGCTTATCGAGTTGATTATATAAATTAGGTGTCCTATGATCAGTAGAACCTTAACCTTGATTTTCTTGATCGGAGGCACTACTTATTATCAAGCAGCTTCCCAAATTTGATCCTGGAGGTTGTGTTGACTTCGTCCTATAGATCTTAACTTGGGATAATCCCTTGCCAAGCCCGGGCCTTGAATCTGAGACCCCGAAAATGTAGGTTAACACCGTTAACCACCAACCTACGTGGTGTCATTTTAGTAGATATTTTAAAGAGAAAAATAATTCCCAATTTTTTTTTTTTAAATGAATAATTAAGAAGTAAATTAATAAAAACACAAATTATTTAGGAAGAATCTTATTAAGAATAACAAGATTTGTAAATAAAATACAAATATAAAATATATATAAACAACAACATATGGACAAATTAAATTGTTTTCATTTAATGTCAAATAATAATCATCATTGGATGAATGTTTTATATTTGAGTTGAAAATTACTGAAATTCATATAAAACTTAACTAAAAATCGCTATATATGTTAAAAAAGATCAATAAAATGAAAAATAGAGATCTAAGTTTAAAAAATTTCCCCTGTAAAATGAATTATTATGTTTGAAATTGAAATATAAAAAAATGACAAAGAGATTAATGTTTTGTTTTTTAATTTAAAAAAAAAATGAAATTGTTTTTTTATAAATATCATCTAATTATAATATAATTAAATATCTGATAAAAAAAAATTACTTGAAATTTAAATTAATTCCAGACATATTTAAATCAAAGCAGAAGTTAAAATTCAGGACAGACGACCTAAATATTATAACTATTAACTAATTAATAAACAAAAACAAAAAAGTCGACTAATAGTTTGAAAAATTATACGCATCATAGCAAGGGCAGATAGATATTTATATTGGAGTCGTGACATACGTCAGCAGTGACGAAGTTCTCATGGGTTCGCTGAACAATTCCCAAGGGAATCTTTTCTGATCAACACATACGGACACTTTTTTTTTCTCTCTTTCCATGATCACTTTTCGCTTTCAAGCATATTTAAATATAGAAAAAATAAGTTTTTTATGCGATTAAACCAAACTAAAAGTGTATCCAATGATAGATTAGAAAAAAATAGAACATGCTTTTCTTAAAAAATTCTGTTTTTTTTTTTTATAAATTTGAGTATTAATGAACGTAAGGAAAATGTTAATGATTATAATTTTAACCAGATATATGTGTCATTTAACAAGTCGCCACTGTAACCGACTTGGTGCCAGACTCAGATTAATATGTATAGTTAATAATTAAAACTATTACTTAATTTCAACATTATAATGTTTAGTTCACAGTTAAAATGTAAACTTTGTCGTTGGGCATTAAAAAATATAAATGTTTTGGTTGTTCTTAATATTCTTGTAGGCATTACAATATTTTAATTTTCTATCTATCTATCTCTGTTGCTCTACGGAACTCGAAAGTTCTTGGCTGCAGCAACCACACTTCTCCAAGTGCCCCTATTCTGAGCCACCAACCTCCAATCCCTACCCTCTCCTATCTCTCTCATGTCCCTTCCCACATTATCCACCCACCGCGTCCTTGGTCTTCCAAGCGGACGTTTCCCACTCGGCCTCCCCACCAATATATTTTTCGCCATTCTTTCCTCTCCCATTCAAGTCACGTGCCCTGCCCATCGCAGCCTTCTCGATTTTATAATTCTAACTATATCTGGAGATGCATAGAGGTCATGCAATTCATCGTTATGCAGTCTTCGCCATTCCCCGGTCACCTCATCTTTCTGTGGCCCATAATTGTTTCTCAGAATCATACCCAAACAAATAATTGTTTTATATATTTTAATTTTTATCCCCTTTGATAATAATTTGAATTTTCAAAATATAATTTTTTTTTTTGGTTTATAAAAATTTATAAGTTTTAAGACAAACACTTTACCTACATATTTACTTATTTATCTTATTATTATTATTCATATATGTTGTATAAAAATACAGAGTTTTCACAAAGTTTTTAGACAGTTTTAAAAATTTATTTATTTATTTCAATTGAAGTTGAAAATCTGTGAAATGTTTAAATTTGATCAAGTAAATAGTAAAGTTTTTATTAAATCATTAATGTTACTATACGAGCCCCATTTGTATAACTCGGTTATCTACCGAAAAATAATCAATTACAGAGTTCATCTTATTCTTAACAATTCTTCATTAATTGTCTCCACAGTGGTTGTTATTTTTTCCCTAACAAATCACTTATGTCCTTTGCTTTGGTGCTGTAGTCAATTTAATAATTCGTTTCAATAAACCAAGAAACTAATTGTGCTTTCTTTTTTGTGGTAATCATTTTTATGAACAATGTTCGAAAATTATTTTAATTTTTCAATTCATCTCTGAAATACAAAAAAAAAATGATATAATTACAAAAATTTAATAATAACTAATTAATATGTACAAATAATTATTTTAAATATTGTAAATTAATTGCTAAAATTCTCAAAAGACTTTTTGGATACCCTGTACTTCAATATTTGTTAGTAGTTATTAGAAGTTAGGATTGGAATATTTTTGTGGTATTTGTGGTGTACCTCAATATAAATTTATGATAAATTCGTTATTATCTGAAAATTCAAAACGAAATTATTAATTTATTAGTGGATTATTTTTGAATACTGTATGATTTAATATATTCTATTTTTGATAGAAAAAGTTAACATAAAAAATAATTTCTTAAATTAGAATATTATTTCAATTTTAGTTGTTTTTACTATCTCGCCAGATGAAAATTTTCGATGTTGAGGTTTTGATGTTTTTATACGTTTTGAAGGTTCCTGAATCATTTTCACTAAGGTTGAGAAAAATGTCTGTGTGTGTGTGTGTGAGTGTGTGTGTATGTATGTAGACAAGATTACGCAAAAACGGTTTGAGCTAGAATGATGAAATTTGGTACATGGACATTATTCAAAATTCATAGTTTTCTATCAACTTTTGAGAAATGTAGCTCAACCGGAAGAGGGTCATTACCTACAACGTTTTGATTTTTTTTCCTCTAAAGTGACCGTAATAATAAAGATATATGTTTGATAATTTTTCACATGATTAAAAATTGTATAAAACTGCTATATATAGAATTTCAGCTTGATTGAATTGCTGAAAGTACCAGAATTAATTTTTTAACACTGCAAATCTCACGCGCCAACACGTGCCATGGTGCCATCAATAAAAAGCCAAACATGCGCTGGTTTAATATTTATTATTTATAATTTATAATTAATTAAATTTAATTTAAATATAATATATTATGTTATTTAATCCAATTCAAATTGCGAGATAGTCGAGTGGAGACACTCCAGCTAATTTACTATCTCGTAAGAGATAGTATTGCGATCACGAAAATTTTCGATGTTGAGATTTTGATGTTTTTATACGTTTTGAAGGTTCCTGAATCATTTTCACTAAGATTGAGAAAAATGTCTGTGTGTGTGTGTGTGTGTGTATGTGTGTGTGTGTGAGTGTGTGTGTTTGTATGTAGACAAGATTACGCAAAAACGGTTTGAGCTAGAATGATGAAATTTGGTACATGTACATTATTCAAAATTCATAGTTTTCTATCAACTTTTGAGAAATGTAGCTCAACCGGAAGAGGGTCATTACCTACAACGTTTTGATTTTTTTTCCTCTAAAGTGACCGTAAAAATAAAAATATATGTTTGATAATTTTTCACATGATTAATAATTGTATAAAACTGCTATATATAGAATTTCAGCTTGATTGAATTGCTGAAAGTACCAGAATTAATTTTTTAGTACTGCAAATCTCACGCGCCAACACGTGTCATGGTGCCATCAATAAAAAGCCAAACATGCGCTGGTTTAATATTTATTATTTATAATTTATAATTAATTAAATTTAATTTAAATATAATATATTATGTTATTTAATCCAATTCAAATTGCGAGATAGTCGAGTGGAGACACTCCAGCTTATTTTTAGTTTGCAGAAGTAAGGGTTATTATTCAGATAGACTCGTCCTGGTTTGACAAGGTTAATTACTTTACCAATGTGTCACTTTTGAAATTACTAATAAACTTTTATAAGAAATTTATCTTAAGTAATATTTTAAGTTTTTATTAAAAGAAAATAAACCGAAAAAGTGGAGAAATGACTTTAGTATGGATTTAACTTTCTCTAAAAGAAAATAAACCGAATTAAAAACCGAAAAAGTTAAATTCATACTAAAGTCATTTCTTCATTTAAAGTTAAATAAATTCTACAAATATGTTGCGTTTTACTAACAATTTCTTTAATTATATAGAAACAAGAATATTCAATATATATTTTACTGTTATGTCAGTGGCGTACCTAGAACTTTTGCCGCCCAGGGCGATCTCCAGTTTGCCGCCCTTTTTATTCGAAATCATATAGTTAATCATAATTAATATAAATCAAATAGTAAACTTATAATAATTATAATAATCATTTATTATTCAAGAAAGAAAAAAAATAAATATGAAATGAATAAGTTGCTTTTTACAACTATAACTAAATATAAAAAATGCCGCCCCAAGATAAATGCCGCCCGGTGCGGACCGCACCCTCCGCCCCCCTCTAGGTACGCCACTGTATTATGTTGTGTTATTGAAATATTTAAATGAACTGAAAAAGCTTTAATAGGGAAATCATCCCTCAATATTGATTCAAAGATGTGTTAAATATAAAATATATATTTCTAATTTATAAAAATATTTAAATTGATTAAAAATTAGATCCTTTTCTCTTAATTTTATATTAAATAAAAAATATCACTTCACAAAGAAATTATATATTTATCAAATTCTTATAAAAAATTTCTGAAAAATTTATTTAATACTAATTTAATTAATCATTTATTTTAGAGATCGGGATGAATAATTAAATTCATATTAAATGTTTTATGGATCATAAAGAGTGGATTAAATCATTTTTGTTCTACCTAATTTCTCATTCACTTTGCTAATCTAATGCAGAAATTTGCAATATTTTCTTTTTAAATTGTCTATCGGTTGTTTAAACGGTTCTTTAATATATATTATGTGTACAAGAAGAAAAAAAAATATAGCAGCTAATATCAACCGAAGAAGAAAAATTACAGATTGATAAAAAAAAAAAAAAAAAGAAAAAATATTTTTAAAAACAAATTACATTTGAAACAGCTTAATGGGGAATTCATGTTTCTCCTAGTATGTCCACGTATCTTGTCTTCCATTGAAAAAGAGATATAAATTATTAATAAGTCAAGAATTTATTTATTTATTTATTTTCTTTTAACGTTAGTGAAGCACAAATTCATTAATTATTTATTTAAATAAGTTTAGAAAAATCTCAATTTAAGAAATTGTTAAGCACGAAGGACAAGCCAAGTGGGGGAGAAGTTAGTCGATTAAAACAACAGGCGCTGGCATTAAAAAAAAAAATAAAAAATAAATAGAAATACATAAAAGAAATAAATCGACATTGAATAGAGATAGGAAAGAAGAAGAAAATTGGACGTTTTTTTTCCATAAAGATGAAAAATATGGTTATTTCCCGCTGAGCACAGCTGCCCTCGAAGAAAACCCAACTGGAAGAGAGTGGGAGACGATGGGAAAGACTCGGAAGAGAGAAATAATGGCTGAAACTAAGCAATGCACGATGCATAACAAACAGATACAAGACAACGAGAAAATAAAAAACAAAAATAATAAAAAAAAAAAGTTATTCAAATCTAGAAGCAACATTCCTTTCTGTTTTGTTAAAAATATATATAAATCGTATATATACCTACATAGATGATGTTTATTTTCATCATCGTACCATTTTAATCATTTAAATAAATAAATAAATAAATAAAATCATAAATAAATTAATTTAATATATTATTGGCTGTTTGAAAATTATTAAATAATAGAATTTTTTAACAGTTTTTACTATCTCGTAAGAGATAGTATTGCGATCACGAAAATTTTCGATGTTGAGATTTTGATGTTTTTATACGTTTTGAAGGTTCCTGAATCATTTTCACTAAGGTTGAGAAAAATGTCTGTGTGTGTGTGTGTGTGTGTGTGTATGTGTGTGTGTATGTATGTAGACAAGATTACGCAAAAACGGTTTGAGCTAGAATGATGAAATTTGGCACATGGACATTATTCAAAATTCATAGTTTTCTATCAACTTTTGAGAAATGTAGCTCAACCGGAAGAGGGTCATTACCTACAACGTTTTGATTTTTTTTCCTCTAAAGTGACCGTAAAAATAAAAATATATGTTTGATAATTTTTCACATGATTAATAATTGTATAAAACTGCTATATATAGAATTTCAGCTTGATTGAATTGCTGAAAGTACCAGAATTAATTTTTTAACACTGCAAATCACACGCGCCAACACGTGCCATGGTGCAATCAATAAAAAGCCAAACATGCGCTGGTTTAATATTTATTATTTATAATTTATAATTAATTAAATTTAATCTAAATATAATATATTATGTTATTTAATCCAATTCAAATTGCGAGATAGTCGAGTGGAGACACTCCAGCTAATTTTATTAAGAAAATTAAGTTAAATTATAATATTTAATGCAATATCTATAGTAATTAAGAAAAAAATTTATTTATTTATTTTTTTAAAGTGAAGTTGGAACACTTCCAATTACTGTACTTGATCAATTTACATTTTGATTGAATTTTATATTTATTTAGAGTTAAAAGAGTTTTAAAGAATCTAATAAAATTGTATATTTCTGTGTGTGTGGGTGGGTGTGCTCTTTATTCATATAATTAATCCCATCATTTTCAATTGCTAGATTTCAATTACTACCATAGGAAAATAAAGACTAATAATAAAATAAATAAGTTGACCTGTGGCCGGGCACAGAATCGACCGACGGTTTGAAATAAATGAATTTATCTATTAATGCAATAAAAAAACTCATATGGGATATAACATAAATATTTTTAATTTTATTTTATTTATAATATATAAGTAGGAGCTGACTGTGACGTCATGAAGGGCTGGGTGACGTCATATAATTTTAAATTAAGAAAAAACTAATGAAAATGATTTTTCCCGAGGATAAAACCAATACAAAGTGCATGCTTCGTGGAGATCTGTAAAAAATCTCCTCATGTGAAATTTGGTGTGAAAATAACCCTTCCCTTCCTATCGTCGATCGGTAATACTACCTCTTTCGGTTTCCGGATATACACCAAAAGTTGATCAATTCATCATACTGTAGTAAATATACCAAATTTTATCAAAATCCGTTGAATCGTTCAAGCTGTACTCATCTATACGGACACACAATGGACAGACGGACAGACATGATGCTAAAATACTTTTTCTGTTTAGAAAATGCATGATTCGTGGAGAAATGTAAAAATCTCCACATGTGAAATTTGGTGTGAAAACAATACCTCCCTTACTATCGTCGGTCGGGAAAAAATATGAAGATCTCTAAAAGTACAAAGGTCTGTAAAATTGCATAAAGAAAATTAACATTTTATAATAAGTAATTCAACATAATGAATATATTTTGTCATTAATTTTACATTCATATATTTACAAATTTAAAAAAAATTTTATTAACATTTTAAATAATTTTATTATTTATTTTAAATTATATTGTAATCGTGCTATTTATGTTTTATTTAATATAATTATTATTTACAAAAAAATTACAAATATTTTGAAGTAATTTTTCCTAATGTTAAAAATACCTTACATAAATTGCATAGAACTTGTTACCTCGCATATTATTTTAAGTGTCTATCAATGTATTTTTATAAAGTATTTCTAAGAGTTAAGCGTGAAGCGTTGCAGAAAATGGAGATTTCACAACAAAGAATCAATCATAATATATATATATATATATATATATACACCTACATATGTTTAAGTTTGATTTGTGGAATGTAATAAAGTCAAGCTACAAAGATATGTTAGATAGATATGGAGATATTTGAAATACTAATGCTATGTATGTGGTAGGCATAATAAAAAGAAAACAAAATTAAATTTCGAATTTCACTTAATTTCTTTTCCTAGATTTTATCTGTTATGATTTAATTTTATGTTCATGTTTTTCCTTTTCCTTAGAATATATATATGGTATACATTTTATGTTTACAATAATATTATCTTAATATTACGTTAAACTAAAAAGATATTTCTTTTTCTAGTTTGTAAATCAAATAAAAAAAAATATTTCAATATTATGTAGAATGTAAATAATGAAATTCGCTGTAAAAATAAAAAAATGTAAATGTATATAATTACGATCATGTATTTTATGGGACAAAAATTTTTTTTTTTATTTATCACGAATTGGCTAATAAACATACTTTTTTAAACTAAAAAAATCTTTCTGTCTTTTTAATTTATATAAGATTTGAAAAATAATTAAAATATAAAAATAATTTTATAAAACAAGGTTTTTCTCGTGGACTAAAAAGAATAAAATAATTTTTCTATAAAACTTGACAAAGGTTATGATTGCTTTCTCGTATACAATGAAAAACGTTGGGCGGATCTAGTTTTATTTATTTAAATGAAACTGACAAATTATTTATATTATGCAATAAAATTGACAGTTGAAGAGTTAAGAATGTTGTATATGAAGCAATTCCATCATAGACTTTAGCAGGTTTATAGAAAAATTATAATAGATAAAATTATTTTATTCTTTTTAATCCAAGAGAAAAACGTTGTTTTATAATTTTTGTTCTTTTATATTTTAATTTATTTTATACTTTTTTAGTATATTTTTCCACAATCGATATTAATTCACAATTAATTCATGATAACTTAACAATTTAACTTGATGGCGGAAACAAATACAGTGAATGAATATTCGAATGTCGTCGTTAATTCGTTCCAGAAAAATCGACGACAACCAAAAACGACGACATGCAAATTGAATTTTTTCATAAGAAATGCCTAAAAAAACCCTGACAAAATAGTCATGAAGTGAAATTGATAAAAGCTTTGTAATAATAATAAATAATTAAATAAACTATTTTTTATATTGTTTTTGTGTGGTGGTTATTTATTAATATTTCTATACCTATACAAAAGTACAGAGAAATCAATCCACCATCTAAATCAGAAGTTCCCAAAGTAGTCTATATCGACCCCTAGGGGTCTATGGCAATCTGCAAGGGGTTTATGGCAGCGAATAACAAATTGGGGGATCCATGAAATCAAAATGGGGTCTGTGGGGTCTACGTGTTTTCCCGGCTCTAAAAAAAAAGGTAAATTGTTTTTCCGGCATGCCTTTTGAAACATTTTTTGATTTTTTTTAATATGGCTCTTAAAACATTTTTGATTTTTAAATAAGTCTCTAAAAAAGAGTAAAATTTTTTTAAAAAAAATCAAAATCAATTTCGGGGGTCTACCCAAAACCGAAAAACATGGCAAGGGGTCTAAGTCACAGACAAGTTTGGGAACCTATGATCTAAATCTTTTATTTATTTTTTTTACGAATTACCTTGTCTTTGTTTTCATCATCATTTCCTTTTTCAACGATGTATATACATTTGATCTTTCTTTAAATTTATTAACAATACAATTTAAGATTTTCTTTTTTACCCTGGGAAAGGATTTCTAGTTCCCATTGAGATGAAAAGTGGAATACTTTCAATTGAAAGAGAAAATCTTCTTCCGGGTTCTTCCGGGTCCTGGAAATATATTTATTTGTATTAAAAAAAAATGATAACGGATTTAATAGATTTACTGTTGAAACATATCGGTAAACGTTTAGAATTCAAAGAATAAAAGAACACCCCAAATTCGGAGGGATGGTTTGGATCGAACAGTTTGTTTAACGGTGCCAATATAAAAAGTTGAAACACGTTACCGGATATCAACTTGTAGACATTGAAAACATTATTTTAAATTTTATTATCCATTTGGAATTGGAATTCATTTCCTGTAGATATATTGCTGTAATAATTTCAAGGTATCCTCCTACTCGTAATGGACATAAAGTAAATATTAAAAATTTAATGGAAATTTTTTTTATAATCTCCTATACAGTTATCATACTTTATAATTATATATCAATTAAAATGTAAATTTTAACATCTAACAATTTGAAATTAATATTAATAATTTCATTCATTATAAGTATTTTTTATTATAATTATTGAATTTATAAAATATGTATAAATTTATAATATTATTTTTTCATTTATTTATTGAAATTATATATTTTTTAATAGTTTGTGATGAAGGTACTAATAATAATTTTTTTATATTATATAATAAGAGTATCTTGATTTATTTTAGAAATTAAATTATACATTTTTTTTTAAATTCAAGTGTGCAAATTGACTAAATATAGGCGAAGAAACTGCATTCCTGTCATGAAATTATTCCTTTGAAATGAAAGGGAAAATTTAATTATAACTTTTAGTAATGTTGTTCATAAATAAAGATATAATCTTACAATAAAAAAATAAAACAAATTAAGTAAGTAACTATCGAAAATAAAAATTTGCAAATTTGATTAATAACTAAAAAAAAAATCTCTCTTGTTTTATTCTTTATAAATATACCTAATTTATTTAATACTATGTAATTATTATTATTTCAATTAATATAATAAGTAGTATCATTAATTCGCGTATAAATATACTTTTTTATTATAACGTTTTTCTCACCTTCACTTGGCGTCTGTCTGTCCCTGAGTCTGTTCGCTCTTTTGACAAATTGAAATCGTTTTTTCATCAGCTTTAAACTTAGCTAGACTTTTGAAAATTCTTATAGATATTTCAATTCATCCCTAGAAGGTATGGAAGTAATATAATTTAATTATAATTAATTAATTGGTCCTATGAATTTTGAATAATGCCCATGTAGCAAATTTCATCATTCTAGCTCAAACCGTTTTTGCGTAATCTTGGTTAAATACACACACATTTTTCTCATCCTTAGTGAAAATGATTCAGGAACCTTCAAAACGTATAAAAACATAAAAATCTCATCATCGAAAATTTTCGTGATAGAAAAAATATTAGATTGATTTGTATAAAGTTTTTTAAATTTGATATTTAATCATTAATCTCGTGCTTCTAGAAACCGCCTGTCTCTCTAAGAAGAGTTTTATTTTAAAAGTAACCTAATAATAAAATATGTCAATAATTAAAATCTTATCATCAGCTTAAAAATATGTATAATAATCTCTAAATCTTATATTTACAAGAAAAGTAAAAATATAGAAAAGGATGTGGAATATGGGTCAAAGGAAAAATAGATTTACTGATTTAAAATAAAAAAAAACATAGATAACTATAACTGGGAACAAAGCAAACCACTCTCGTCCTTTTATTAAATTGAAAATAAATAGAATAGTAGCTGAGAAAAAGGAAAAAAGATCTTGACATCCCATCAGTGGAGGAGTCCCGTTGAGAATGCACTTGTAAGGGTTGGTTTGTCGCTGAAGGAAGAAACACAACACAAGCAACCAACGGATCGGATCTGAGTGACACAATAGTTTAATATTACAATACGAGACACAACCGAGGCACTTGTCAATGGGATTTGCATCGAAATTCGAGGCTACCCCAATTTCTTGAGGGTGAAAGCCACATTGCAAGGTCGCAAGGTGCGCACGCCGGATATCGGATTTTCGTATCTAACAGGTATTGAGAAAGTGGGGAAGGAGGGGAAGAGGAGGGGACGAAGGGATGAACAGGAAATTGATCCCTTGCTGAGTGGGAATCTGAAAATGTGAAAGAGAAAGGACCCTATAAAATAAAAAAAAGGGTGTGTGGGTGTTATAAAATTTCATGAATGAACGACCCCCACGTGGGAATGATTTTTTTTTTTTAAATAGGTCAATACTCTCTCATCGAATTTGAACGGGAGTCGAGTGATTTGCTAAAACGATTTTTTTATTGAGGTATTTGAAAGGAAAATTTAGAACGGAAATAAGAAAGCCCTTTCACTTGAAATTTTTTTTTAAGGGTTTAAATAAAAGGAAAGGGAAATTGAACCATACGAAAGGAAAATTAATCGGAAACTCTCCCCTCTCTTGCTGTCAATATTAATTAAGTGAAATTTATGACTTTCACTTTACAAAGGTGGATAAGGGTTGCAATTTTCTTAATAGGGTTGTGATCTGTTTGAGGGATAACAAAAGGTAAAAGTAAAAACGAGGAAAATTAATGAATTTAGAACAAATATACACATACAAACACGTGTTAATATAAAACAGATTATTTATTTAATTAAAAAGAAAATATATTAGTATATTCCCATACAACTTCTTCTAAAGATAAAGTATTAAGGTCGGTTAACCAATATTTACGGAAGTCGAACAGTCAATGGTGATGTGACTTTATCGACTACGAATGTCACTCGCTAAAAAACTTACAAATAGGAAATACTAGCTTTTTACCGACCAACGATAGTAAGGGAGGTATTGTTTTCAAACCAGATTTTTACATATATCCACGAATCATGCATTTTCTTAACAGAAGAAAGTATTTTTAGCATGATATCTGTCAGTCCGTCTGTCTGTCCATTGTGTGTACGTATAGACGTGTATAATAGCTTAAACGGCTCAACGGATTTTGATAAAATTTGGTATATTTACTTAATGCATCAGTATGATGAATTGATCAACTTTTGGTGTATATTCGGACACCGGAAGTGGTAGTAAAATCGATCGGCGATACGAAGGAAGGGAAGAGTTATTTTCACACCAAATTTCACATGAGGAGTTTTTTTTACATATCTCCACGAATCATGCACTTTGTATTAGTTTTATCCCCGGGAAAAGTCATCTCCATTAGTTTTTTCTTAATTAAAATGACGTCACAGCCAGCGCCTCCTTATATATTATAAATAAAATAAAATTAAAAATATTTATGTTATATCCATATCTGTTTTTTATTTCATTAACAGATACATTTAATTTATGAAATTGTTTCTGTAGCTAGAAATTAATTTATTTCAAACCGTCGGTCGGTTCTGTGCCTGGCCACAGGTCAACTTATTAAAATATGTTATCTCCCTCCAAAACAACTTTAAAATAAATATTATATCTATATTACGAAAGAGAGGCTTAAGAGAAAAAAACACGTTAAAATATTCTTTTCCCCATCCTAATTTCTATTTTACTTTATTATTATTATTATTATTTTTCTCTCCCTTCAAGTAATCCTATCCTGAACCAGTCTCACGTATGTATAATTTACTTCTGTATATTTTGAAATGTTTTATTATTGCCCTATTTGAGGGCAGATATAAAATCTTTTTTGGAAAATAAAAAAAAAAAAAAAAAAAAAAAATATTTTATATCATATAATATAATACATTAGAAGTCAGCGGACGACCATATTGCTGACAAACATAAAACGTAGAATTTGATTTGAAAATGTAGAAAAGTTTTATACTTAAGATCTGTAATAATAATAATAATAATAATATAATATTCGAAAAGAATTTAAATCGAGGGTGCAATCGGATAACGCCTATTATCATACAGTAAAGGGGCTTATCTCGTCAAAGAGGATCAAAATTAAAATATATAAAACAATTATTTTTCCTCTTGTATTATATGGTGGTGTCTATGACCCTGGGGGACGAGAGTAGATTTAGAGTATTTGAGAATAGGATTTTTGGCACCATTTATGGACCAAAGAAAGATGAGGTCACCAGGGGAGGCCGAAGATTGTATAACGAGGAATTGCATGACCTCTATGCATCTCCAGATATAGTTAGAATTATAAAATTGAGAAGGCTGTGATGGGCACGACACTTGGCTAGAATGGGAGAAGAAATAATTATCAGTGTAGTTGGCGGAATATAGTTGTTAAGGCCAAGAACTTCCAAGTTCCGTAAAGCTACAGGGATAGATAATAAAATATCTAGCAATTTAATAAGTTTATTCTTAATTATTAATTAAATTAATGCATAAGTAGTTTATTTTCAAATATGATTGCAGTCATTTGATTGTATTTATATATATTAGAGTATAGAAACCAAATAACCATAATAATTAATTATTATTAAAAAGTAATTAAATTATTAATTATTATTAATTACTTGCCATCAATTACAACTTTTGGCGTCTTGTCTTATTGATTATTCAAAGTATTATTCAAACTAAAGAAATTTTAATTAATAATTTATCTAAGAATAGCCTGAGTGGCTTATCACTTCTCAAAAAAAAATAAATATTATATATACGTGAATTGTGTGTGTATGTGCTGTGGAGTTTACCGTCAACAGTCTATAGAACTTTTATGAAGAAAATGAAAGGTATTTCGACATTAGCATGATAAAATAAATATTCTAAATTTAAAAATGTTTAATTAATTAATATATTGAGATTAAATCTCTACTTTAAAAGAAATAATAATAATTTAAAAAAAAAAATTTAGGTTAACAGCACGCGGTGTTCCCAAGCGGTCACCCATCCAAGTACTAACCGCGCTCGATGTTGCTTAACTTCGGTGATCGGACGAGAACCGGTGATTTCAACATGATATGGCCGTTAACTATTTTAATACATAAATTGTATCTTACTTAAACTAATTAATTGTGTTTTAACTTTAAAATTTATTTGATTTAATAATATATTTAATAAAGAGGAACTATAAAATACGAATTAGTTATAATACTATAAAACTATTGATAATGATTTAAATTTTTTAGTTAGTTATTTTAATATACTCTTTTTTCGCTTTTTCTATATATTTATTAAAGAGGTATTATTCAGTTATAATATATTATTACCATTATTTATAAATCAATATTGTTATAAGATAATTAATAGTGATAAAAAAAACAAATAATTTAGTTATTTATTATGATTTCTAAATTTTTACTATCTCGCCAGAGATAGTATTGCGAGCATGAAAATTTTCGATGTCGAGATTTTGATGTTTTTTTACGTTTTGAAGGTCCCTGAGTCATTTTCACTAAGGTTGAGAAAACTGTGTGAGTGTGTGTATGTAGACAAGATTAAGCAAATATGGTTTGAGCTAGAAATTTGGTATACGGGCATTATTCAAAATTCGTAGTTTTCTATCAAATCAAAAAAAAAAAATTAACTTTTGAGAAGTGTAGCTGAAGAGGATCATTAATTATCACATTTTAATTAATATACTATTACAATATAATTCTTATAATTACTACTGCTTTAATCTAATTCTCTAAACCTAATTAAAGAGGTGAATTTATTATAAATATATATATGTTTCGAGATAAAAAGAGAAATTTAAATTAAATAATTCAAAATTTTTCATTGTCCCTTCAAATATGTCGATACGAAACTAATTTTATATGATTATAATTTTATTTTAAAATTAAATCGGAAAATTAATTGATTTTCATTATGGAAATTATTTTTTTTTTAAATAATTTTTTTTATATTTAAATATATATATATATATATATATATATATACGTTTTAATAAAATTTTACAATATAGATTTGATTTAACATTTCCTTTTTCTTTTATTTTTTATAATATAATTTAATATTAAAATTAAATTAAAAACGTTATTTATCAATTTAATTTCTTAAATTCTAAATATTTATATGATTCGATGAATTTATAAATAAAAATATCAAAAATATTAATAAAATTCATTTTTCAAATTTACTAAGAAAATATTATAAGTTTTCCTTTTTTTTTATTAGATATTTATCATTAATAGAAAATATTAATACATTTCTTTAGTCAATATTAAAATGGGTCCCTTCATAATAATTCGTATATATTAATTATTATTTTTCTTTCTTGCCGAGATAAGCCACTCCTGGAAATAGATAAATAAAAAAATATATAAATGAAAATATTCTTGTTTAGTTTGCTTTGTACTGTGAATACAAAAACAAGGCTTCCAAATGGCTGTTGAAAAGGAATAGTAAGTAATTAAAAAATATTAATATGTTAAATACTCTAAATATATATGATTGTATTTGAAATCGTTTTATCATTCAATCATTTTTGAAAATTGAATAGTTAAACATTATTTAAATTAGAATTTAAGACTAAATTATTATTTTTTTTATTATCAATTTTATTATTATTAATGACAATTTGTTAAATACAATTTACTTTTAAATTATTTTTGTTTTATTTTTTACATGATTTGAAAGTAAATTATACTTCAAGGATTGTAGAATTTTTCAAACAGTGATTTACAATAAAACAACCAAAGAATCTTGAATCTTTTATAAAATTAATTTTATGTGACATTTAAGGTTCCTATAAAATATTAGAAATAATAATAATAATACAATTTTAAAAAATAAAAATTTAATTTTTCTAGTCTTTCTCATAGGGATTTATTTTTACTACTACTAGTATTGCGATCATGACAATTTTAGATGTCGAGATTTTGATGTTTTTATACGTTTTGAAGGTCCCTGAGTCATTTTCACTAAGGTTGAAAAAATGTCTCTGTGTGTGTATGTATGTGTGTATGTATGTAGACAAGATTACGCAAAAACGGTTTGAACTAGCATCATGAAATTTGGTATACGGGCATTATTCAAAATTCGTAGTTTTCTATCAATGCTTGAGAAATGTAGCTCAACCGGAAGAGGATCATTACCTACAACGTTTTGATTTTTTTTCTTATAAAGTGACCGTAAAAATAAAGATATATGTTTGATAGATTTTCACATGATTAAAAATTGTTTAAAACTGCTATATATAGAATTTCAGCTTGATTAAATCGCTGAAAATATCGGAATTAATTTTTTAACACTGCTAATCACGCGCCAACACGTGGCATCAACACGCGCTGTTTTAATAATATTATTTATTACTTTTAATTTATAATTTAATTTAAATATAATATATGTTATTTAATCCAATTCAAATTGGGAAATAGTCCAGTGGAGACACTCCAGCTTATTTTTATTTAATGCAACTGATGTTGATAATTTTATAAAATTTGCTTGGAGGAAGCCAAGGAAAATGAAATTTTAATTTTTAAAATATATTTTTTTTAACATCGGTGCCTGTAATTAATTGTAATTCAATTATTTTATTAGATCTACTCACTATTATATACATTCTGTTCTGATTTTGAGGAGGATTTGGATGGGTGCTGCTCAGGATAGGGATACTTATTATATTTTGTATCAATTACTCAAACAGGCAAACTATCGAATTTCATTTAAAATTTTTTTTTTTTTCTAAAGCCGAGGAAAAAGAACTGTTATTTATTTATTATTTATAATATAGGATTGATTTCAAAACGGGTATTAAAATTCATTGAGAAGAATAGTCAGTTAAAAATATTCTTTGTTAAAAAGAAATATAGAAATCGCACTTTGTATGAATTCAATAGGAAAAAAAAACTAATTTTTGCTTATTGTAAATTTATATACTATCGAAATATCGTAAAAATTAAATTTTTCATTAAAAAAAAAAAATCAATTTCAAAATAATTAAGTTCTATTCAATTGATGATTGGTTATGAATGGCTTTGTCGGTGTCAATTAATCGCCGCAGGTGGATGGAATTGGAAATATTGAAAAGAATCCTGGGGGTTGGTGGTTGAAAGCGCTAAATGGCCAAAAATTCGGGCGGATGCGTGGGTGTAGAAATGTTCTCTGTTTTGGCAGCTGAACAGCCCTTCGAGCCTTTCGATGGATGCAAAGTCACGTCCCGGGTGGATGAACGGTCACGGCTCACACCCAATCGACCAGAGATTGCCAATTGGGATGACTTCTCTTTCTTCTATTTTGAAAAAAAAAAAAAAAAAAAAAATAAATAATATTGACTGTTATCTATAGATACCGAAACGATGGAATTCGATATTTAATCTGAAAAATAGTAGAAGATAAATAAAGGCAACGATTCCAATATAAATACATAAATAAATTTATTTTCAAAGAAGAATAAAAATCCGTTAGGAGGACACAAAGCAAGAATTTAAGAATTTCTTAAAAGAAGTATCAGAAATATTACTGTTGCTTTATTTAATTTTTACAATTTTTCAATCAAAATATTATTTATTTATTTATATTTAACATTCAATTATAATAATATACAGTTTATTTTTATTTTTTTATAATAAATATATCAAGTTACATAAATTTTGTATAATAATTTAATGATATTTGTATTGTATCATCTCTTAATTTTTTTTTTATATATATATACAAACTTCTCAGAAGAATTTTATATTCATAAGCGGTTTTATTCATTTGTTATTTCTATTCAATCGCTCTACATTATTAATTTACAATATTTATTTATTTTACTTACATCAATAATGTATCAATAAGAATATTTGTTGATCTCGCAAGCCAGTTATGCTAATGATATTTAATTTCTCAAAATATTTACGATTATTGCTCTCATGATGTCGATTAAAATTTATTTGAAATAAGTTATAAATTCTCAACTCTTATAAAAAGATGATTCTATATAAATATATTTATTAACTTCATATTTTTTTTTTTATTTTAAATAATAGTGAATAAAATTTTTGAAAAGAATGAGGATTTTGAAAAATATTTTTTTTTTTTTAAAATGTTAATGTTATGCAAACGTATATACAAGCACATTCGGTTGGTTGCAGCCATCTAAGGCGTAGCCATATTTTCAAGATTTTCTAACAGTATTAACACTCAACCTAATGGACTTAAAAGACTGATTAGAGTAATAGATATTTTACGAATAAATCGATTATTAAAAGATAATTCGGTAAAACAATTTTATTCTTTTTTTATTATCTCGAGATTTTGATGTTTTTATACGTTTTGAAGGCCCCTGAGTCATTTTCACTAAGGTTGAGAAAAATTTCAGTCTGTATGTGTGTATGTGTGTATATGTAGACAAGATTGCGTAAAAAATGGTTTGAACTAGAATAATGAAATATGCTACACGGGCATTATTCAAAATTCGTAGTTTTCTATCAAATGTTGAGAAATGTAGCTGATTCGGAAGAGGGTCATTACCTAGCACGTTTTAATTTTTTTTTCTCTAAACTGACCGTATAAATATAGATATATATGTTTGACAGTTTTTCACATGATTAAAAATTGTATAAAACTGCTATATATAGAATTTCAACTTGTTTGAATTTGAAGTACCGGAATTAATTTTTTAAATTTTGAGTTAAAAATGAAGGCAAAGGTTTTAAATTTAAATTTAATAAATTCTAATTAATTAATTTAATTGAATAACAATACTATTTTTTAAATTTTTTTATACACGTTGACTGCTAATCACGTGCCAGCACGTGACGTGGTGCCATCAACAAAGAACCAAACACGCCCTAGTTTAATAAATATTATTTATTAATTTTAATTTATAATTAATTAAATTTAATTTTAATATAATATATTATGATATTTAATCCAATTCAAATTGCGAGATAGTCGAGTGGAGACACACCAGATTTTTTAATCTTAAATTGTTTTTTTAAATTGTTTCAATAAATTCTCAAATTTAACATGATTCTTTTGAATTCATTGATTATAACTTAAGTTAAATTTTTATTATACATTTTATGTCCAATTTTATTTTTAAATATCTAAAAAGAGTAGGTATAGAGAAAACTAAATACACCTATCTATACAACTTTAATCTTAGATTTTAATGAATTCAAGCCGTAAGAATTTAAGTTAAAATATAAAATCTAAATATACCAAATGTTTAAAATGATAACTATCAGCGTTTGTTTAATATTATTTAAACTTTATTTAAATACTTTTGTTGTGATTATTAATTTTGCAATCAAATCAAAGGATTCTATTTATAATTAATTCTATTGTATATAAAATTTTTACAAATATAAACTTGTATTTGTTTATCATTTTTCGCTTAATGGCTGTTTTAATTATTATAGTGCCGACTGTTGAAGCTTTTAATAATTTTTATAAACATTAGCATAAGGAAATAATATGGCATATGTAAGTTTTTAAGTTAAGTTAAGTTAAATAATTATAACATATATACTCGCCGCTCTTCACGCTTAGACGGGGGCTCCGCCCCCTGTACCCCCGAGTGGTACATAGTATTTGGTTGAAAGTAGTAAAAGGTTTTCATCCATTTTGTTTCAATCAGTATATTACATAAAACATTCATTTCTTTTTGTGTTCTTATGTAAAATATATTTTAATTTAATCAGTAAATTAATTATATATATTATTATTATTGTATATGTTATATCTATTTATCTATGTGGCGGACGTTTTCCAATCGGTCTCCAATATCTTTTTCCTCTCCCATTCTATCCATGTGCCCTGCCTTTCGCAGCCTTTTTGCTTTTATAACTTTAACTATTTCTGGAGATGCATTGAGATCATACAATTCCTCGTTATGCAGTCTCCGCCATTCCCCGGTGACCTCATCTTTCTTTCACCCATAAATGCTGGGACGAATCCTATTCTCAAATACTCTGAATCTACTCTCATCTCCTAAGGTCATAGAACATGCCTCTCACCCATATAATACAGCAGACAAAATAATTGTTTTATTAGTTTTAATTTTGATTTCCATTGATAATAATTTTGGTGAGATAAGCCTCTTTACTGCATGATAACAGGCGTTTCCCGATTGCAACTTCGATTTAAATTATTCTCAAATATTATTATCCTTCGTGATTACATTAAATTTTTCTACATATTCAAATTCTACATTTTGTGTATATTAATACTGTTCCTCTTTGTTACTAAATATTTTTTCTTCTCACTCATCTTTTTTCCTACCTTCATTAATTTTTCCTCGCTATCTGTAATTGCAATTGCCGAATGTCCTATTATATTTAAGTCGTCTGGATATATATATATATATATATATATATATATATATATATTAATTTTGATTTTATCAAAGTGGAATATAATATGCAATCTTTAAATAATTTGTTTTGAAATAGAAAATATAATTTTCTTATTTAATATATATATAAACTTTTTGTAGAGAATTGCCATCTATGTAATCGGGTTTAAACACTTTATATAAAATAGTAATTAAACATTTTTTCATTCACCTTGAAAATGTATCTCTCCCCACACTCTCTAATCTCTCCTCTCCGACATCCTCTTCCCTACGGAAACCAAGCCAGCCATCATGACTCGCATTACTATCACTACATTTTTTATTAAATTTCATCTCAACTTTTCAATTCATATTCATTTTTCAAGTGTCACATTAAAAATTTCAAGGTCTATGAACTCTGGTGAATATATAATTTTCTCATTCCAATAAAATATAACATAAAGAGTAGTGTATGAGAAATACAATTCTCATACAATACAATTATCTGTTTTCTTTTTCAATATTAATAGCAATATTCTTCTTTTTTTTTAGGTTCCTTCTCCTATCAGAGATTACTTTATTTCCAGTCGTTCTAAATAAGTCAGTTAAGACACATTCAATCCATTTTAGGATCTATCTTCTTCTTTCTTAACCAGGACATTTTTTTTATTCTTTTTTATTTCGTATAAATAGCAATATAGGGAGTAGAATTATTAAATCATGGTTAAATCATGATTCTAACTGAGTTCATTCTTAGTTAAATACATTTTTTTTTTGATTTTTGAAAATGAAGATAATTTCATATTATTTTCTAAATAATATTTTTCTCTATTATTATTTTAAATTTAAAATGTCAAAATTAATAATTTGTTTTAATAAATTGAATTTTAGAGTAATATAGGTAGATATATACGAGGGCAGGTCAATAAGTCAATGACTTTTTGAATGAAACACAGGTATTTGGATAAAAAATTATTGTATTTTATTTTTTTATCCTTCTTTGAGCTATATACCCTTTGTCTCCATTTTTTTTTATTCCTTCCAAAATATAAGATTTGTCGAGGACATCAAAATAGATATTTGTTTGTGAGATGATTTCATCGTTGGAGTCAAATCTGCCATTTCTTCTGGTTGGAAACAAGAAATAGTCACTCGGGGCTAATCCAAAGAATATGGTGGATGAGGGAGCAATTGATATTCCAATTAATGAATTTTCATGGAAATTCACTTTTATTCATTTTCTTCTCCACTCTCGTGATATTCTGATATTAATGGAGGTCAAACAAAAACTAAAAGACCCAGCTAGTTTCAAATTTTTACAGGAGTCAGCTGATAGTAGTTTACTGACAGAAGTAGTGTTGCCATTTCATTTAAGAGACGGGAAATTCAAAAGGTCACGGACTTATTGACTTGTATAATATTATTTTTATACTTCGTAATTAGTTGTGATGTTATAGATTTTTAGAATTCATTAAATTACTTTTAAAAAGGATCACTTTAGAAGGAAGGGGAGGTGTGTATCAGATAGAAAGAATTGAGAGATTTATAGGAAGAGGGCAAATATTATTGTGTTTTTGTATTAAAGATTTTGTTCCAAAAGCACTGCAATTGTTCTATGAACAATTTCTTATCAAGTAGAAGATACATTAGCTTATTAATTTAGATATTTTTCAGCTATTGCATTGATGGCTGTGACATAAAGAGGGAGGTTCTGCTTGCTTTTTACTGCGTGGGTGGTTGAGGAAATCGGAAGGAGGACAGGAAGAGACATACATGAAAAAATGTTCCATATTAGGGATTCCCCTATTCATTGTATTGACTACCTCTCTAGTTAAGCTTTTTACTTGTATTTTTCAACATGCAGAATGTCAATTCAGTCTTTATGGTGGATACCACATAGACAAGAGATTGAATTTGTATCGATGTGTTTTATCATTAGAAATCTAAAAAAAAAATATTTATTCCAATATTTCAAATTGTTAATCATAATAACGTAAAATACTAATTTAGTATATACGAGGGTTGGGTGAAAAGTTTCTGGCCTGACCAAGAAAAACGATGTATTAAAATTTTTTTTTTTTATTTATTTTTCAACATTTAAGATAGCTGAGACCTGTACGATGTCAGCTGAACATGTGCGAAAAATTTTGCACAACCATTTGAATAGGGACAGCTGTGTGCAACGTGGGTGCCGCGTTTGCTAACGTTAGACCACAAACTGCTTCGAAAAACCATTTCTAACTGATGATGAGACTTAAATTTTAATAAATTTAATTAATTAATTAATTAATTAAATTAATTAACTAAATTAGATTATGAGAAATGTATCAGTGTTGATGGAGATTATGTTGAAAAATTAAGCAAAAAAAAAATTATTTAAAAACATCGTTTCTCTTGGTCAGGCCGGAAACTTTTCACCCCACCCTCATATATACATATATACTTATAAGTATAATTTTTTTTATTTAAAGTTTTTTTGGTTGTGTTATTTCTAATTAATTGATTAAGATTTATTTAAAACAAAAAAAAACAAAAAAAAAATGAAATAAATTTTCTTCGATAAAATCAAATTTGAATATGGTAATATCAAAATTTCATACCTATAATTGTTTAATAAATATGATTAAATATGATAAAGTAATATTAAAATATTTGTTATTTTAATTAACAAACACTTGAGAATACAATTTTTCATTCTGGTTTACTAATGATGCCATTCTCGGCATGCCAATACCTGTTTTGAACTTCTATTCTATGTTGTTATCAACGTTGCACATCTCATTCTTTATCACTCGCGTACATCTCTTCTCATTGCTTAGTAATAAATCACTTAATCGGTCTTTCATTAAAACGGCTAGAAAATAATTGATCATTTCTAAGAAGGACCGTTAAATTCGAAATAATCAAAGCCCTACTTCTATTAAATATTGATTGGCATTGCCTATTTAGCCTTTTTAGTTATACAATTAGAATGAATTCAATTTTTGTTTTATATTTTTTTTATTTGAATGAATTGAAATTCTCTTAATTGAATTTCAAAATATTCGAAAATAGTTATTCTCAAAAATTGTATTTTGTATCACAAAATTTTACAAATATAAACAAGATAAAATTTAAAATGTTTTAGGTGTTAAGTTTAAATTATAGAGAACTATTTATAACTATATATTAAAATTATTTTTAAGTTAATTATTTACTTAACACACCTGATTATAAGTCAATATGGAGCAGTGGCTGATGTCATGACATTTTCTAATTCATAAAACATTAAAGTTCATATTTCTAAAATCATTATTGCTTTATAAGAATAACAGTTATAGAAACTAATGCAAAAAATTAATAAAATTTGACGACTTAAATATAAAAGTAATGATTAATAACACATTGAGCTTTAATTTAAAAAATCTGGAGTGTCTCCACTCGACTATCTCGCAAATTTGAATTGGATTAAATCACATATATTAATTTTTTTTAGAGACAAATCGAAAATTTTTTAAAAAAGTGGTGGTCGCCGGCCGCAAAAATTTAAAAAAAAAAAGTCGAAAGTGGTGAAAAACATTTTACCTTTTTTTTTTCTAGAGACAAATTGAAAATTTAAAAGTGGTCGCGGGCCGCAAAATTATTTAAAAAAGTCGAGAGACTGATTTTTTAAGAGACAAATTTAAAATTTTTTTAAAAAGTTTTTTTCTTTCATATTATCCAAATCAAAGAGTATAAAAGATTGATAGAATGAGCGAAAAAATATATTTTCCAAAAAGTAGTAGAAGAAAAAAAAAATTTATTTTTCCGATTAATTGAGAAAGATAATTTGCTGGGAAATAGAATCTTCTCCCGTTACTCTCTCTCTCTCTCTCTATTTCGTTTAAAACGCGTGAAACGAGCAATCATTGTATCAGTGCCGGTTCCCTTCAATTAGTTGAATTTTTTTTTTCCTATTTTATTTTATTTTATTTTTTTCATTTTTTTTTTTTTTTGTTTCAATCCCATTTCAACATTTCTTCACTCTACTGGAGTTGAAATGCACAACAGGTGATGTTCCTATTGCGTCCTTCATTAGACAATGTCTTTTTGTGGATCTTAATTATAGGTTTACGCCCCATCGGAGGCCCTATTCAAATCAATCACGAATTCTCCAACGTTGTTCTTTTATTTCGTTAGTTTATTTATTTATTTTTTTATTTTTTTTTTATTACTTGCAATCAATGTTTCGATTGCTTCATCGGATAGATTGAAGGGCCGACCAGACGAGAGGTAATAGAAACGTTTGCAGCATCATTCTCAGGACCAGTGGAATCTTTGAATTTGGTATCTTTACATAAAAAAAAAACGCGTACCTATTTTCATTAATTTATACCAATAATTTTTATCATCTAATCGAAAAAACTAAAACAAAACAAAACATTTTCTTAAAACAAAATTTTTAATTCTTATAATCATACATCAAAGAGAAAAAAATTAAAAATATTATTGAAAAATTTTTATTTTTAAATACAATTTTTTTTATATATGTATATTGTGTATATGACTATTATTATTATTATTTTTTTTTTTTTTTATTATAAATATTATTAATATTTTTGTAATATAATATATGTATATATATAAACATGAATAAAATAAAATTTTATTTTTTTAAAAATTCCTCAATAAGGGCTTAGTACCTGGTTCACCGAACCGCAGCTCAGTCATTAAAATGAATAAATCCTTATTATCGGTTTTGGCTGGTAAAATTAATATCTGGTTCACCTAGCCGTCGTTCAAATAATTTAAAAGAACATATATTAAAAAATAAAATAGTCAGCAAACCTACGTGAAAGCTAGAAAGGCCTGTGGATATAACATATACATATATATTTAGTAATTTGATTTTATTTATACTTATATTATTTTGTATTTAAGTAAGCACTGTCTGACGTAGTTGATTGTGTCATGTAAATTTTCTATTTTAAATTAAAAAAAACAATAAACCTCCTGAAACAATTTAAAATAATTTAAAAGTACGTATTAATGCACTGAAAGACAGATATTGATACAAAACATAAATATTTTTAATTTTATTTTATTTATAATATTTTAGATTTAAGAAAAGACTGTCTGGCGTAGTTGCTGATGTCATTTAAATTTCCTATTTTAAATTAAGAAATAACTAATAAAGATGATTTTCCCGAGACTGAAACCAATACAGATCGATTTTTCTTTATAAAAATTATCTATGGTGTGAATTTCAAAAAAATCCTTCGAGCGGTTTAATATTTAAAAAATACAAATATTTGCTAGTATAATAAGATAAGATTTATAAAATTAATTTATTATTGATTAGAATCACCTCCCTCCTACTAAATGGATTTAAATTGAATATTATTTTTCTTAGGGAATAGATATACCTACATTTTTTTAGGGGAGATTTCTAAAAGAACAATTCTTACTCTCCCCTCTTAACACACACCCTCCGTTTTTTCTTATTTTTTCACTTTCTTCATTCAGGTCAATTAATTGATTTAATAATTTTGTGGATAGGCATGCCATTTTAATTGTTGTATACCATCCGGGACAACCGGATGACAGACAATATGTGACGATACGTCTTGACAAGATTAGCTTCATAAATTGTCAATTCCCCCCACTCGTAGTGTCCCAGTGACGATGAAAAAAAAAACGATCTAATGCGAAATGAAATATTCTCCCCCTCCCCCGTGCATAACCGGATTAAATGAAATGGCCAGGGCCACCGTCCAACGAGACAATATTTAGAGGTGGTCAAAAAATCGCAATACATTTATTCCAAGGTGACACTCAACTAAGCTTGATTTATGAACCAATGACCTTTTTTAAGTAGAGATCCCTCTTTTTTTTTATTAGTACTT
The DNA here is from genome assembly GCA_963082975.1 of Labia minor. Classification (NCBI taxonomy): domain Eukaryota; kingdom Metazoa; phylum Arthropoda; class Insecta; order Dermaptera; family Spongiphoridae; genus Labia; species Labia minor. The sequence continues at coordinate 113,958,467 of OY720344.1, forward strand.
GTGATTGATTTCCAATGCGACCGGTTGAAAAAAAAATTATTTTTTCCTATGCAACACCTTTGAGTTAAAACGTTAAACAGTTTTAGAAATATAATCATACATTTATTTATTAATCATGAATATACATTAAGAATTTTGAAATTATTAGCTATCTAATAGTAAATTTATAAAAAATATATGATAAAAATTGTCTTATTTTACCATTAAATTTATAATAAAAATTTTCTAAAATTAATCAAAAATTTTTTTTTTAATATTTAATTTAATAAATTTAATATATTACTATATTCTTATCATTTAGTTTTCTATCAACTTTTGAGAAATGTAGCTCAACCGGAAGAGGGTCATTACTTACAACGTTTTGATTTTTTTTCCTCTAAAGTGACCGTAAAAATAAAGATATATGTTTGATAATTTTTCACATGATTAATAATTGTATAAAACTTCTATATATAGAATTTCAGCTTGATTGATTCGCTGAAATTACCAGGATTAATTTTTTAACACTGCAAATCTCACGCGCCAACACGTGACGTGTTGCCATAAACATGGTTTAATATTTATTATTTATAATTTATAATTAATTAAATTTAATTTAAATATAATATATTATGTTATTTAATCCAATTCAAATTGCGAGATAGTCGAGTGGAGACACTCCAGCTAATTTTTTTTACCACCATATTGAAAAAATTAAAACAAGTCGAAAATATTTAAGAGCCTTTTCGCAAAACATTTTACATTTTTATTGAATAAAAGTCGGAAATGTTTAAGAGCCTGATCGGAAAAACATTCCGCCTTTTTTACATACATATAAAATAAATAAGTACTTTTTTCTTAATTTGAACTTTATGTTTGTAAAATTTGGCGGCACATTTTGAAAATCTCGCGGCACACACAGTGGTGAGAATCTCTGGTTTATATAAATAATTTTATGAGACTATTTTGTGAGTATATTTTTGATCATTTAATATTAATCTTGAAATTTTAAAATTGTCATCTAAATTCTTTAAAATTTGATTTGTTTAATCGTTTAGAATATTTTATCTTGATAATTCAATTTCTTAAGAATTAATATTTATAATCTTTGAGCTTTTTAGGACATCTATTCAATTATTTTTTATAGACATGTATAACTAAAGATGATTATCATCATGCATTTGTGAGCTCTTCTAATTAAAGATTAATCTTCTGAAATTGAATGGATCCACCTAAAAAAAAATTGAGGATACAAATTAAAATGGTTAAGGGTGGCTTTTTTGGAGGGTAAAATGGTAAATTGCAACGGCCCTCAATTAAAAGAACAGGTCCTGTTGCAGGTCGATTTGGCGGTTGCAACGTTGTCACCGCCATAAAGGAGGGCATTAATTCCGCTTGTTAGACGTTAACGATCCCTTTAGATTTTCGCTCTTTGGAAAATCTCATTCGCAGAGCACCTGATGAGCTTCCAATTAACGTTGGTGTTGAATGAGCTAAATCGACCCCCAAGCAAAGGGTACCTCACACACACACACACACACATACTCAAAATCACACAGGTGGCCGTTATCGTCCTTCGTAACCCTTACACGTGTCGTATTAAATATATAAACCCTCTCTCCCTTCGATTTACCCTTCATTGAAGAAAAAAAAGGGTTTCCCCAGCCGTTTTTCGATTTTTATCGAATTCAATCAAGAAGAATAGGAAAGAGAAGTCGCTAATCAAACGACAACAAGTCACAACAAACAACAACAACCACAATCACAATATAACACAATTGTAAAAATGAAGTTGTCATAAATGGTTAATCAACGAAATTTAATTGCAGCTGTCCCAAAAATTAAACGGAAGTTATTAGTTTCTGGGGGTTTGGAAGCTTTACATTTTTTCAAAATTTATTGATTAAAAATTAATGATGCGATTTAACATTTAATCTTTTTATTCGATTATTAAAAAACATTTTTATTTATTTATTATAAATTTGATAATGATTGCTATCAAAAATGTATGAAAACGACTTTGAATTGAACTTTTGAACCCTTCCAAGGTGAATTTGGATGTATTTAATATGCATCGCAAGTTCATAGGAGTTCATATTCATTGGTATTAGTGATGGTCTAGTCTAGACAGATCCATTTCGCTAGAAAAATTACATAAAAAAACTGTTTAATATTAAATATTTGTCTATTGGTATCATAGAATTGAATTGGAGATCAATTTTTGTCTAGGAACGAAAGATTTGATTAACTTGAGGCTTTATTTGGGGAGTAACAAAGGTCATAAACAAAGAAGGGAATAGAAATTAAATAAATTCAATAAATAAAATTACTCAATAATAAATAAATAGTTTTTTTAAATATATTGTTTTATATATATATAAAACTTTTTATAAGCATTTTATTATCAAGTACCTGCTATCGCTCGATCCTTTAACAAATTTATACAATTTTTTAATTATTTATTACAATTATTAAATGAATTTTCTATAAATGACACATCAAAAGATTTGTTTCCTAAAATGGGTCTATCTTCTAAAGTTTGAATGACAAAATATTTTAAATATAAATAAAAAAAACTTTTTAAAAAAACGCTTTTATTTAAATGAACTAAAAAGGAGAAAATATTTTCTCCACACACACCACAATTTCCTTACAATTAATCATATCTAAAAAATGAAAGCGTGGGCACGAAAAATGCAGGAAATAACGTAAATTCTACTTCAAATAGACATAGTTATGAATTATAGTAGAAAAGAAAAAAAAACAGAAAGGATTGTGGATATACAATGAAATGTCCTTCGTATTCTTTTCCTTTCTCTGCATGTTTGGTGTCCACGCTTTCAATTTTTAGATATGATTAATTGTAAGGAAATTGTGGTGTGTGTGGAGAATATATTTTTTCCTTTTTAGTGCATTATATTCTAATTTTTAGTCTGGATAGAAATTTCGCCCGGTTTTTTATTTGAGGTTATAGTTTGAATGTTGAAAGAATCTAATTCAAGTCGATTCTTCACCTCAAAATACTATATATCAAATCGGTGGTATAGGGGGCTAATTATTATTATTATTATAATTATTATTATTAGATTATTGGTTTATATATACATATATCTTTTCAAAAACAATATTGCCATTACTTTAATTGATACTCATTTAAATTAAAAAATATTTTTACAAAATAATAAATTTAAATTAATATTACATTAATATTAAATTACTATTTTGTATCAGTATTATGCAATATGTAAGTACTAATTGCTAAATATAATACCTCCTAGGTCACCTATGACCTAAGTTGAAGCACAATATTGCATTGTCATCGGAGTTACATATGTATGCGAAAATTAAGCACATTCGAACATTGGGAAGTGGGTCAAATTAACGTTACAAGATTTGACGACACGGAAACGGGTGTAAGCTAAATAAAAGCGTGTAAAAAAATGATTAATACAATATTAATTAAAAAAGAATATGACGGAAGACAGCCGCTCATTCGAGAGAGAGAAATATATAATTTTTACTTTTTATATATAATAACCAAATATCAATTATATTATTTATAATTTATTATAAAAGTTATAATTTTAATTAATTAATATTATAATTAATATGTTAACAATTGTCACAATATTGTTACTTTCAAAATCCCAGATATATTTTATTATAAAACAATTTAATTAAATGCAGACAATTGATTTTTATATATTTTAACTTTAAATACATGATTAAGGTTTTGTTTTACAAAAAGTATTCTCGAAATTGTTCAAAATTTAAACACCTAGTTTTTACATCAATTGAGAAAAATGTCTGTGTGTGTGTGTATAGACAAGAATATGCGAAAACGGTTTGAACTAGAATCATGAAATTTTTGTACATGGACATTATTCAAAATTTGTAGTTTTCTATCATCTTTTGAGAAATGTAGCCTAACCGGAAGAGGGTCATTAACTATAACGTTTTGATTTTTTTCCTCTAAAGTAACCGTAAAAAGAAAGATATGTTTGATAGTTTTTCACATGATTAAAAAATGTATAAAACTGCTATATATAGAATTTCAGCTTGATTGAATCGCTGAAAAAACCAGAATTAATTTTTTAACGCTTCAAATCTCACGCGCCAATACGTGCTCTGGTTTAATAAATATTATTTATTAATTTTAAAATTTATAATTTATAATCAATTAAATTTAATTTAAATATAATATATTATGTTATTTAATCCAATTCAAATTGCGAGATTATCAAGTGGAGACACTCCAGCTTATTATATTAGAATAGTCAATTACATACATTAAGATTGTTTGTTCTAAATAATAAAGTAGTTTATGTTCACTAGTATATGTATATATGTAGTTAGGATTATGTAAAAGTCATCTTCGATATGAAAGAGATCGTCAAATGTATCTTTAACCCAGATTTGATTGATTGCATTCGATGAGTGCATGTGTTTGATTCGGTTGTTGGGTGTCCATTTGAAAAGATGCAATGAACTTTGTTTAATCAGCTGTTGCGTTTTGGCAGCCAGACAGGGCCAACTCGACCATGAATTAAATGCATAGATACCAGACACTGATCCATATGGATGTGTCTGGCTGGGCCATGTCCGAAAACGTACATTGACCAAAATTTAAAGAAAAAAAAAAAAAAAAAAGTAAGAAGGAAAGAAAGAACGAAAAAAGTCAACCCTAAAATGAACCCTTTTCTATAAGTTTCCTTTCTTTAAATGATTGAAAATATTTTTTTTTGTGAGAAGAAAAGAGAAATAAATGAAGTCTCTATTGATTTGGAAGTCATTTTGATGACATTGACAGTTGACAGGTTGACTTTTGTTCAGTTGCAGTTTTTGTAATATTAGGAGTAATAATGAGATGAGTTGTATAAGCAGTGTAAGAGAGAAGAGAGAAGAGAGAGAGAAAGGACCGGAGGGATTAACGAAATTCGCGTCCGTTCGTTCGTCCATCACCTCCGTGAAGGAGTCCCTTCCGGTCACCTGGACGTGTCTTTTGGTCATCGTCTGAAGAGGGCGGACTCACTTGCCATTGTGTCACAAAAGAAATACGAAGATCGAATGAATAAAAAAAGAAAGAAAAAACGAAGAAAATGTTTTGAATCTTTTTGTTAAACGTTTGAAATCTATCCTGATAAATGATCCACTTCCTGGGACGAAAAAACTCACCTCTGCTTGGCCAGTGCAAGAAGAGATCAGAGTTACGAAAGGGGGGGGGGGGAGGGGGTATCAAATGGAAGGTGTTGAATTTCGAAAATGTAATGTCGTGTAACCACTTAGCAAGAAAAAAAAAAGCGAATACAAAACTAGTCTAATTTCCATTACAAAGGACAGAAAGGGTTAAATAATGCGCTTAGATTTCATTCAGAATCTTTACTTTCACTTAAGTATTATCTTTTGTATAGGTATACAGATAGAGATAAATAATGAAATATGATTTTGAACACCAGAAAATAAATCAAATTTTTAAATTTTTCAAAACAACATTATATTTAAAATAATAAAATTATAACAAAAATTAATTTAAAATAAAAAAATGTAGTGTGAAGAGCGTTTATTTATACTTTATTCACTATTCAATGTTATTTTTCTAAAATATATTTAAAAAAATAATTTAATTAAAATTAATATAATATATATGTGTTAAATTAAAATATTTTAAATGGATTAGGAATCATCAGTCAGTAAGCAGAAAAACAAGGGATTTATTAATGCATCTTTTATACATTCCCCAAAGTCCTGAAGATGATTCTGATTCTTATTCTGAAACGTCAATATTGATTAGAAATAAGTTGACCTGTGGGCAGGCACAGAACCGACCGACGATTTGAAATAAATTAATTTCCAGCTACAGAAACAATTTCAAATAATTTTAATATATCTATTAATTCAATAAAAAGCAGATATGGATATAATATAAATATTTTTAATTTTATTTTATTTATAATATATAAGGAGGCGCTGGCTGTGACGTCATGAAGGGCTGGGTGACGTCATATAATTTTCAATTAAGAAATAACTAATGAAGATGATTTTTCCCGAGGATAAAACCAATACAAAGAGCATGAGAGATGATTCGTGGAGATATATAAAAAATCTCCTCATCTGAAATTTGATGTGAAAATAACCCTTCCCTTTCTATCGTCGATCGGTAATACTACCATTTCCGGTTTCCGGATATACACCTAAAGTTGATCAATTCATCATACTGATGCATTAAGTAAATATACCAAATTTTATCAACATCCGTTGAGTCGTTCAAGTTGTAAATAATAAATAAATTAAATAAAAGATAGTTTATTACTTTAAATGATAGTATCATTAGTATGATCAAATCGTACGTATATTTACCATCACATTTTATAGTAATTTTTGTTTTTGACTATAAAATTTTGTAAAAAAAAACACTTTGTAATTTTTTTTTTTTTTTTTTTTTGATAAATACTATTTAATTATGAAATCAAAGTAAATTGATGAAGAAAAACTCTACCCTGATTAAAACACATATGTTATTTAAATAACTTATTCACTTTTTTATTTTTTTCTACTTCATTTTTGATACTTACAAAAAGTATTATAAATTGTTTAAAATTGCAAATTTTTTTTTATATAATATGTATTTTAATAAATAATAAGGGGAAAAAATTTAATTACTTGTTTATTAGCGGTAAAGGAATGCCATCTGGTGTATACATTTTTATTTACTATTTCTTTTTAAATTATAATTAAAAAATAAATAAATAAATAAATTCGATGAAAAAATCAAAATAAATAGTAGGTATAATTAACTCAAAGATATTTCTTTTCTGTCCAAATGACTGAATTTTTCTTCATTCCCACTAAAACCGCTAATTAAATGTAAAGAATTATTTTTTATAATAAAAATTTATGAAATGGTTAGAAAAAAAAATACTGTTTTTCCATCACATAAACCACATAAATTGTTTGTATTATTATTTTCAAAATAGCATATATATTCTTATAATAACTCTATTATTACCGATCGACGATAGTAAGGGAGGTTTTCACACCAAATTTCACGTGTGGAGATTTTTACATATCTCCACGAATCATGCATTTTCTTAACAGAAAAAAGTATTTTTAGCATGATGTCTGTCCGTCCGTCTGTCCGTATAGATGTGTACAGCCTGAACGGCTCAACCGATTTTGATGAAATTTGGTATATTTACTTAATGCATCAGTGGGATGAATTGATCAACTTTTGGTGCAAACCGGAAACCGGAAGTAGTAGTATTTGCGATCGACGATAAGAAGGGAAGGGTTATTTTCGCACCAAATTTCACATAAGGAGATTTTTTACATATCACCACGAATCATGCACTTTGTATTGGTTTTATCCTCGAGAAAAATCATTTTTATTAGTTTTTTTCTTAATTTAAAATTATATGACGTCATCCAGCCATTCATGACGTCACAGCCTGGTCTTACATATATATTATAAATAAAATAAAATTAAAAATATTTATGTTATATCCATATCTGTTTTTTATTACATTAATAGATATATTAAGATTATTTGAAATTGTTTCTGTAGCTGGAAATTAATTTATTTCAAACCGTCGGTCGGTTCGGACCTGGCCACAGGTTAACTTATTTTTTTTATGTTTTATAAAGAATAAAAAAGGAAAGAAGAAAAGGAATTTGAAAATTGAGAATCGGATGAAATTTTTGTTTTTAATCTTATTAAATTTATTAAATTTGTAGAAAATAATCATAATAACACATTAAATATTAAATTAAATTAAATTTTAAATTAAATTAGATAATATTCTATTGATATTCTTTTCAATTTCAAAGTAGTCTAACGTCTACTAATATTTCCAGCACATTAGCTCTTCTTTCTTTTATGAAGAAATAATGCCGCCAATAATTTATTTATAATGAGATAAATACCATTTCTTCCCACAATTCCATATAGAAATTAGTTTTCTTTTCATTTAATTTTTTAATTCTTAAAAATTACGATTGGGTATTTAAACAATCATTTGATTATAAAATCTTGTAATTAAATGAAATGGTTAATTGAGAAATTACTCATAGATATATAAGACATAATTATTACTTGATTCCTTTGATGAAGAGCACTCGGGGGGGGGGGGGGAATTCAAGCTTTCTCTATCATCTATAAACGGTTTAGTTTGTTTCATTTTTAATTAATTAAAAAGAAAAGAAAAGAGTTTTTTTAAAAATAATTTTAGCATCTCCTAAAAAATAAATAAATAAAACATAAATAAGATATTAATGAAATTTGGAAAAAAAAATAATAATTTTGTTTAATCATTTTTTTAATATTTAATATTTATGATTTTGTTTATAAATTGGTAAATTGATTGATTAATTAATAAAAAACTGACTTTTGTACGTCTTATGTAAGGACAACGCCTTTCAAGTCGGTTAAATCATATTAGGTGTCCTATGATCAGTAGAACGGGTCCTATCAACCTTTATCTTGATTTTCTTGATCGGAAGCGCTACTTTTTATCAAGTAGCATTCCCAATTTTGATCCCGAGAGCTGGTATGACTCCGTCCCTTAGCCCCTAGCTAGAGAATTCTCTTGGCAGGCCCGGGACTTGAAACCGGGAGCACGAGAATGTGAGCCAGCTACGCAACCTCTCACCATGTGGTGCCTTTGATTGACTAATACAAAATTATAAAAAAAAAATTAAGAAGAAATATTATTATATATTAATATCATCGTATTTGAAGAAGATTAATTAATTATTAAGATTTTTTCTTTCTTTCTTTTTTTATTCTATAGAAGGAAGATACATAAATTATAATTGGGTGCATTGAGTTAGCAATTGAACAAGTCACGTGCGTTTAATTGCAAAAGTTACCCACTGGTCACGCACAATTCAATGACAGGAAACTAATAAAAGTTATTTTCATATTATTTTATCAATTCTGGTTTTACCAATAGAACAACTTTTTAGTTTTTTTTTTTTTTTTTTGGCAATTGCTGGATTGAATGATGAAAATTCTTTTAATAGGATTTGAATTTAAATAGAAAAAGAACAGAGGAATATTCCTCTGTTCACACCCATTATACGGCATTAAGTAATCATGAATCGAATAGACAAACAACTTTGTGGGGGAAGAGAATTCCTTCCAGGCTTGAAACAAACAACAAAAAATAAAAAAAAAAATACATAATCGTCGGATTTTATTATTATACTAGCTGCTCCGAGCGCCTTCGGCGCTCTCCACACCTAGACGGGGGCTCCGCCCCCTGTACCCCCCCGAGTGTCCCTATTCTAAGCTATAACCATCTAACTCCTACCCTGTCCCATTTCTCTCACGTTCCTTCCTACAATGTCTTCCCTGTTCACAATTGGTCTTCCACACGGACGTTTTCCAATCCAACTCCCCACCAATATATTTTTCCTCTCCCATTCTAGCCATGTGCCCTGCCGAACCCAGCCTTCTCTATTTTATAACCTATATCTAGAGATGCATAAAGGTCATGCAATTCCTTGTTATGCAGTCTCCGCCATTCCCCGGTGTCCTCATCTTTCTTTGGCCCATAAATCTTGGGAAGAATCCTTTTCTCAAATACTCTGAATCTACTCTCATCTCCCAGGGTTATAGACCATGCCTCCCACCCATATAATACAACAGAAAAAATAATTGTTTTATATATTTTAATTTTGATCCCCTTTGATAATAATTTCCCGATTGCAACCTCGATTTAAATTCTTTGCAAATATTATTCGCTCTGATACTATTTATTTTGCATTATCACTATTAATTTCAAACCCCATCACTTTTCCTGCCTCGAAACCATTAATACAATCCTGCCTCGAAACCATTAATACAAACAAACAATTTTAGCTAGCATAATGAGATTAAAAAATAAAAAATATATAAACTTACCTGAAAATAATTAGATATTTATTTAATAAAATTAAATTTTTAAGTAAATAAATAAATAAAATCAAAATTCAAAATTAATCAAGTAATAAGTTGACCTGTAGCCAGGTCTGAACCGACCGACGGTTTGAAATAAATTAATTTCCAGCTACAGAAACAATTTCAAATAATTTTAATATATCTATTAATGTAATAAAAAACAGATATAAATATAACATAAATATTTTTAATTTTATTTTATTTATAATATATAGCTGAAGTAGCCGGCGTTGCCCGTGATTATAATAAGGAGGCTGTGACGTCATGAAGGGCTGGGTGACGTCATATAATTTTAAATTATGAAAAACATAATGAAGATGATTTTTCCCGAGGATAAAACCAATACATTCGAGGTGATATGTAAAAAAATCTCCTCATGTGAAATTTGGTGTGAAAACAATACCTCCCTTACTATCGTCGGTCGGTAAAAAAGGCAATCGAAATGTTTTAAATTATCTAAAAAAAACAATTATTAATATAAAAATACAAATAAAATGATCAAAAAATAAATAAAATTAAATTAAATAAATAAAACGTTTTAAATAGAAATTCAAACTATTTGATATTATGGAAAAACAATTTTAAACAAATGTATTTAATTAAATTAATAAATTTAAAAAATATTAAATGATATTTAGCTTAAATATAAAAATTAAAATAAAAAGAAATTACTTAAAAAAATTAAAACTATAATAATAATATTAAAATATATATAAAATTACCTGAAAATAATTAGATATTTATTTGATAAAATTAATTATTTATCTTAAAAATATTTTATAATCTATAGAATAATTTAATTATTTTAAAAAACGGCGGTAATCATTTTTTATCCCTAGCTGTGACGTCATCAATAAGAAAATGTAAAGAAAAGGGCTGTTTTTAGGGTTTTCCCGACAATTATTCGATTTTTTCTCGCCGGAAAAACCATCCTTGGACTTCAACGAACATTTTAAAAAAAGAATTGTCAAAATTGGTCCAGGCGTTATTGAGTGATGCAATTACAAAAGTCATTTTTATTTATAAGATTAAAAGTGGAGTTGTGTGGTTGTTTTTTTTTTTCTTTCTCGCCTCCTGTTTATTTGATATTCATTCTCTCGACACCTGTTCGATGAATAAAAATTAAACGCAAACCTTTGCGTGATTTTTATTACGGATATTTGATCTTCTGAACTCAATCTATTCACTCTCGATCTCTTTCTTGCTTTCTATTGGGTCTATTAAACACTTTCAGGAATTTTTTTTTTTTAATTTTTTTTTAACAGATAAAAACTCGCTAAAGGAGACAAATGAAGGCGGTCCTTTTTCATTCGTGACTGACACTCGGATTTGTGTTTTTTCTCTTCTCTTTTTTTTTTTTTTAATTTTTTAACGCTTTAGAAATTGGAGCTTAGCGATTTCTTCCACCCTGTATATACCGAGTCCATCTCTCTCCCCCCCCCCCTCCATCACCAATCCACTTTTGTTCATCCAATCACTTTTCTTTTCGTCAATTAAATATCCGGTTGCCGACTCAATCATGGATGATCGCCATACAATTTGGAAATGGAAAGGAAATCGCTTCAATAGAGATGAAGCAGAGCGGTGGGCATCTTCTTCTTCATCTTTTCTATTTACCTAAAATTTCATTTTGAGATCATACAAAAGATTTGTTTGTATGTAAAAAGCGGGATATATAATCAAATACCAAACAAAAAGAGCACCAGTTCTAATATATTTTATTTTAAAAACATTTTTTTCCGGATTAATGCATGAATTGCATCGATTATTATCAATCAAAAACGATTGAACAATCATTTTATACTTTGATGATTTTTTTTTTTCTTTTATTGAACAAAATTGAACAAAAAGAAACAAATATTATTTGAAAGATGTTTTTATATAAGAAGAAAATCAAATTTTTTGTTCTTTTCCAGTAGGTTTTTAATAATAATTTTATAAGTTGTTTAAATATCCAATGTTGATGGTAGGTAATCCATTGAATTGGAGATATACTATAGATATAATATTCTTTACGAGTATAACACGAATATATATTTCAAAATTAATTTTTGGTTGATGAAATTGCATTTCCCAATAATCAATTAATAATTATTGTTAAACAAATATTACTCTTAAAATATACGAGGGTTATGCAAAGAAAAAGGTGAATTTTTTGAATTATTTTGAAAAATATTTATTTATTCATCAATATCCATTTTTTCCTCTTGAAAGTAATTGCCTTCATCAATATCCAATTTTTCCCCCCTTCAAAGTAATTCCCTTCAGATATAATGTGCCAGCGCTTTTTCCAATCGTTGAAGCACTTCTGAAATGCGCTTTTCAGTATGGTCATCAGTTCGCTCTTCGATTCCGACATTATCTCATCAATTGTGTCAAAATGCTTTCCTTTCATTGGTCTTTTCAGTTTTGGGAATAGGAAAAAGTCACAGGGAACTAAATCTGGTGAATACGGTGTTTGATGAATAATTACGGTATTGTTTTTGGCCAAAAAACCACGATTCCACAATTCCGATCGTTTGAACCGTATTGCTTCACGCAAACTTGGCATAGTATTCCTTATTAACAGTACGAACTGTTGGCAAGAACTCATGATGCACCATGACATTGAGCAAAACCTTCACATTTTATCGAACTTGTCGGGCTTTTTTCGCACTTTTTTACCATTTAAAAACATTTTATTGAGACAAATAAACTCGCCGAAACTCCCAATCAACATTAAAGTCCATTGGAGCACTTTATTTAATTTTTAACGCAAAATTTTATACATTCTATAAAAAATCAAAGAGTACACAAAAAGATAAAAATTTTCAGATTTATAAAAAAAAAGTTCATCTTACTTTCTTTTTGTTAATTCTATAATCATAGGGATAGAAATTTAATACGTATTTATAATAAATAATATTGTATATATTAGGTTTATTCCTGTATTAAATTACAATATTTCCTGTATATTGAGAATAATGAATAATGATCTATTTAACAACACTATTGATGTTTTAAGATATAATATAGGTAGTTCTCGGAAGTGTATTCATGATTCTTTGCTTCCCTCTTCTATTTTTTTTCTTGTTATTCGTGATCAATGAATGAAAAGGACAAACATTTTCCAATTTTCCTTATTGCCCCTACAAGAATACACATGTTCCTGATCTTTAATAGTAAATATAGTATATTTTATCAAACTTCCGGGGAATGAATAACCGAATTACATGTTGCTAATTCAAGAAGAATTTAATTAAAATCAATAATTATAAGATAGATGATAAAATGTATTGAAGACAATTTTCCTGTTTAAAAACAAAAAAAAAAACTTAATATTTTGAAAATAAGAAAGTTAAAAAATAAATACATCAAATCATTGAAATTTTGAACACCAATTCTCACTTTACGTCGGAGTCACGTTCCAAAAAAAAAAAAAAAACATCGCAAATTGCAACGACGCGGAGAGGGAATTAAGATCGAAGATAGGTTCCAGGTTACGGAAATACTACTTTTTAAAAAGAAGATTAAACAAAGTAAACCTTTAAAAAATAAAAATAATATAAAATTTTATTACATACAGACAAAACCCAAAAACAACGTATTCATTTAAAACAAAATAAACGATTCAATTAATTTATGAAAAACAAAATTAAAATGAATCACTGTCTGTTGTCGTAAGTCGGGTTTCTTTCACAAAAAAATGTTTGTTGAACATATTATTATTGAATTTACACATCTCGATGAAACGAGCAATTCAATATATAATTAATATCTATTTAAATATAAATTAACATTAAAGATAAAATAAATAATAATTAAAAAAATTAAAATTACAAAATACATTTTACAAAACTAGTAAACATAAATTTTTTAAATATTGTTTTTTTAAACATTGTAATTAATTTGTCACTTAACATTCCACTTAATTTTCCATAAAACATGACATTTATGCACACTCTGGGATATCCTTCCAGAGAAAAAAAAGAAAATTTAAAAAAAAGCAGTGACGCAACTTCGATAAAACGCAAAACGAAACGACGCAAAGCGGGGTATTTTTAAATATCATTAAGGAAAATCTATAATTTTATTGAATATTAAATTTTTTTAGAATATAACTAAGATATTTATAATAGAATGAATGTGAGAATATCTAAACTTTTTTTACTATCTCGCCAGTGTGTGTATGTATGTATGTATGTAGACAAGATTATACTTGAGCTATAATCATGAAATTTTGTATACGGGTATTATTCACGATTTGTAGTTTCCTATCAACTTTTGAGAAATGTAGCTCAACCGGAAGAGGGTCATTACATATATACAGCGTTTTAATTTCCTCTAAAGTGACGGTAAAAATAAAGATATATGTTTGATAGTTTTTCATATGATTAAAGATTGTATAAAACTGCTATATATAGAATTTCATCTTGGTTGAATCGCTGAAAGTACCGGAATTAATTTTTTAACACTGCCAATCACGCGCCAACACGTGACGTGGTGCCATCAATAAAGAGCTAAACATGCGCTGGTTTAATAAATATTATTTATTAATTTATAATTAATTAAATTTAATTTAAATATAATATATTATGTTTTTTAATCCAATTCAAATTGTGAGATAGTCGAGTGGAGACACTCCAGCTTATTTTTCTAACCCTTAATCTGGTTGATGCTTCTCTTTCCACCTTAGCTTAAATATTATTTATAAATCTAAAATTTAAAATTGATATTCAAGTATAAATAGGTAGGTAGGTATAGATTTAAAATTATTTGAATTATTTATTTACAAAAAAATTATAGATATAGTTAATTGGAATGAGATAATTTCTATCTAAAGAGTCATTGACAGGTATAATTTATATTTAAATATGGGATAATTATCTTAAGTATAATCAATAATATACATATTAGTCAGGAATTTCGATTTAAATTCGAGTAGAGGGAAAAAAAAAACAATTTTAAGTATCATGTTTCGTTTTTGGAATTAATAATCATGAATGGAAGCAAATGGAATGGAAAGGAGTAACCGATTGACCGAATCTCATTGGACAGGGCAATCCGCGTCGACCTTCAACCGATGATTTGGATGGGCGCAATTTTACTTTACACAACTCGGTTGTGTCCAACAGTAATGGGGTTTGGAAATTTACGAGAAGCAGGTGATGGCGAGTGGTCAGTCGCGCGTTCTAAAAGGCACGACACGACACGACACGACACGACACATGATGAGATAAAGACCACAGAGGAAAAAGAAGAAGAAGAAGAAGAGACAAATATTTGTCTTTATTTCAATGGGCATGAATACCAACAAAAGCAACAACATTGTGCCATTCTGCTTTGTACTCGACAGTTCTGGGCTATTCATAAGTTGCATGGGACAATGGCAAAGTTCCTCTCCCAAAAGCCACACGTGGGCTAAATATTTGCCTAATTAAATGGACGACCACCAACCATGAGGCACAAATGACGTCACTTAGAAAATAAATAAAATTGGAAAAAAAAGACCACTTATAGAGACATCTCTTATAAAATAGAAAACAGATGTAGGTATAGTATCGTACATACTATAATATACAATTTAATCAAACATTGAATAAAGAAAAATCTGGAGTGTCTCCACTCGACCATCTCGCAAATTTGAATTTGTTTAATTAAAACATATATTATATTTTTAAATTAAATTTAATTAAATTATCAATTGCTCGTGATTAGCAGTTAAAAAATTAATTCTGGCACTTTCAGCGATTCAATCAAGCTGAAATTCTATATATAGCAGTTTTATACAATCTTTAATCATATGAAAAACTATCAAACATATATCTTTATTTTTACCGTCACTTTAAAAAAATCAAAACGTTGTAGGTAATGATCCTCTTCGGGTTGAGCTACATTTCTCAAAAGATGAAAGAAAACTACGAATTTTGAATAATGTCCATCTACCAAATTTCATAATTCTAGCTCAAACCGTTTTTGCGTAATCTTGTTTATATACATACACACACACACACACACAGAGACATTTTTCTCAACCTTATAGTGAAAATGACTCAGAGGCCTTCAAAACGTATAAAACATCAAAATCTCAACATGATTCTGGCGAGATAATAATACACACAATTTTTGTTTAACTTTTGAAAATTAAAAAAAAAAATCTTACATATTGAAATTTTTTGTTATTTTGATGGTTAAAATTTATACCCATTGATTTTATTATTATACTAGCTGCTCAGAGCTCCTTCGTCGCTCTTCACATCTAGACGGGGGCTCCGCCCCCTGTACCCCCGAGTGGTACATAGTATTTGGTTGAAAGTAGTAAAAGGTTTTCATCCATTTTGTTTCAATCAATGTATAACATAAAACATTCATTTCTTATTGTGTGATTATTTAAAATATATTTTAATTTATTTAGTAAATTAATTATATATATTATTATTGAATATGTTATATCTATCTACTCGAAATTTCTTGGCAGCTACAACCACATTTCTCCAAGTGTCCTTATCCTGAGCCTCTGTTCCATCTCTCTTACGTCATTCCCTGGTGTCCTCATCTTTGGCCCATAAATGCTGGGAAGAATCCTATTCTCAAATACTCTGAATCCACTCTCATCTCCTAAGATCATAGACCATGTCTCACACCCATATAATACAACAGACAAAATAATTGTTTTATATATTTTAATTTTCATTCCCTTTTATAATAATTTTGATGAGATAAGCCTCTTTACTGCATGATAACAGGCGTTTCCCGATTACAACTTCGATTTAAATTCTTCTCAAATATTATTATCCTTCGTGATTACATTCAATTTTTCTAAATATTCAAATTCTACATTTTGTATGTTAATACTGCTCCTGTTTGTTTCTAAATATATTTATTTATCATTATTAATTTCAAACCTCATCTCTTTTCCTACCTCGATTAATTTTTCCTCGCTATCTGTAATTGCAATTGCCGAATCTCCTATTATATTTAAGTCGTCTGGGTCACCTAATATTTTACAATTGATTTCCGCATCTTACTCTTTCTTTACTACCTTCAAGATAAAAAGTCTACAAATAATTAGTGAACAGAGATATTGAATTCGCGGTTTTTTAATATCTGTCATAATGAAAATATCTTAATTAATGTTGATCGATTTGGCATGAACCCGCAATGATATCGTCTAATATTTCCTCCGCCTATAGTTTATAAGTATTGTATATGTTATAATAGAGTATAATATTTCTTGATCATTTCATTTTGATATTTTAATTTCATTGCTTGATTTTTATTGAATATTTTTAATTATAATAAAATTTGAGAAAATGCAAAGTTAGAGACTTGAGATAATTTATAAAAATTAACGGTATAAAAGTATTGATAAAACTAAAGATAAATTACCAATATATACATTCATTAATAGTATTAATTTAAATTAATGGATTTATTTGATTTTTTATTATTAAGTTCATTTATTAATTTTTTTAGATCATAGTTAATTCCCTCCCTTAAAATAAAAGAAGTATTCAAATATAGAAAGAATAATTACAAAATAATTTAAGTTAAATATGATTTAAATATTTTATTATATAAATTAAAATGAGAACTTTTAGAATAAATTATTTAATTGAAATGATATTTGAATATTAGAATTTAAAATAAAAAGTTAAATATTATAATAATTCTTTGATTGGGAATCGCTAGTTATATACAGTCCGCCAGTCAGTGGGCCACGCCTGGCTCTTGAATGAACAACACGGAGAACTATATAAACTTTAAAAAATTAAATTCTGCGGTTATTGATTAGAATTAGATATTAATAAAATCTATAGCCTATGTTACCATAGAGATATATAAGAATATTGTGATGTAATTTCATAGAAATCGTTTCTTATTTTTTGATGTTCATAATTCTAAATTACCGGTAAAGTGTCGGTTAAGTAGGAAATTTCTTTTTTGTTTGTTTCTATGACAGCAAAAAAGTAAACAAATTACATACATACATACATACATACATACATACATACATACAAACACTCTCCTTTATATATATAGATTATTTATTTTATAATATTTAATATATAATGTTGAAAAAATTAAAATTATTTTAAAAATAAACCAAAATTTATTAATAAAATGAAAAAAATAGAATAAATTTTATCATTTCTGAATAAATTAAATATCAATAAAAATTAAATATTCAAACATTTATTTTTTTTTCTTCTTTATTTTTAAAACATAAAAATTAAATTATAATTAAACATGTAAGAATAAATAAAGAAAAATTAAAAATTTAATAATTTAATTCTATTAACCCATTCTCATCTAATATAACACAAATAAATATTTTGAAGTATTTTTTTAAAACATTTCATAAAACAAAAGTGAGTGAAAAATCTAAAACTGCATAAATATAAAATGATAGATTATATTATTTATTGTATTAATTTTGAAATTAAAATTATATTATTATATGAATATTATAATATATGGAATTGTTAATAATAATAATAATAATAATAATAAGATAAGTTAAGAATATCATAAAGTTATTATTATTTTATTTTACTATCTCGCCAGAGATAGTATTGCGATCACAAAAATTTTGATGTTTTTTACGTTATGAAGGTCCCTGAGTCATTTTCACTAAGGTTGAGAAAAATAATTTTTTAACACAGCAAATCTCACGTGACTTGATGCCATCAAGAGTCAAACATGCGGTGGTTTAATAAATATTATTTATTAATTTTAATTTATTATTTATAATTAATTAAATTTAATTTAAATATAATATTATTATGTTATTTAATCCAATTCAAATTGCGAGATAGTCGAGACACTCCAACTATATAATTACCGACCGACGATAGTAAGGGAGGTATTGTTTTCACACCAAATTTCACATGTGGAGATTTTTACATATCTCCACGAATCATGCATTTTCTTAACAGAAAAAAGTATTTTTAGCATGATGTCTGTCCGTCCGTCTGTCCGTCTGTCCGTCCGTCCGTCTGTCCGTCCGTCCGTCTGTCCGTCCGTATAGATGTGCACAGCCTGAACGGCTTAACGGATTTTGATGAAATTTGGTATATTTACTTAATGCATCAGTGGGATGAATTGATCAACTTTTGGTGCAAATCCGGAAACCGGAAGTGGTAGTATTAGCGATCGACGATAAGAAGGGAAGGGTTATTTTCGCACCAAATTTCACATAAGGAGATTTTTTTACATATCACCACGAATGTATTGGTTTTATCCTCGGGAAAAATTATCTTCATTATGTTTTTCTTAATTTAAAATTATATGACGTCACCCAGCCCTTCATGACGTCACAGCCTCGGGTAACGCCGACAACGCCGGCTACTTCAGCTATATATTATAAATAAAATAAAATTAAAAATATTTATGTTATATGCCTATCTGTTTTTTATTACATTAATAGATATATTAAAATTATTTGAAATTGTTTCTGTAGCTGGAAATTAATTTATTTCAAACCGTCGGTCGGTTCGGACCTGGCCACAGGTCAACTTATTTTTCTTTTATAATAACTTGATAAATAACTACTCAAGATTAAAGTTTTAATTTTTCATAAAATAAATAATTTTTCAAATAATGAAAATTTTAAAAGATTAAAATAAAATTTTAATTTTTTAGTAAAACTTAAGAATTTTTAATAAATAAAAAAAAAATTAACCACACAAGGACTTTCAAATTCCATAGTGCCACGAAAATAGATAGATAAATTCTAATTATTATATCGTCGAGTGAATCAAACTCCGAAACAGCTTAATTCTAAATCTATTAATTTATTATGAAAGAAACTGGATTTTTTTTTAGCGTGTAAAATTAAATATTTGCATAAGCTGAGAGAACAAACAGGTTGGAAGAAATCTAGCCAAATATAGGGTCGATAAAATTTTGGTATCTATTTATATATATATAAAATATATTTTGGTAAGCGATTTTCGGATGAATAGTGCCAGGTGTGTCGAGGACTTGTTCTATGATGGTGGTGTGTATAATGGAGAAGAGGGAGGGGGGAGGTGCAGGGTGGTGGCAACGTGAGCCATTAAGTGACAAAAGAGCCTATCAATTTAACTATTTTGGCTCCTTTTAAGGCTCTTAATCCGATTTTTAACCCTTTTTTTCCTTGGCCACCATTGAGAAATTCTTTTCACCGCTTCTACATCACTGTAGGTATGTGTCAAATATATGCTCGTAGATATTCACTTCTCTTTAAAAAAAAAACAAATAAATAAATAAATAAAAAAAAAAGATTTCAGTCTCAATCTACCTTAGCTTAACGAAAATATTTATTTATCTTTCATAGTTCATTAGGAAAAGCTAACAATTTATTACCTTGATGATATATAGTATATCAAGAAAGAGACAGAATATATATATGTGCCACACTAATGACATTTTAAGAAACCATTATTAAAAAGGACCAGTCAGCAAAAAAGAAAAAAAAACAGATTAAATTAGATTAACTATTTAAATAAATAATAATATTTAATACAATGCATGAATATATATGTGATGACCAAAAATATGAAATCATCTAACAGAATCCCATTACCACAAAAAAAAAACCGTTTAATTCAAAAAAAAAAAAAAATAAATAAATAAATAAAAAATATTTGCACTTTTCTTGGAATGTGTGGATAATAAGAAACGACCATTCATAATTCTTCTTTTATATTATAATAGAAAATAATGTGATAGAAAAAAATACATAGTAATTTTAATATTAACAAAAAAAATCTGGAGTGTCTCCACTCGACTATCTCGCAATTTGAATTGGATTAAATAACATGTATTAATTTAAATTAAATTAAATTAATTAAATTATAAATTAAAATTAATAAATAATATTTATTAAACCATCGTGTGTTTGGTTCTTTGTTGATGGCACCACGTCACGTTTTGGCGCGTGAGATTTGCAGTGTTAAAAAATTAATTCTGGTACTTTCAGCGTTTCAATCAAGCTGAAACTCTATATATATAGCAGTTTTATACAATTATTAATCATGTGAAAAATTATCAAACATATATCTTTATTTTTACCGTCACTTTAGAAGAAAAAAAAATCAAATCGTTGTAGGTAATGACCCTCTTCCGGTTGAGCTACATTTCTCAAAAGTTCATAGAAAACTACGAATTTTGAATAATGCCCATGTACCAAATTTCATCATTCTAGCTCAAACCGTTTTTGCGTAATCTTGTTTATATACATACACACACACAGACATTTTTCTCAACCTTAGTGAAAATGATTCAGGAAATCTGGAGTGTCTTCACTCGATTATCTCGAAAATTTGAATTGAATTATTTTAAGTCAAAAGTTAAAAAATTAATTCCGGTGATTCAATCAAACTGAAATTCTATATATAGCAGTTTTAAACAATTTTTAATCATGTGAGAAACTATCAAACATATATTTTTATTTTTACGGTCAGTTTAGAGGAAAAAAAATGAAAAAGTGGTAAGTAATGGTACTCTTCCGAATGATTTACATTTCTTAAAATTTGTTAGAAAACTACGAATTATGAATAATGCCCGTATACCAAATTTCATGAACCTAGCTCAAACTGTTTTTGCGTAATCTTGTCTACATATATACACACACATAGGCATTTTTCTCAACCTTAGTGAAAATGATTCAGGAACCTTCAAAACTTATAAAAACATAAAAATCTCAACATCGAAAATTTTCGTGATCGCAATACTATCTCTGGCAAGATATTAAAAATGATTATATTTATATTAAGTAAATGCTATTATTGAAGTAATGTATTAAAAATATATTTATTATATTAATTAAAAATTTCTCTTTCTCTAAATTATTTTATTATTATTATTAAATTATTTTGAATTATTTCTTACTCAATATTTATCCTTCAGATGGCGTGACTTCAAATATTCACATATTAAAGCAATTAATCGCTAATTACATTACAATTAATTAATTTAAATTTAATTATATTTCTTCCATACCTTCTACGGATCCATTGAAATATCTATAAAAATTTTCGAAAATCGAATTTAATTTGTCATAAGAGCGAACCGACAGACAGACATGAAGCGAAAATGATAAAAACGTTATAAAAACATTTTTTTTTCTTATATCAATCACTCCTTACTCAAAAGATATTCATTGATAATTTTTGAAAAAAAAGTCGAATTGGCAGTCGTGGGACTGGCCGACAGAAGTGAAAACTTGTGCGTAAGAAATTTGAAAGCAGACGGAATGCGCACCAGCTTCACGAGAAAAATGAAATTTATATACGTATATATATATATATATATAAAATTCATAATTATTTTTTTCAGCAAACTGATTATTATTACAAAAATATTAAAAATACGATGTGTATGAATATATATATATATGTCTGTCTGTCTGTCTGTCTGTCTGTGTGTGTGTCTGTCAAATACTCAAAAACTACCCGTCCGATTGCGATGAAACTTTCAGGGATTGTTGTGGGCGTCCCAGGGAAGGTTTTAGTGTAGTTAAATCCAAAATTAATTTATCCAAAATTAATTTAATTAGTAATATTTTGGTAAAAGTCTATTTATGGTTACCATGGTTACATTGAAAAATTTACAATAAATAAATAAAAATACTTGGAAATCTTTTCAACTTATTATTTTGATAAATTTTATTAATATTTTTAATTTTTTTTAAACTGCCAAAAATAACATACCCATAATAATAGTTGTAATAAAAATAAAAATATAAATCACAATGTAAGTAAAATATTGAATCGTTTTATTTATATTGTTTCAATTATTGTTTGAATATTTATTAAATTTATATATAGATTAATTTACATGTTTAAATGTATATTTAATAAATTTATTTATTGATTCTTAATATTAATAATTCCAATTACTTTCTTGAAATTTTTTTTTATTTAAAAGCATATTCAGCATATCTCGCAAATTTGAATTGGATTAAATAACATATATTAATTTAAATTAAATTAAATTAATTCAATTATAAATTAAAATTAATAAATAATATTTATTAAACCAGCGAAAGTTTGGCTCTTTTTTGATGGCACCACGTCACATGTTGGCGCGTGAGATTTCCAGTGTTAAAAAAATTAATTCTGGTACTTTCAGCAATTCAATTTTCGATGTTGAGATTTTGATGTTTTTGATGTTATAAATAATATTTATTAAATTATAATTTAATTAATTTAATTTAATTTAAATTAATAAATATTATTTAATCAAATTCAAATTTGCGAGATAGTCGAGTGGATAGTGGAGTGTTTGGCTCTTTGTTGATGGCACCACGTCACGTGTTGGCGCGTGAGATTTCCAGTGTTAAAAAATTAATTCTGGTACTTTCAGCGATTCTATCAAGCTCAAATTCTATATATAGCAGTTTTATACAATTATTAATCCTGTGAAAAATTATCAAACATATATCTTTATTTTTACGGTCACACACACACACACACACACATATTTAAAAATTAATTTATTAAAATATATATTATATAATATATTATATATAGTATATAATTTAATATATATATATATATATATATTCAGAAATTAATTTTAAATTATATAAATATATTAGAAATTAATTTAATATAATTTAACACATAATAATATATTAAAATATTTTATTTTATATATACATAATTTAGTAATACTGATTATTAATGTAAATATAAATAATAATATTTAATATGGCAAATATGTAAAATTTTGTAAAGAATGTATCAGAAGTTTAGTGTCTAACATTCTGCCGTATTGCGCATGCGTATATCGGTCGGGTCGGTGTCGTTTTGGAATCTCACGCGAAATCTATATTTTTTCCCCATCCGCAAAAGTGCTCAACGCCGCTAAAGAAGTTTTCACTTCAAAAATATTTATCTTGTATGTTTAGTGTATTACTAGTTCTTATAAAATTTATATTTTAGTTTTAAAGTTCTAGAACAATTACCTTCAACAAATCATAATTTTCATACAAATTAAAAAATAATATTTTTTCTTATAAAAAAAAATACCTATAATAGAATAACTGGATCAATTATTATTATAGTTAGGGTAAATGGTTAGGGTGAGGACCCCCTTTGCAGTAATAGTTGCCAATATTTTGCCGGAACTTAAACCGAATTTTTCCCAATTGAATAGTTCGTTTAGAAAAATCGTCCAGTCAACTGTATAAAATAATTCATGCGTGTTTTATGTTTAATCACAAATATTGATAAACATAAAAATTGTAAAAAAAATAAGCTTCCTACTTATCCGAGTAATACTCTCCTCTCATAAGATAACATTTGTTGGATATGCTGTGCACATGCCTATTCTCCCGCTGAATGAATCAAAATCAATTGAATACAACAATCTTGTCTTAGCCTTGTTATGCCTGAGCTTGCTTTTCTTTTGCTGCTTTTTTTTTTTGTTATTTGTTGCGTGCGATTCGCTCGCTGTCAGAACTTGTGTGCGTGCATGCGTGTGACATTTGCACCCTACACTCCCTCGCCCAATTGTAGGTACCCATTGGGAGCTCTCTTTCGAACAATTCATTTAACACAAGGGCGGATGACTGCTCACTAAAGATACCTGTCAGGCCCCGGCTACAATATTACCTTCAATTTAGATTGCTGTTAGAAGAAAAAGAAAAGAGAGGGAGGGAGATAGAGAAAGGGGATGTGGATAAGATATGTGGCTGAAGAGTGGTGGGGAGATGAAATTGAAGTTCATTTTAAGCCATAGAAGAAGCATACCATAACAAAATTGATTTATTTTAACTTGAACGACTTTTATTTAACCAAATGATAATATTATATTATATTATGTGGTCTTAAGGCTTTAACGATATTATTATACCATATTAATACGTGTAGGTACGAGATCTATTAACACTATATATTCAAAATTTGTCAATTATAAGAAATGATTAAAAAATAATCAATAACAAAATAAAATTTATATATATATATAACATAATTATTATAATTAATTTATATTTATAAAAATTATTTCAAATACATTTAAATTATTGCTATTATCCATAGAAAATGAAAAAGAAGAAAAATTAAAATTTCAATGTATCAAATTTTTTTAACTTTGTAGAATATCACAAAATTTATATTCTTTCTTTCTCTCCTTTTTAAAATAAGTTGACCTGTGGCCAGGTCCGAACCGACCGACGGTTTGAAATAAATTAATTTCCAACTACAGAAACAATTTCAAATAATTTTCATATATCTATTAATGTAATAAAAAACAGATATGGATACATAAATAATAAATATAAACATTTTTAATTTTATTTTATTTATAATATATATGCAAGACCAGGCTGTGACGTCATGAATGGCTGGATGACGTCATATAATTTTAAATCAAGAAAAAACTAATAAATATGATTTTTCTCGAGGATAAAAACAATACAAAGTGCATGATTCGTGGTAATATATAAAAAAATCTCCTTTGGTGTGAAAATAACCCTTTCCTTCCTATCGGCGATCGCTAATACTACCACTTCCGGTTTCCGGATTTGCACCAAAAGTTGATCAATTCATCCCACTGATGCATTAAGTAAATATACCAAATTTCATCAAAATCGGTTGAGCCGTTCAGGCTGTACACATCTATACGGACGGACAGACGGACGGACAGACGGACAGACGGACAGACATCATGCTAAAAATACTTTTTTCTGTTTAGAAAATGCATGATTCGTGGAGATATGTAAAAATCTCCACATGTGAAATTTGGTGTGAAAACAATACCTCCCTTACTATCGTCGGTCGGTAAAAATACAAATAAATAAAAATAATTATCATTTATCATAATAATTTAGTTTTTAAGAATTTTAGTTTAGTAAATATTTATTATTTTGGCAAGAAATGTATTCAAGGCGTAGTAAATTAAAAAATTTTAAGAATAAACTTATTAATAAATATTTATTTATGTGAAGTAAAAAAAATTCTGATCGCTGTTCGTTAGACAATTATTTTTTTAATATACAAATACAACAAATTTTACTTGAAATAAAAAAAATTATTTTTTTTAATAATTTCATATTTAAAATATTTTTATTTTATTTTTATTTATATTAAATAGAATTAAAATTAAAAGAAATAAATTGACCTGTGGTCAGGCACAGAACCGACCGACGGTTTGAAATAAATTAATTTCCAGCTACAGAAACAATTTCAAATAATTTAAATGTATCTATTAATGCAATAAAAAACAGATAAGGATATAACATAAATATTTTTAATTTTATTTTATTTATAATATATAAGGAGGCGCTGGCGTGTCGTCATGAAGGGCTGGATGATGTCATATAATTTTAAATTAAGAAAAAACAAATGAAGATGATTTTTTCCCGAGGATAAAACCAATACAAAGTGCAGATATGTAAAAAATCTCCTCATGTGAAATTTGGTGTGAAAATAACCCTTCCATTCCTTCCTATCGTCGATCGGTAATACTACCACTTCTGGTTTCTGGATATACACCAAAAGTTAATCAATTCATCATACTGATGCATTAAGTAAATATACCAAATTTTATCAAAATCCGTTGAGCCGTTCAACCTGTACACATCTATACGGACGGACAGACGGACAGACATGATGCTAGAAATATTTTTTTCTGTTTAGAAAATGCATGATTCGTGGAGATATATAAAAATCTCCACATGTGTTATTTAGTGTGAAACCAATACCTCCCTTACTATCATCGGTCGGTAAAAAAAGAATAACTTTTTCGATAAAAACAATTTAAATAAAAAGAAATAAAATTAAGAAGACGAAATTTGAATAAAATACTTAATTATTATTATTATTTTTTATTATTTTAGGAATTTTCTTCTTTTTCATTTGTCAAACTAAACGGTAACCACTCGTCTAGGCTAAAGACAACAACGTCGCCTCAAGGTAGTTTGTATTTCTATTTAAAATAGTTTTTTTAAATTCAACCTATATATTATGTATGAACTATTAACTATTAAATTATACAGAAGATACTATTTGAGATGGAATGTATTCATAGAAGAATTGACAAGTTGAATGAAATTATACTAAACGAATAGCAAATAGTTTTTTTGCTGTTTTCTTTTTTTTTTGCATATTTTGATAAAAAAAATGTCAATAGATGATTGCCATAAAAATGCAACAAGAAGAAAAAAAAACAGTTATTATTTTTGTTAATTTTGGGTAAAGTACCTTCAATCCAACCCTTTTATTCCAAGATGATTGATCTAATTAAATAATGAAAACACATCATAATATTTGATTTAATCATCATTCAGAAGCTAAAGTAATTCAAAAAATGTTTTGGATAATGATCTTCCAATTTTATAGAATCAATAACTTTTGTTGGTTTTATCCAAATTATAAAGTTATAATCAATTTTACTTTTTATTTTATTTTAAATATGTTTTACACTTATTTTTATATGATATATTAATCTTTGACCTACTTTACAGCAATTTCTAATTAAACGTATAGTTAGGATCCAACTTTATAACAATTCTTTAATAAATAGAAAATTAAAATTAAATTTCAACATTTGAATTCAATCTATGATTTTTAAACACTAATTTAAAACTTTTTGAAAATCTTTTTCTATTTCTTTGATTTTCAAAAGAAAATAAGGGTAATTGTTTAGTTTAACCGATGTATCATAGATTTGAATAAAACTTTACCATTAGATCCCTTTTTTTGATTCAAAACAAACTTTTCTTAAACAATAAGTGGCGGTCGCTTCTATAGTTTACGAGAAACAAATTATTAAAGTTTGCAAATTCATTGATATTCTATTTAGCTACCATGTTTTATTATTTCACCACCAGAGGACTCTACTAATTTTCGGTTTTTTAAGTTCGGTTTGGATATAAGATGATTAAAAAATTAATTAATTAAATACTTTTTTATATCCAAACCGAACTTAAAAAACCGAAAATTAGTGAATTAGTCAATAAAACATTATTAAATGGCTGCTCATTCATAACTTGTTTTTATATGAATACTTTATTTTTTATATGCAAACTTTAATAAATTTTATCTCGTAAAATAATAGAACAGTAATGGCGAACCTTTTTGAAAAGTGGGTCGTATATTTTTTAGTTCTAACTCGTGGGTCACTAAGTATTTAATTGAAAAAGGAATAAAGAAAATCACATACAATATATATTTTGTATAAATATTTATAAATAATTAATAGGTATATCAATGTTTCTCAACCTTTCAGAACATCGTCAAATCATCTGACTTTTTTTTAGAACCATATTGAAAAAATTTAAAGGAAAAATCGAAAATGTTCAAAAGTTTGGCCACAAAATCATCTTAAAGCTTGGGTGGGTCAGTGTCGGACCCACGGCTCATAGGTTCGCCATCACTGTAATAGAAGGTACCACCACATACTGCTTAAGGAAAGTTTGTTTTGAATCAAAAAAGGAATCTACTGATAAATTTTATTCAGATCCATGATACATCGGTTAGACTAAACAATCACCAAAATAAGTTATTAAAATTTGAAAATTAATTTGGGAATAGTTTATTGAAACCATTTTGATTGAGTATTTGTACTCATAAACCACATATGGTTTTATACCAGTCAGTTATTGAAATCTTTTCGTTAAATATTTAAAATAGAGTAAATCCAAATCTAAATTTAAACGTACTATAATCATCTTTGTGTTAATGAATGTTATTTCCTTATAAATTATACAATTCTAGATTCATGTTAAATCTTGAAAAAAGTATTGAAGCTTGTAAAAAAATATGAAATATCTATTTTTTTACAATTCATTAAGAACATAATTGTAAACTATTGAGGAAGATGAGGGGGGGTATTATGTATGCTATTGAAAGGTACGCAAGCAAAGAAATGTTTCTCTCTCTTATGGACCACTCATTCTGATGGACTTTCTTTTTCTTTATATATATTTTTTTTTCCTGAAACGTTATTCCTCGCTTTATTCCGAACACCCTTGGAGTGTTCGCTACGCATGATTATCAACACGATAATTGAATATCAGAATTTCCAAGAATCGCACATTGAGATGATTGAATTTCTCAAGCAAGGCACCGTTTCCGAATAGAAATTTCACCTTCTTTTGAGTAATTGAAATTGTTGATATTTTTTTTATCCTCTTTTTCACCCTATCGACAAAGAATGATGTGAAAGAGAACGAAGACAGAATAATAAAGAAAATTTTTCACTTTTTAACATATTCAATTTTTCAAGCGATTACTTAGAAATTTTATTTGAGTAAAACGAATTTGATTAAAAATAAATAACAAAACAAAAAAAAAAAAGAAAGAAAAAAAATAAATTTATATTTAAAGAAGTAGGTTTGAAGGGAGTTAAAAAATTAATTGTGATGATGATGATGATGATGATTTTGTAAAAAAAATTGAAGTATTATACGCGAAGAAACTTGAATTGATTAATTTCAATAGAATAAATATATCAAAAGAGAGAATGAAAAAAAAATCAATTTTTATCAAACAGAAAAAAAAATCTGTACAAATGAATTTAAAAGTTAATTTTATAAAGGTAAGATATAAAATGCTCTATATTTTGTCTCTTTCTAATTTTTTATTAATATTAAAGTATAACTAGCCGTTCCCGGCATAAAACTCTTCTTGGAGGGACAGTCTTGGAGGACAGTCGCACGAGATTGGTTATTAATAATAAGAATTTATAGAGAAAATTTTATTTCAAATACTTATAAAACAACACAATGTTGAAATATAAAATTAATAAATTTATTCAAATCGCAGTATCAAGTAATATTTTTTATTTTTTTCCATAATTAATAATAACAAAACAAAATTTAAAAAAAATGAAGTTAGTAACAAATTAATAATTTTGATAGATTTCTTTTTATGTTTATTATGTATAATAAATTCTCTTAATAATATTAATATCAAATTGTATATAAATTTAAAAATTAGAATATTTCAATTTGTATTTCAAATTTTTTTTATCTTAAATTCTATATAAATTTTAAATTGTAATATTCTAAATTTGTAGCTAACTTCATATTAAATATTAAAGACATACGACGGAAATTATATATATTGATTTGAAACTACATATATATATAGGTATATTATTATATATTATATTAAATTTAACTATACACTACTAATATTTTTACTTTTTTAAAAAATTGAAAAAAATAAAACATTTAATATCTGATTATTATTTTTGCTTTTTTAGGTAGATTTTATAAGGAAGAGTATGTTTCCCATTGAGATGAGATTTTGTATCATTATAGTTTAGTATCATAAAACAAGTTCTGGAATTTTGAAATTTATAGGGTAACCCTAAAAAAATTAGTCCCAAAATGTTTCTCGTATAAAAATTATAAACAATATCATAACGTTATAAAGTGTTAATTTTAATAATTTATTGAAGAAAAAAATCAAAAAAATGAAGAAGAAAACAAAATTATTTTTTTGTTTGAAAATATACAGATTGAAACAAAATTTCATACACAATTGTATACATAATTGTAGAACAAAAAGAGACAAATTTTTCTTTCATCACTCAATCCATTACTCATATATCTAGATAGAGTGAGGGAACACACTGATAGAAGATCATCAAATACCCCAGATATGATATTATAAAATATTTTTTTTATAACCTTTTTCTTAACTTCACTTGGCGTCTGACTCTCTGTCTCTCTGTCTGTTCGCTCTTTTGACAAATTGAAATCGATTTTTCATCGACATATTATTAAGATAGACTTTTGATAATTTTTATAGATATTTGAATTGATCCCTAGAAGGTATAGAAGAAATATAATTGAATTACAATTAATTAATTTTAATATAAATAGTAATTAATTACTTATAGTAACTAACTCCTTTTGTATTGCTCCAATTAATTTTTTTTCAACTGATTTTGAAGCATAAATATTGATAGAATTTCAATTTGATTTCTATGCAATTTACTTCCTTTATTCATATATATACACACATAAACACTTCATTAACATGTAACACTATTTCTTCTCATATAATCAACCATTTTGGATTTGATTGATAATATGTAAATTTAATAAAAATTCTTTTAAATTTTGATACATACTTTGATATAAGTATATTTTACATTGAAAAATAATAAAAGATTAATTTCTTAGCTCTTAATCTAACAATTTTATCGCTTAATAAAAAAAAATTGTCAGTTTAAGTGTTTAATAAAATCTTTATTATTACAAAAAATTTGACTTAATTTTTCGTATAAACAAATAAAACTAAATGCGCCCAACATATTTAGTTGAATATGAAGCAATTCATCCATAAACTTTTTCAGGCTTATATTTATATTATTTAATTTTCATACCGATGAGACAATTATGATTATTATATAAATTAAAAATTATTCTTAATATTTTTTTATAAAATATTTATTCATAATAAATCAATATATATTCCTACTAATTATTATATATATGAATAAAATCGAATTTATATCATCAAAGGGAAAAATAAGAAATATTTGTTCATTTTTTTTTTCATATTCATAAATTGAATGGACAATCGTAATGATGCGTTATTGCTATTAGTTCATCCACTTTCCCTTCTTTTTTCATTGTATACGAGTGAATATTTTAAATTCAGTTGGTATACTTTAATTCTTAGGGTTTATTTGAGTGTAGAAATGATTGTCTCCTGGATAAGAGAGGCGTCTTGATTTCGTCAAGAGCGGCTCCTTAAGGTGTCTTCTTCGTCAACGCTTAATAGTTGCCAAGGTGAGGAGTTTCGGCACCTTTTATCGTCCTTCGCGCATCTTATTCATCTTAAGCGAACCACATCCAAATTTACCAAACGACTCGCAAAAATTTGTCAAAGTGCACTCGACTGATGTAACAGTATTTTATTTTCTTTTTTAGTTCGAGATCTTCATTTTGATCTAATTACTGGAAGAGGTAGTCGAAGGCCTGCCTGTTGGGCATCGAGCGTATACAAAGCCCTTCGATGACAAAAGCGATCTTGGCGTGCGCGGTCTCTGAAGGGCGCAGGGTTAGTTTTTACAAATATTTTGGGGTTTCTTACTCGAAGGGCGAGGGTGAAGAGCAAGGGCTCCCCTTACAGAGTGTTTTTGTAATATCTTGCTTCGGCCACACGACTGGAAGCGTTGAGACGTTTGCAGACAATGGCGAACGGGGCACAGATCCGCCCTTTAACAAAACACGCACTAAATTCGATCAATTAAATAGGTAGAGCAACAGCAGCAACAGCAGCTGAGAAAAAGAAGAAGGAGAAGGCGGATAGTTATATTCTGAATGTATATACAAATGTAAAGCAAGGGGCAGAATTTAGTAGCCCTGGGGGCCAAGGGGCGAATAACACCAACGCCCCTCACTTGAATACAATTTGTCTCCTGGGAAAATAAATAAGCCGGCTCGAATTGATGACGATGCAATTCGAATCACACAATTTTTGCAATTTGCCATTAAATAAACATCTGCAATATCACCTTATTACAAAACTATTCGAATCGAATCGTATTACAATGAATGCATTTATTTTGATCCAATTATACTAAAGTTGATTTCAGACAAACACTTGAAAACATTAGAAAACACTCTGAAAGATACTCTATTTATTTATACTTTATTATTTTATATATTTGAATTTCTAAAGAATTATTAAATAATATATCATATTATATTAAAGTTGAAAAAGGGTAATTTTTATAATTAATATAATAATAAATATATAATATTAAATATTAATATCTCTGAAAAAATAAAACTTTTTTGAAATAATATTCTATTTTGAGAAAACGTGAATGTAATAATAAAAAATAGTTTTTAAATTTACATTTAATTTCAAAATGAATGACAATATTAAAAATATGCATTGAAACAAAATTCTAAACCCAACTTAGGAGATATATATTATATACCATATTTGGAAAACACCAAACCGGGACAAACGGTTTAACTTTTAATTTTGAAAAGTACGAAATGTTCAAAAGCGCTTAGTCCAGAAAACGTTTGAGCTTTTTTTTCTTTTTTTAGAAGCAAATTGAAAAAATTTTGAAAAACTACGAAATATCCTAAATATTTAAAAAAACGGGACTATAGGCTGCTCCGACGAGATTTTCGGGACGCCGGGACAGAGCACCTAAAAACGGGACAATCGCAGAAAAACTGGACGTTTGGTCAACCTAGATATATATCTATATTTATAAAAATATATTCTATCCACCTTGAACTATTTTAAATTATTTTATTTATTTATTTAAAGAGATTATATACAAAACCAGGTATATTCCTCCCCCTATTTGGAGTAGAGGATTTTACATTTATTTATTTTATGTTTATGATGAATTAATAAGTGAATATATATGAGTAATTACGTTATGAACGGACTCTGGTAGCTGAGATGAGATCTTACATATTAAATAAATAAAAATTTGTATTTTTTTTTTTTTTGTTTTTTCTTTTTTTTTGCATATTTTCTGTTTCTATTTTTATATAAATAGGTTTTTAAAAAAATGTAATTCCTGTTACGTTGAATTTTGTTTGTTTTTGTTTTTTTTTCTTTATCTGTTGTTTTCTTTTTACTAGATAGTATTGCGATCACGAAAATTTTCGATGTTGAGATTTTGATGTTTTTATACGTTTTGAAGGTTCCTGAATCATTTTCACTAAGGTTGAGAAAAATGTCTGTGTGTGTGTATGTGTGTGTATGTGTGTGTATGTATGTGTGTATGTATGTAGACAAGATTACGCAAAAACGGTTTGAGCTAGAATGGTGCAATTTGGTACATGGGCATTATTCAAAATTCATAGTTTTCTATCAACTTTTGAGAAATGTAGCTCAACCGGAAGAGGGTCATTACCTACAACGTTTTGATTTTTTTTCCTCTAAAGTGACCGTAAAAATAAAGATATATGTTTGATAATTTTTCACATGATTAATAATTGTATAAAACTGCTATATATAGAATTTCAGCTTGATTGATTCGCTGAAATTACCAGATTTTTTAACACTGCAAATCTCACGCTCCAACACGTGACGTGGTGCCATCAAAAAAAAGCCAAACATGCGCTGGTTTAATATTTATTATTTATAATTTATAATTAATTAAATTTAATTTAAATATAATATATTATGTTATTTAATCCAATTCAAATTGCGAGATAGTCGAGTGGAGACACTCCAGCTAATTTTGTAAATCAAATTATTTTAAATTTTGTCATTTCACTTTAAGTATAGTATAAACTTAGTAAGTAATTTTTTAATTTCCCAAAAAATAGAAATTTCTTAATGGTTAATATTTTTTGTAAAATGAGTTAATATAATATATGTATCAAATGTTATTTAATACTAAATATAATTTTATTTATTAATTATTTTGTTTTCCTTTTGATATCCATTTTGAATAGAAAGTTCAATTGTAAGCAAAGATGAAGAAATCTCCTTCCCTCACCGTCCATTTTCTAAATATTTATTTAGGTTATTTAAATCCGGGGCCTTAAGCCATTAACAAATAATGGCGAGTTTATCCACTCAGATTTCTACCCTCCGATATTGAAAATTACAAAATAAATATATAAAGTATGATATATGATTAAACAATTATGATCACATACTAACACAGAGGTGGCCAACCCAAATGTTCTTGCGGGCCACTTTGGAAATGCATCATAACTTCGCCGGCCGCATATAAAATTATACATACCCATATTAGATTTAGACCCATTATAGATATTGTTTGGTGTGACAAATTGAAAAATAATGAATTTTTATTATGTTTACTATTATTTTTACATATAAACATATATAATATAATAATAATGATACTGAATGCACATATTGTAAAAAATATATAATACTAAAAATAAAAAAAGAATTAACGAAATAAAAAAAATGAAATCATATTTATTTCACTAGTGCGATATTTGTTTCATGAGGGCGCAGAATATAAAAGTGTGATGAATCTCGCGGGCCGCAAAAATGTTTACGGCGGGCCACATGCGGCCCCCGGGTTGGCCACCCCTGTACTAACATTTAATATTACTATATTATTAATACTAACTATATCGTAAAAAATTAAATTCTTAACTAACATTGAGGAAATTTATTTTTTTAAATATTTTATTTAAATTAAAATTAAAATATTTAAATATGGACGTTTAGAGTGATTTTATTAATAATAATAAATAATAACCCTTGAAATAAGAAAATTAAAGTAAATTAAAATTATCATTATTATTATTTTATGATTTTAAAAATTCACAGGTAAATAAGAAGGGTAGAAAGATAAAATAATATATTTTAATGATAAAATTAATAAATTATTTATTAATATTTGTTTTGTCCAGGTTTATACATTTTTACTATCTCTGGCGAGATAGTATTGCGATCACGAAAATTTTCGATGTCGAAATTTTGATGTTTTTATACGTTTTGAAGGTCCCTGAGTCATTTTCGCTAAGGTTGAGAAACATGTCTGTGTGTGTGTATGTGTATGTGTGTGTATGTATGTAGACAAGATTACGCAAAAACGGTTTGAGCTAGAATAAAGAAATTTGGAATACAAGCATTATTCCAAATTCGTAGTTTTTCATCAACTTTTGAGAAATGTAGAGGGCCATTACCTACCACGTTTTCATTTTTTTTTTCCTCTAAACTGACCGTAAAAATAAAGATATATGTTTGATAGTTTTTGACATGATTAAAAATTGTATAAAACTGCTATATATAGAATTTCAGCTTGATTGAATTGTTGAAAGTACCGGAATTAATTTTTTTAACACTGCAAATCTCACGCGCCAACACGTGACTTGGTGTTATCAACAGAGCCAAACATGTGCTGGTTTAATAAATATTATTTTTTAATTTATTTATAATAATTAATTATATTTAATTTAAATATAATATATGTTATTTAATCAATTGCGAGATAGTCGAGATACTCCAGCTTATTTCATCTGCTGTACCTATTATAGTCATAATCACCAGTATACAGAAGGATATAAAATTATTTTTTTATTCCTTTTCTCCCTCCTAGTCATGACTCTAATCATTTCTTTGTAACAGAAAAGAAGAGGGGGGTAGAGTTATTTTTCGTCAAATCCATAAATTTAAGCTTCTTTTCCGTAAAACGGCTGTTTCGCTACTAAACTAACAAATAAAACACCAAAGAAAAGGAAAGTAAACTATTTTCCTGGGAGGTTGTCTGTTCTCTGAAAATAAGGAAGCAAGATGCCTTGGACGAGGGTGGGTGGCCATTGTGACCAATTAGACATAGAGAGTAGACAACGAACAAGTACGTGACTGAATGCAACGGTCAAACAACCTATCATTTATTTATTTTAAAAATATACACCACCCAAAAGGGAATCCCTGTTTACTTTAGCAGAATCGGATGGGATAAAAAAGATTCATTCAGACAATCATTTAAATGGATAGTTTTTGTCATTCATACAAGAAAAATTTTTCCAAAAAAAAAACAACAACAACAACAACAACGAGACAACAATTTATTCTAAATGATTATTTTCATACCTGAGTATTGTGACTATCGATTTATTATCACAAAGTGAAAATGAAAAATATTTATAGAATGAAATTTAATTATCATATTATCTAATTATTATTTTTTTAAAAATAAAAGAAAGAAATTCTTCAAATAAATTTTAAATAACACAAGAAATTAATATAATTATATAATATTAAATAAAACTAAAAGAATAAATAAAATTTCTTTAGTGAAAATCCATGAAAATAAATTCTTTAAATAAAATTACTCATTCATTGCTTAACTATTAAAAAAAATATGGAAATGAAAGAAATAGATCAAACAGTAAGTGCAGAAAAGCCTTAGATTTCAAATATATTAAAAAATAAAAAAAATACATCTGGCAAGCAACAATGCAATATTAAAAAAAAAAATACATAAAAAAAATAAAAACTTGAAAATAAATTAATCAAAATTTTTTTTTAATATACACGCTTTTTAATCAAAAATGCCCTAAAAAATAGAAAATAAAATATTGAGTAAACCTTGAATATTATCCTTTACATATGCCCAACAAAAAATCGTGGGGGGCATATAATAATATTAAATTCTTTACGTAGGGTAAAGCACACAGTCATTGGCCCCCTTAAGCAATTTCTAGCAGTCTTTAATGCATATCTGGGCAAATTGCGGAACAATCTGTGTCAAATTAGGTTTGCACAAAATAGATACTATGTGCATTTTGATGAATAATAAAATCATTTTCTCATGACATTTTCAATAAGCACGCAAAAATCTTAAAAATACAGTTATTGGCCCCCTGTTATAGTTATTCGCCTAGGTATTCTATAGTGATTATACAACCATACAACAAACGATTACATAACCATAGTTAATAACACAAGTAAAAATCCCTTATTATTTGTGTTTTAGTGATAGGGGGCCAATGACTGAATCGGGGCTAACGACTGTATACTTTACCCTACTACTTACTTTCATATGCGCCCACGCTTTTTTGTTGGGCATATGTAAAGGATAATATTCAAGGTTTAATTAATATTTTATTTTCTATTCATTAGGACATTTTTTTATTAAAGAGCGTGTATATTAAAAAGTTCTTTTTTATTAATTTTTAATACACACGCTTTTTATAAATTTTTTGATACAATGCTATACTTTATATATTTTCATTTTTAAAGTTTAATAATCAAAGTATTATATATAAATACCTACATAGATGTATATCTTGTGTATACATAATATAATAATATGTAAATTAAAAATAGTTTTATGAAAGGGCCTAGTAAAGGTGTTAGAAATTGCTTCTAATGTAAAAAATAAAATAAAATAGCCCTCTTTACCTTCAATCGTATTTATAGCTTCATAAAAGTCATAAAATCCTGCATATGTTTATTTTTTTTTTTTAATAATCTCATTTGAGATTTTGTTAGCTTTCCTGGCTGAATGCCTCAAGGGTTATTTTTTTTAAAAAAAAGTTTGAGAGTAGGGAGTGAAGGGGATATTTTTTAATAAAATTTCTATAGCATTGAATGGCGTGACTACCCTAACTACTCGGCTGTTGTTGAGTGAACAACACATGGTCTGCCTGCCCCCTCCAATTATTAAACGTTTACTGCCAATTATTGAATGAATATATTAATCTATTATATTATTTATATAGAAAATATTATAAGTAAACATAAGATTTTTCATCATTAAATGAAATTTGATTTTGATTGCCTCTTTAATTTCACAAAAGAAATAATGAAAAAAAACAAAAAACAAATATAAAAATAGTTAATTTAAAAGATAAAAATTCCATTAAATTCATATTTGGAATAATCTGAATTGAAAATTCTTATATATTCGCGTTTATAGATAGTCAATATAGATATATTTGTATATTTTTGAGATATCAAAGCACTCTAATTTTGAAATTCACACCATTTATAAAGAAAAATTGACCTGTATTGTGGTTTCAGCCTCTAGAAAAATAAACTTTAATAGTATTTTCTTAATTTAAAATAGTAAATTTAAATGGCGTCTACAATACGTCATTCATATTGAAATTTGCCTCCCGTCATTCTTTTTTAATTGATATTGTATTAATAGGTTTTATATTTAAAATATTTTAAAAATTTTTTATTTAATTTCGAAATAAAATTGATTTTAATCATATTTTAGAATCAAATTACGAAATATATTTATTAATTTCTCGCTAAATAGAAAAAATAAATATGCATGAAGTTAGCAACATATAATACATATGAACAATTATAAAAGAAGGAATTTCAAATAAATTGTCGAATAAATTTGATCTAATAATATTAAATAAATTATATTATATTAATTTAAATGTTTTTTTCAGATTAAATTATAAATATATTTGATTATTATAAATAAAAAGAAAAAAAAATATAACCTTCTTTCTTAAAGTTAAATTAAAAAATAAAAATTCCATTAAATCATCTTCACATAATTGGAATAATCTGAATTGCAAATTAATTTATATTTATTTCTATATTCGCGTTTATAGATAGACAATCAATTGTAAGTGCAATTTTTAGATTGGGCAGCTGAACTTTGAAGGCGAATTGTAATGTTATCAAATTTGCAATCTGTCAACTGGCATATGTGCTGTACTCAAAACCTATTTGAACAATTGATAATATAAATAATAAATAAAGTATGTACACTCGATGAGAGAATATCTCTTGGCTTTCAATGCATCGGATAGAAGAACTGCAAAATATACTACTAATATTTATTCTTCAATTGAAAGAAACGTCAGTGAGCAGTATTTGCAAATATTTATTTCTATCCAATGATGCACTTCTAAATATCTGATTAAGCTGTTGATAGAGAAAATATTTGATGGTCGGATGGGATAAGGCAATGTTTGTCAACGAGGTTGCCTGTTGCCTCCCCACCACCTTCCTCTTTTCGGTAATCCTCGCTGAAGACCTTTGTGCTCCATTGAAGAGCCCCCGAGAGTCCAACACAAGACCATCCATCCCCCTCCCTATCCTTTCTCCCTCCCTTAACATTTCCATTCACTTCGTTTTCTTTTTAAGAGTTGGACAATCTATGGAAAGCAAGCAAAAAGCTCTACCATGGGGAGGGGGGTGCGGGGGGCGGGGGGGGGGGGTGCTACAGCATCTTTTACCCAACCTCTCGTCTTCACAAAAAAAAAAAAGATATGAATCATCTATTGAATCGAATATATAAGTATACCTAAATATATATATATATATAAATGAGAAAAGAATACAATAAAATAAAAAAATGAAAGAATAAAAAATATATCTCAATAAATATATACTTAAAGAAAAATATGGAAAAAGTAGAAAAAAATAATAATAATAAAATAGAGGGATAATATTTTACAATTGGATTCAAACTTGGAATAGCAAAAGAGTGTGAAATGAATTTTAATGAGTTACAAATCGTTCGATTTTTATTAAATAAAATTAAAAAAAAAATAAATGAAAAATAAATAAATAAAAAAAAAACTTATCTTCTTTAAAAACCATAAAAGAGTAATAAAGAAGGCGATGCATTGAATTTATAATGAATGATAAGAAAATTATTACTGTATTCAAAAGGGAAAGGGTATAACTATAAATATAACTAATATACTTTTATTGATTATTTTTCCCCTAAAATGCATATAAATTACAATAAGTTATTATTTGTTTGTTTTGAAGCATCCGATATAGATTTTAAAATTCTGATAAGTATTTATAATTATCCAAAAATGGATAAATTTATGGAAATTAAAAATTCTTTCAAAAAAAAGCTCCTAGCTCTATATATATATATATACCTGTACATATCAGATTTTTATTTAAAATAAAATATGCAGTAGATAAATATATTTTATGAATATTTTAAATTACATGTATTAATGGATTTTAAAATTTAATAACTTTCGATTTCTTTATTTTCGTTTTTTTATTGTTTTTTATTCATTTATAAAATTTTAGATTCCATATTTAGAAATAAAATAGTTTATGATAGTAAATCTACTAGCATTAAGATCAGGGGTCAGTAAATTAGGGCCCGCGGATAAAAATTGTCATTTTTGATGCAAATGCAAAAGAAATTTCCATATTTCAAAATACGTGTACGATGAGTGTACGATTGACGAACTTCCGTCAGAACTTGGAAGTTATTGATCTGCAAAATGATGACACACGAAAAACAAAGTTCAAAGGTAAGAATCTAACACCATTCTATGAATATGGTCGATTAAAATCATACGATTTTACTTTTGTATTTGGAAGTACATACCAATGCGAAAAGACATTTTCGAAAATGAAGTAAACAAAATCTGCAATACAGATATCATTATTAACACAGATGACCATTTGCAAACAACTTTAATTATAGGAAGTACTAACTATGTACCCAATTATCATCAAATAATATCACAAAAAAAAGAATTACATTTATCACATTAATGCAAAATTAATTAATTAATTAATTTAAAATTTATTTTTTTTGTTAGATTCTTCGTTAGGACAGTAAAATATATATTCTAACATGTCTCTGGCCCCCAGATCTTTAAAATTTTTATATTTGGCCCTTTTCTAAAAAGGTTTGCCGACCCCTGATTATGACAAATAAAATAAACAGATGAGTTTGATTTTTCTTTATTTTTAATCCAAGTCATTATATATAAACAATTGAAAGTCATCGAATCAGTGTAAGGTTTTTTGGCATAAGATTTGTGCTCATTGGTTGTAATTCATATTTTGAGAACGGGTTAAGAAAGTTTACTGATGAAAAATACACATCGAAAACTATTTTTCTCCAAAATTAAAATTTTATTAAAACTATCCCTATATATATATATTTGTTTATTTTTTAAAAACGATATGAATTTTTAAAATTAAAAATTAAATAAAATTTATATCTATTTATATATTATATTTGTAAATAAAAAATAAAAAATTAAATGAACCCAAAATTCTATTAAATATTTGTTCAAAACTATCTTAAGTTTAGTTTTATCCCTTTACATCCTTTTTTAATTTATAAAAGTTTGAAGAGTTTATTATATTTTCTATTAATGAAGACATATTTCAAGAGACGTTTTCTGTAGCTTTTTATTCTTAAATAAATATACCTTACCCTTTAAATATGTTAGTATTGAACAATTTTTATATTATACATATATGATGGATGTCAAGTTTATAAAAGGCATTTGCTAGTTTTAACCCCGTAGTCGTTTAGAGGGGATGGCCCGGTAAAATTGGTTAAAACGGTAATCCGAAAAAAAGACCTGAAAAGGAAAGAAAAAAAAAATGAAAGGAGCGTTTCGATATATTGTCTAGATTTAATCTGCGGGGGTGGATGGCGCAGTGTGGAGGGTTGGCATGCATTTCTGCATCTGCCCAGAAGGAAAGAAGAAGATGGAATTGAAATCCAATCAAGTGTGAACTACCGGGGGGTGATACAAAAGGGGAGACCTCAATGCCCGCGTCCTAAATCAACATCGGAGTAGAAAGCCTCCATTGGCCAGTGCCTTGCCGCAGTGCATTGTCCATGGACGCTTTTTTCTTCCCCCTTCCCAAGGATCGCGAAGGGGGCTGCTGAATGAATATATTATTTAATATTTGAAGAAATATCTCCGGGCCATTTGCCTTTTTCAAAATGAAAACCGAAACCTTAAATGGTAAGCATTATGAAAAAAACTTTTGATCGTACCTTGTGGTTTCGGCGAAACGTTATTTTTTTTTTTTTTAAATTAAAATATAATCTATAAAAATTATCTTGATTTACTATCATTTTTGCATAGTAAAATAATAATATTTTTAATTAATAAGTTTAAATATACTTATATATATATATATATTTTAAACCTATTGTCTGAAAATTCATCTTTAATTGTTTTTTCTTAATTTAAAATAATGAACTTTAACTGACGTCAGCCACCACGTCAGACAGCCCTTCCATAAATACAAAATATTATAAATAAAATAAAATTAAAAATATTTAAGTTATATCCATAACTGTTTTTTCAGTGCATTCATACGTACTTTTAAATTATTTGAAATTGTTTCAAAACGTTTATTAGTTATTTCTTATTTTAAAATAGGAAATTTTAATGACGTCAGCAACTAAGTTAAACAGCGCTTCCTTAAATATTATAAATATAAATAAAATCATATTACGAAATATATTTTTGGATGTAGACCTCCCATAATTATTTTCAGCTTTCGCCATTGGATGATTAAGGGGTTGTTAGCCATGAAACGCTTGGGTGGGTTGACGAGTGGATGAAATACCTAAAGGATTTTAATATTGAATAGATAGGATTATTAGGATTAGTGAGACATGACTTCCTTAATTGAAGGGGAGGAAAATTCACGGCTTGCGTGAGCAGGGTTGCTTCCCTGAAGTGGGCCCCTATCTCTCTCTATCAGGGTCATAGTCATTAAAAATATAATATTTTCAAATAATAAAAATATAAAAATTTATTAATTATAATTTTAATTTATGATTACTATTTAAAAGAGTATATCTCATCTTATTATACTAGCAAAAATTGTATATATATATATATTTGTATTTTTGAAATATTAAACCATTCTAAGGATTTTTTTGAAATTCACACCATAAATAACTTTTATAAAGAAAAAACGATCTATATTGGTTTCAGCCTCGGGAAAAATCATCTTTATTTGTTTTTACTTAATTTCAAATATGAAATTTAACTCACGTTAGCAACTATGTCAGACAGCGCTTCATTAAATACAAAATATTATAAATAAAATATATTTACAAATATTTATATTATAATCTGTTTTTCAGCATTAATATATACTTTTAAATTATTCGAAATTGTTTCAGAACATTTATTAGTTTTTTCTTAATTTAAAATAGAAAATTTAAATAACGTCACAGCATCTAGGTCACACAGTGCTTCCCTAAATACAAAATATTATAAATATAAATAAAATCTAATTACGAAATATATATTATGTTATATCCTCAAGCCGTACTTTTCTTTCTTTATTATCAGCCAAACGCGATAATAAGGAATATTTTTTTTTTGATGACCGAGCGGCGGCTCGGTGAACCAGCTACAAAGCTACAATATCTATATTCTATATAATATATCACAATAATATTTTAAATAAGAATAACAATTATAATAAAATAGTAAAATACTTCTAATTCATTTTGTGTTTAATTAAAAAAAAACAAAAATAAAGACAAAAAAAAATGTAAAAATTATTTCAATGAAACTTTAGAAAATTATAATATTTATAGTATTCTTAGTATTGGTTTCGACCTCTGTTACTATCTTTGAATTCTTTATACCTTCTTATACAATGGGCTTATTATTAGGCATCGGCATCGTTAAAAATAATTGCAAAAATAATTTTGCATCTTCGTGGAATGAGACTTTAACGAAAGCAGAAGTGAATTCTGTTCAGCCATTAATTGGTGTCCACGGATGACCATTCGATGCTCAATTAAAATTGACAACAACATTCAATGCACACCAATCAATGAATGCAAATGCATCCTGATCCATTCTTTCATTATGTCGCTGATCATCCAAACTTGCATCTTGCAATTCGAAACCACGCAAAGAAATGTATACCATTGTATATAAAATCTTTTCTTGTAATAGAAAAATAATAAACATTTTTATAATCAATTTGCAGATCAATAACTTCCAAGTTCTGGCGGAAGTTCAAACGTACACTCAAATGGATTTTGAAATATAGAAATTTATTTTGCATTTGCATCAAAAATGACAATTTTTATCCGGCCCGCGGGCCAAATCCAGCCCGCGGGCCGTAGTTTGCCGACCCCTGATTTTTATGTTACTAGATTTACTATCATAAATTATTATATTTTTAAATTTTGAACCTAAAATTTTATAACTGAATAAAAAACAATTAAAAAAAAATGGAAAATAAAGAAATCGAAAGTTAAAATATTTACCTTGTTGTGTGATTTAGTTAATTTCTAAAACCTTCTTGAAGAGTAAATTTATTTATCGCTGTCTTGAGGCGACTTACACTATCGAGCCCTATATTCTCCTAATA
This sequence comes from Labia minor, assembly GCA_963082975.1. Lineage (NCBI taxonomy): Eukaryota > Metazoa > Arthropoda > Insecta > Dermaptera > Spongiphoridae > Labia > Labia minor. The sequence goes on from OY720344.1 coordinate 114,002,903, forward strand.
ACAATTTAATTTAAACCAAAATTCCTAGATAATAATCCTAAATTTATCATTGAATATTTACCTTATGATTATTTGAAAGCCGAGTGTTAGGTTCCTTCACTTGGAGGCGATTATCCTAATTTATCACAAAATCACTTGCTTAGTTGACTGATTACTTTATAATATGTTGCGACTGACTTGAATTTATCTTTCGGTCATTGGGTTCACTATTGAGCGAATTAATGTTCAGCTGTCATAAGGGGCAACACAAAAAAAAAACAAAGAACGAATGAATTTTTACCCTTGATTTTTTTTCTTATCTTTTCGTTGATTAATTTGATCTCATTTTTATGAATAAAATTTGTGGTTGGTTGGTGGAGAAGGAGAACACTCTATTAAAGGTTAGATGGTAACATTGGGGCGTTTTTTTAAAGAAAAATTAAGCATAATTTGATCCTTTTTTCAAAATCAAAAAAAAAAAAAAAAAAAAAAAAAATACACATAACAAAGATTAAAAATTTGAAATTAATCTTCAAAAATTTTGAAATACAGCTGTTGGAGATAAATAAATGTATATATACGAGGTCTGTTCAAAAGAAATTGTGAGTTTTGAATTTGCTCGGGCGGTGTACATTCGAATATCGAAATTTTATTTGGTTATGTTGGTACGCATATGTTTCTCATATGTTGACATTATCAACCATTTTGGATTAGTAGTTTGTTTTTAACAACTGAAAAAGTTAGTCTCGTTTTGTTTGTACTTCGATTTTTTACATCTCATCAGTTGTCCTTGATTTTTTACTTAAATAAAAAATAATAAGGAATACAACAAGGAAGTTATGCAATGTTTGCGTGAAGCAATAAGCCCAAACGATCGGAATTGTGGAAAAATAAATAATGAATTCTGCATCACGATAATGGACCAGCTCACATATCTTTGTGCTTGTACGGGATTTTTTGGCTAAAAACAACATCGTAATCATGCCTCAACCACCGTATTCACCAGATTTGACTCCCTGCGACTTTTTCCTATTCCAGAAACTGAATAGACCAATGAAAGGAAAGCGTTTTGCCACAATTGATGAGACCGTTGAACGAGCTGGCCATACAGAAAAGGGCATTTCAGAAGTGCTTCGTTGATTTGAAGAAGCGCTGACATAAGTGCATTATATCTGATTGTAAATACTTTGAATGGGACAAAATGGATATTGATGAAAAAATAATTACTTTTCGAAATAATTCAAAATTCACCTTTTCTTTTGAACACACCTCGTACATGGAACAATGATTCGAAATCTTATCTTTAAAATTCTTATCAATAATCGGTGATTCGTAAAACGGATATCACTACGCTTGATTACCTACGTGCCTACCGTGAATGAGAATGCGGGTATTCATAAAGGAAATCATTGTAGCCATTTTTTGGAACAATGAACACACACAATCAAATCGTTTTAATTGTACTGATATCCAAAAACAAACGGGCGAATAATTTTCTGATTTCATTTCCTTTACCTGAGAAAATGGAAAAACTTTTCAATGCCAATAGAAAAAAGTTATAATACTATAATAATACGATATATATATATCAAAGGTAGAATTAAATATTTATTTTTATTAAAATATTTTACCAATCTATTAAATTAATTTTATTAATATATTATCGAATTAAAATTTTAATTTTAAGTATAATATTGACATATACCAGTGTTTTCCAAATTTTTTTTGACCGTGACCCACTTCATTAAAAAAATTAACATTTATTTAGAACACAAATTTTATTTTTCAAAAAATGTTTATTTCTTATTTGTGTTTCTATTGATGTAAAAAATAATAAGAAAATTTTTTTTTGTGATTCTAATGATGTAAAAAAATAATAAGAATTTCTAAAAAAATTTTCGCGACCCGGTAAAATTTTTCTACGACTCGGTAACCGGGGACTTTGGGAAACACTGTTATATACTATTACTATAATATTAATTTAAATGCAAATTGAGAATTATTTATTTTGCAACACTTTTTAGTCTAATAAAAGATTAATAAATTAAAATTTTATTCCAATATATTTAAAAGAATAATAAAAAATGGTGAATTTTAAATTTTTTAAATTCAGAGAGAGAAATATATTCATTCTTCATTCAATAATTTAATTCAGGCTTTCTCAAACTTTTAATATTCACGTCCCAGTTTTCAATCATAATTTTCAATGTAGCCCCACTTACGATAAGACACAAAAAGAATGTTTATTAAGTTATTTCGGATTCTGTTTTTAAATTATTTTCACCTGTTTGCTAAAACAAGAATTATTTATGTGTCCTATCAGTATGTTAGTCAATTCATTTAGTTATAATCAATTTTTTTGAAATAATAATCATTTTCTCTTGAGTATTCTCTTGAGAATATCGCTTTTGTATTCAATAGAATAAGTCATAATTATTTTTTATTTATATATAAAATTGATTTAAATATAATTATTATATTTCTATTTGTATTTTTGGATAAAAATTAAATTTTACTTAATAAAATTTTTAATAAAAATAATTATTAAAAGAAATCATCAACTTAAAATAAAAGAAATTATAATATCTAAAATTGGTTTATAATATGGAAAATAAATTCAAATGAAATGAATTGTGTCAAGATTCAACATTTCAATGCATTCATTTATTTACTCAAAGCGAAACTTTATTAAATTAAAGTTGATTAAATTCATAAATTATAATAGTAGTATAAAATATACTATAAAACAGGGCTTCGAACCGTTATTTTTTTCGTTTCGGTTTTCGTTCCGGTTCAATAAAAAAAAAAAATATCAGTTCGGTTCCGGTTTTCGTTCCGGCAAAAATAACGGTTTTTTTCGGTTTTCGGTTTTCGGTTCAGCTCCGATTAATTAATTTTAAAGACCTTTTATTTGTATTAGAAATTTAGGTCGGGGTATGCCGAGTCTGCCATAAATATATAAAAATATTTCTTGTTACCACCCTAAATCATACTACATGAATTGATACAATATAATATAAATAATAATAATTAATTAAAGGTATAATAATTAGAAGTATATAATATAAGATGTTAATATAATTTATTAAACGAAACAAATAAGTATGAATATTTTTTTACATCCTTCTACTTTCACACACAAACACTCAACAAACGAAACAAATTCGTATATTTAATGTTAAAGTATACAGGATTCTTGGATATATTTACTTATAATTATAACTAGAATTATAAAAGATGAAAATTATACCTCTAATTATTAAAATATCTTCTAATATATTTTCATTTAAACTATTTCTATTGTCTCGTAAAATAAACTTTAAACCAGAGAAAGCTCTTTCAACACTAACTTGTGTTGCAGTATCTCCTAAAACCACCATTGCAATTTTGTTAAAATGAGGATATGTATTTTTATTTTCCTCCCAAAATTCTAAAATAAGTTTTTTACTGTCTAATCTTCGTACTTGGTCAAAGGTATTCAATATTTGTTTAAATTTATTTAATAATTTTATTTATATTTATGAATCATTTTCTTTATATCAATACATAACCCTGTAACAAATGGAATAAATAATTTAAAAAATTAATACTATCATTAAATCAAAATATCAGTATTAAACAAACGATGAAAACATTAAATTCTGTATTGCGACTACGAGACGCTGCCAACACAACCGAAGGGAGAGTATGACTAGGACACTAATTTTTGAAACAAAGTTTTTAGCGACACCATGCAGTGCGAGGCATAACTAATTGAAACAAATTCGGGCTTGGGTGTTGCCAAAACACCTCTTGTGGCAACTCTGGATTGAACACGTACTGAACCGAAATAAACCGATATTATTTTTTTCGGTTCAGCTCCGGTTTTCGTTCCGACAAAAATACCGGTTTTTTTCGGTTTTCGGTTTTCGGTTCAGTTCCGGTTCGAAGCCCTGCTATAAAATAAACAAATAATTAAGAGAGATAAGAATTAGAAAATATAATAACTATATTAGCATTTAATATCAAAAATATCAAATATATAATTAAATATTATTAATAGATTATATTATTATAAAGAAATGTATATAAAAAAAATGAGTAAGTGAGATTTTATTTTATTTTAATAAATACTCGTAAATTTGTTGGATCTCTCCTAATGAATCCATTTCCCCACACAACTTTAATATTTTTTTTATTAACCTGAAAAGATTCTATTATATTTATAACATAAATTATCGAGAGAGAAAAATGAAAACTTGATCAAAATTTTAACCGATATCTTATTGCAAATTTACATAAATAAGCATTCACAATATTAATTTAAGTTCACATATTAAATATTATATTAATATTATAAAATATTTATATTATATTTATAGATAAAATTATAGTTTACATCTTTAGTTAATTACTAAATTTGATATAATAATAATAATAAGTTTCATATTTGTTAATAATTTGCTAAGCTACAAATTTATTTATACTTTTTCTATGATAATCTTTTATAAAATCAAGATCAAATTTGAGAGAAATCGTTGTACTTATCATACAACACCTTTACTCCACTTACCCGGCAATCGACTTAATAGGTATTTTCATAGAATGTAGCAAAGTTAGATACTAGTCTATGATACTTTTTAGGATAAGAACGATCTTAAAATTATTTTTCTAAACTAAATACTCTTTATTAAAGAGAAAACTATTAATATTTTTTTTATTTTCTTAATTATAAAATTTAAATTATATGTTTTCTAAAAATTGAAATTGTGCATTATAATTGTCTGCTAATTAATGTTTATAATTTATTATATAGTGTTTACTCTCAATATATGTTATTTAAATTATTGGTATATTTTATTTTTGTTATTTCCACTGATATATTCATTAAGAAAAGAAACTTTTATTTTTTATATAGACTAATTTTGACTACCAAAATTTATTTAAACAATTTTACTCTCTCCTCCTGAATTATTACTAATTATTATATTTGAAAAGATTTTTAATAAATAAACATCCCTTCTACACAATGAATTATATTATTGAATTTAGAAATTTATTTTAATTTAAATTCAAAATATTTTTTTTCAGAGTATACCTTTTCATCAAAACAAAATTTATTTCTTCTTTCATTTTTAATTTTCTTATTCAAATGGTTTTTCATTAATTTTCAATTATCGTAAACTTCTGGCAAGGGATTTGTTTCCAAATGCTGTTGAAATAGAAAATAGAATAATAATTTAGGCTCATTCGGTTAGAATTACCAGATATAATTGAGATGCTTTCGAATATTCGGTTACATAATGGGATATTTAAATAAATCCATTTTCTTTCAATCTATCCTCTTTTTTTCAGTAATTTTTTTTTTTTTTTGCTTCAGGCTTCTTTCTTCCTCTTCGTTCACTTTCTCTCTCTCTTTCTCTCTCCCATTCTCATTGAGTTCATATTCATTTTTAACGTATTCTATCTTTTAATTAGTAATTAAGTCTCGCTTAACCCTCTTTTCCACTCTCCTATCTTCCTTTTTCATTCTCCTTTTTATTTAATTATTTTCTTTATCTATGATTTAAGTCCATTCAATAATAATCACCGTTTCGTTTGAGGATTGTGTCGTCCATAAAGTCTTTCCGCTCTTCCCTCTCACCCCCCCCCCCCCCACACACACCTCTCAAAAAGGCACTTACTTCTCTGATATGATAAACTCAAAATGAAAAAAAAATAAAAATAAAAAAGTGTTGATGGGAAGTGTATTATCAGTCCACACAAGTGTTTGCACTCTCCAGGAAAAAATGATAACGAGGCGTTATTTTGAACTAAAAGCCTCTGGACCCAGCAGCATCCCATTCTTAGGCGCCAGACTTCCGATTGCAAGGTGGAGATCTTCACACAGGCTAAAAATTTAAAAACGCCTTCTCCTTCCTACGATTCTCTCTCTTTCTCTTGCTTCGTCTCCAAAAAAGAGAAATCCTGAGTAAAAAAAAGGCAGCAGCGTTAATTGTGTGTATTTGTGCTTGGGTTTTCTAATGAGTTTCCTATGCTAATCTTTTCTCGGGGGACTGAAACTGCCCAAGGGCTCAATCTTAAAAACAAAAAAAAAAACGCCGCCGTTTGTTGCGCTTTTGACACGCCAGGCCCCAAAACCAACACCAAATTTTCGTCACGAAAGCTGTAATAATTGATCCCTTCGTCAAAGTGAGGTGATTGGGGAAGGTCGATCGGGGTGGGGGGAAGAAACAGAGCTAAAACATATATAGACCTTCTCCCTGTTTTTTTATATTTATACCTTTAAAGCAGGTTTTTTAAAATACAGGTTATTAGTTTTAGGGGCTTCGTTATCTGGCACTTTTGTTTAAATTGAATTTCGCAGATGGTGTATCCCCCCTCTCATCTCTCTCCGTCATCACTACTCTATGATTAGCGCTCAATCAGAACTGACAACATTTCGAAAAGACAAACAAACATCATTAAGGAAGTTGGACTTGAAACATCAGGTTTCGTATCCTCCTTATTTGTTTTCTTCATCAAACACGAAATCACGATCAAAATGAAGAACAAAAAAAAAAGACAAAAAAATCGCCAACCATATGGTTTTTGTCATTTATGTATTAGAAAGGAAAAAAATAAATTAATAACACAATATATAAATAAATCAAATTAATTGTTGTTAATCAATAATATTCATTAAACACAAATTTATTACAAATTATCAAAAAAGAAAAAAAAAATTTAATTTAATATTTTTTTTAAAAAAATGAATAACAAATTGTATCACAATCCAAAATCAAATTGAAATAAATTAAAATTTAGAAAGAAATAAGTTGACCAGTGGCCAGGCACAGAACCGACCGACGGTTTGAAATAAATTAATTTCCAGCTACAGAAACAATTTCAAATAATTTTAATGTATTTATTAATTCAATAAAAAACAGATATGGATATAACATAAATATTTTTAATTTTATTTTATTTATAATATATAAGGAGCCGCTGGCTGTGACGTCATTTAAATTAAGAAAAACCTAATGAAGATGATTTTTCCCGAGGATATAACCAATACAAAGTGCATGATTCGTGGAAATATGTAAAAAAATCTCCTCATGTAAAAGTGTATGTGAAATTTGGTGTGAAAACAATACCTCCCTTACTATCGTAGAAATAGAAACTCATTTTATAAAATTTATTTTAAACTCAATACAGCTTCATGTTGTTCATGGAGTCACTTTCTTATGGGGGGGGAGGGGATGAATATAAACATAAATATTTAATAATAAATTAGTTTCAATTACTTTTAATTTAATTCAAATTAGTTCTCATTTAAATTTATTTTCTTTTTTTAACTCATATAAAAAATCTCCTCATCTGAAATTTGGTGTGAAAATAACCCTTCCCTTCCTATTGTGGATCGGTAATACTACCACTTCCGGTTTCCCCATATACACCAAAAGTTGATCAATTCATCATACTGATTCATTAAGTTTAAAATTTTCAAATTTTATCAAAATCCGTTGAGCCGTTCAAGCTCTAGATAACTATACAGACGGACAGACGGACAGACGGACGGACAAACATCATGCTAAAAAAACTTTTTTCCTGTTAACAAAATGCATGATTCGTAGAGATATGTAAAAATCGTCGGTCGGTAAAAATATATTTATATTTGTATAAAAAATAGAACAAATTATAATAAATAAATAAAATCAAAGGGTAATTGTGTTGTAATTATATGTATGTATGCTGGATTTTGATAAAACTTTACCAGTGGATTCCTTTTCTAATTCCAAACAAACTTTCGTTAATCAGTATGTGGCGGTCGCTTCTAGTTTAAGAGATAAAAATTATTAAAGTTTGCATATAAATTCATTAATATTCGGTCGGTAAAAAACCAGAGTTTCCAAAAAATGATAAAAAATAAAATCTTGAATATGAATTACATCGAATAGATAACTATAAAAGGGCTACAGTTTTTGGAAGAGATAGATCTTTGGTATATTTTGAAACCTTTTGTCCTTCGAGGTGATCGAAGAGCTTTCCTATTATGAGTGATTGCTTTCCCAGAAACGACCGATAACCATCAAATCTATTCATATAGTCAATCACTTTGAAAACGATAGCTTTGGTTTCATGCTAGTAAGATAAAATAGAAATATCAAATTGGTTGATTGCTGCCCATTCAATCTTATAATATCGAAAACGAGTACATCCAATATATAATTTATATTGTAATAGATAGGATTGGTGAGTCGATTGAATTGCCCCTAAGAAATCAAATTCCTCTTGATGGGTTGGGTGTATTTTGATATTTTTTCTTTCTCTTTCTCTCTCTCTCTTCTTTAAATTTCCATCACAAAAGCTTTTTATTTCACCAGCCACATAGGATAGCCAAATTGTAATTGACGACTATAAATTTCCTCTGGGCGGAATCATTATATAACGCGGTATTTTTTGGTAAAAGTACTCATAAATATTAACAAAAAAAAAAAAAAAGGTGATTTGAAGATTAAATGGACCCGTCAAATTTCCTCTCGGTGAACAATCAATCGATGATGGTTATCGAAAGTGCAAAACGAGTTTTTTTATTTTTTTTTAATATGAAAAGGTTAACAAGCGTTGAAAATCTTAAATGGATTATGAATACTTAAATGATAGTTGAGTGGATTTGAGGACCCACGTGCAGTTCAATAAAATCATTGCTAGAGGTTATATTATACTATAATTCGCATTAAAAATAAAAATTATAATAAAAACACGAATCTTTTCTTTTATAAGTGCAGTAAACAACAAACAATGGAGTTTAATTTGGATTTTGACTAGAAACTTCAAAATTCTTAAAGATATATAAAAAAAATCTGGAGTGTCTCCATTCGACTATCTCGCAAATTTGAATTGGATTAATTAACATATATTATATTTAAATTAAATGAAATTAATTAAATTATAAATTAAAATTAATAAATAATATTTATTAAACCAAAAAATAACAAGAATATAAATTAAATTTTTGTATTTTTATTTCTACATATTATAAACTATTTATTTTTTCTATAGTTTTTTTTTTTAAAAATAATAATTATTTGAAGAAAAAATGACTGACAAATCGTGTAGAAGGATGCTCCAAGTTATAAAACGTAAAAAAACAAATAATTTATTAGAAATTTATTGAATGGAAAAATTTGATTTTAATCAATTATTTATAAAGATTTTTTTTTCTTTTCTATAGATCATTTTTCATAGATTGATAAGATAAAAAAAAAAAAATATTTACTATCTCGCCAGAGATAGTATTGCGATCATGAAAATTTTCGATGTCGAGATTTTGATGTTTTTATACGTTTTGAAGGTCCCTGAGTCATTTTCATTAAGGTTGAGAAAAATGTCTGTGTGTGTATGAAGAGAGGATTACGCAAAAACGGTTTGAGCTAGAATAATGAAATTTGGTATACGAGCATTATTCAAAATTCGTTAATTTTGAGAAATGTAGCTCAACCGGAAGAGGGTGATTACCTACAACGTATTTTTTCCTCTAAAGTGACTGTAAAAATAAAGATATATATTTGATAATTTTTCACATGATTAATATTTGTATAAAACTGATATATATAGAATTTCAACTTGATTAAATAGCTGAAAGTACAGAAATTAATTTTTTAACACTGCAATTCTTACGCTCCAGCACGTGACGTGATCCCATCAACAAAGAGCTAAACACGTGCTGGTTTAATAAATATTATTTATTAATTTTAATTTATAATTTATAATTAATTAAATTGAATTTAAATATAATATATGTTATTTAATCTAATTAAAATTGCGAGACAGTAAAGCGGAGACACTACAGCTTTTTACCGACCGACGATAGTAAGGGAGGTATTGTTTTCACACCAAATTTCACATGTGGAGATTTTTACATATCTCCACGAATCATGCATTTTCTAAACAGAAAAAAGTATTTTTAGCATGATGTCTGTCCGTCTGTTCGTCCGTCTGTCCGTCCGTCCGTCTGTCCGTCCGTATAGATGTGTACAGCCTGAACGGCTCAACCGATTTTGATGAAATTTGGTATATTTACTTAATGCATCAGTGGGATGAATTGATCAACTTTTGGTGCAATTCCGGAAACCGGAAGTGGTAGTATTAGCGATCGACGATAGGAAGGAAAGGGTTATTTTCACACCAAAGGAGATTTTTTTATATATCACCACGAATCATGCATTTTGTATTGGTTTTATCCTCGAAAAAAATCATATTTATTAGTTTTTTCTTGATTTAAAATTATATGACGTCATCCAGCCATTCATGACGTCACAGCCTGGTCTTGCATATATATTATAAATAAAATAAAATTAAAAATGTTTATATTTATTATTTATGTATCCATATCTGTTTTTTATTACATTAATAGATATATGAAAATTATTTGAAATTGTTTCTGTAGCTGGAAATTAATTTATTTCAAACCGTCGGTCGGTTCGGACCTGGCCACAGGTCAACTTATTTTTATTTTGTCACACACTTTGCAAGCTTTTAAAAGGTTTTAGGAGCTTCTAATTTATTTTTCATTTTTGATTAATAAATAAAATATACTTACATACTCTTTTTATAATTAAAATATTATTTATTTAAATATTTTTTTTTATTTCATTTAAATACGAAAATTATTTATCATATGTTATCATTTCTTTTTAAATAATTTTTAAATTAATATAACAAAGACGAATATACATTCCGAATTGTAGAATGATATAAATAAAATATTATTAAAGGAAGGAGAAAAATAAAAAAAAAACATGTAAAAATGAATCGCTTTTTGTTTCCTTATCTATATTTCACTAAAATTGCAAATACTGCTCTCTGACTGAGTGAAGGTCAAGGTGAGATTCTAGACTAAATCCAAAAAAATATAATGGAGACAATCTGACGTCAGCAGCCAACTAATAGCAATTGCAAATCGATTCTTCTTTTTTTCTAGTGGCATAGATATTGAGAAAGCATAAAGAATTAAATCATATTTCAAAAGAAACTGTATTCGACGTTGAAGAATGCAACTAACTATAATGATAACAATGAATATTTATATACTACATACCATTTATAATAAAATGAATTGAAATGTTTAGCACAATTCTCAAACCAATTTTTTATCATTTAAAACACAATAATTTATTAATTTAAGAAAATCAAGTCTCATTTTCTATGTTATTTTTAAATTTTGATAAAATTTTTAATAAGGGAAAGAAAATTTGTAGAATTAAATACTCAATAAATTGTTTGATATAAAATTAACTGTATTTTTAATATTTTATGAAATTTTCACCATTTTACTTTTTTAATATTTATTAAATTTGAATTTTATTATATTATTTATTTATGAATATATAAGCGAAAATGTTATCACGTGGTTATGACCGCAATCGAATCTTTTATATAAATTTTAGTTATGATCGGATTTAACGTTTGATCGGAATTTTGTTCACAAAATTTCTGCCACACCCACACGGGACAATCACATTCTTGGAATCCGAATGACTTGAAACGTGAAGATTGTCAAAAATCACATATTTGTAACCAATTGAAATTAGAATACTTTTACTCAAAAATTTTTTCGATTGAAAAGTAAATAGAAAAATAGAAAATATATATATATATCTAAAATACCTACATTATTTTTACCGATCGACGATAGTAAGGGAGGTATTGTTTTCACACCAAATTTCCCATGTGGAGATTTTTATATATCTCCACGAATCATGCACTTCGTATTGTGGAAAAATCATCTTCATTAGTATTTTCTTAATTTAAAAAAAAAATTATATGACGTCACAGCCAGCGGCTCCTTATATATTATAAATAAAATAAAATTAAAAATATTTATGTTATATCCATATCTGTTTTTTATTGCATTAATAGATACATTTAAATTATTTGAAATTGTTTCTGTAGCTGGAAATTAATTTGTTTCAAACCGTCGGTCGGTTCTGTGCCTGGCCACAGGTCAACTTATTATTATATAAATATATACTTATAATATAATTACCTACTTTTTAATTTTTTTTAAAATAAAATAATTATATGAATAAAATCATCAAATAGAGACAGATATTCTCCAAAAATATTTTGTTTTATATTAAATTTAAACAAAAAAAAAAAAATTAAAAAATAAATAAATAAATAAAATCAAAAAAAATTTGAAAAAAAAGAACTAAGCCTATGGTCAATATTTGCAAAAGAAAGATAAATCTGCCAACTAAATAATTAATTATAATATTTTGATCATTATTTTGATTTTTTTTTTGTTGAAAAGTATATTCCACCCCTATCGACAGGTGATTATTGTTGTTCTGCGATTTGACCTTTTTAGCACCAGGTAGAGGGAGGAAAGGTTGGAAGGTAACCTTTGTATAATATCGCGATTAATCTTGTGCAGCAACCCTGCCATTAGCGATGGGTTTGGTTGGCTCTATGTAAATAGGTTAGCATCCAGGAACTGTGGTCTATATAACGCCTGGACGTGTTAGCCCTATTACAACTCGTTACTAGAAAATTAGGAAAGAACCACAGCAAGAGCGCAACATCTGTCCGGGGAGGTGTCGTTAAGTTATTATTAGATTATGATATATGTTGCCCTAGTGAGATATCCGGTTACAGCTTTTACGAGATTTCCTTTCTGATTGCCTTAAATCATATTTATTATACAATTTGGATTTCGATTCTGATAAAATCTTCATCGAATTTAACTATCAATCTGTTTTCAAACAGCAAACAAATATATATATATACCTACATATGGTACACTCCATCACACCTACACACAGACACAATCTTTTATTGAAATCAAATTGAATTTGAAATTAAAATAAAAAAAAAAATTAATATTTACATAAAAAAATAAGCTGGAGTGTCTCCACTCGACTGTCTCGCAATTTGAATTGGATTAAATAACATATATTATATTTAAATTGAATTTAATTAATTATAAATTATAAATTAAAATTAATAAATAATATTTATTGAACCAGCGCGTGTTTGGCTCTTTGTTAATGGCACTACGTCACGTGTTGGCGCGTGATTTGCAGTCGATTTAAAAATTAATTCTGGTACTTTCAGCAATTCAATCAAGCTGAAATTCTATATATAGCAGTTTTATACAATTTTTAATCATGTGAAAAACTATCAAACATATATCTTTATTTTTACGGTCACTTTAGAGAAAAAAAATCAAAAGTTGATAGAAAACTACGAATTTTGAATAATGCCCGTATACCAAATTTCATGATTCTAACTCAAACCGTTTATGCGTAATCTTGTCTACATACACACACACACACACACACATTTTTCTCAACCTTAGTGAAAATGATTCAGGAACCTTCAAAACGTATAAAAACATCAAAATCTCGACATCTGGCGAGATAGTAAAAAATGATTTATATGAATTGATAATTTAGTAAATTTATATGAAATAAAAATATTTTGATTTAATTCTATATACAAATACAAACCCTGCAAGAGCCTTTTATGTACAATCGATCGTCATCCATAAATTTATTTTTTTTTATCGTTATCATATCATTCATCAGTTTTATAAAATTTATATTTTTATTATATAATATATAACATTTATATTATATAAAACCTATAGTTATACATATAAAGATATTAAAATCGCGATTAAAAAATAGGGACCGAATGAAGTGGGAAATGAATGGGAAAGAATAGTCAATAAGCAGACAATAAAGAGAAAATGAGAAGAAGAATAAACAAAATAATAAAATTTTTATAAAAATGTAAATAAAATTATATATAAAACAGAGTATGTAACCTATACCAGAAAAAGGATAAGGCGGAATTAAATAAATAAATAAAAATATTTAAACAATGATAGGATTTTTTTAAAATAAATTTTTTTTCAATTTCATTTAATTATTTATGTTTTATTTTTATTTTCAATTTTTTTTCTTTTTATTTATGCAATGATTGATTAAATTTTAAATTATTTTTTTATTTTTAGTTTATTTGCTTGTCTCCGAGGGTAGGGAGAAAAGTTTCCGGCCTGACCAAGAAAAACGATGTTTTTAAATTTTTTTTTTGCTTTATTTTTCAACATTCAAGATAACTGAGACCTCTACGATGTCAGCTGAACGTGTGCGAAATATTTTGCACAACTATTTGAACATGGAAAGCTGTGTGCAAGGTGGTTGCCGCGTTTGCTAATGTTAGACCAAAAACTGCTTCGAAAAACCATTTCTACCAACAATTTGGCGCTGTAGGGGCGTAATCCAAACGAATTTTTGCTTCGATTCATGACTGTTGATGAGACTTAAATTAAACTAAATTAATTAATTAATTAAATTAATTAACTAAATTAGAACACCGTTATGAGAAATGTATCAGTGTTGATGGAGATTATGTTGAAAAATAAAGCAAAAAAAAAAAAAAAATTTAAAAACATCGTTTTTCTTGGTCAGGCCGGAAACTTTTCGTAGCGCCACCATAAGTATGAACTATAGTGCCCTTATGTTACTTAGCAATAAAAAATTTATTATTGTAAAAAAATCATCAATGATAAATAAATTGAATAAACTGAAATATTTATTTAAATATTGTTAATTACAATAAAGTAACAATGTTTACGTGTATTTATTCGACAGACTTTTAAAAACACCCACAAATATTGTCTATATTAACCGCTGCGGGCGCTGGTGTCGATTTAGCTCTCCCCACACACCGTACACAGCCAATATTATTGTAAAATATCATTAAAATCTTTTCAGTATTTTTATTTTAAGTTTTACAATCCTCGTAAACATTAGCCTTTATAATATATATTAGATTAGATGTTTTAAAAACATCGTTTTTCTTGGTCAGGCCGGACACTTTTCACTCCTCCCTCGTATTCTAAGTTTCTAGGTTTTGTATTTATTCTATTTTATTTAATTTAATTTTCAATAATAAATAAACACTTTATAAATATTTGAAAAATAGAAAAGAAGGTTATTAATTAAGATTAAGAGAAGAAGATTTGATAAATAATTATATGATATAATTTTTTAAAAAATTAAGGGACTTTAGCTTAAAATTTTCTTCTATATTCTATAATTTATTATTTTATTATTAATTTATTTTAATATCATTCAATAGTATTTCCACTACACAAAGCAACTTTAAATAAAATATTTTTTTTTTTTTTATATATAATATGAATTTTTAATAATTCAAAGCAATGGAATGTGACGTGTAATATAATTAACATCAACAGTCAGTAAGTAACACTTGATAATGTATTCCCTTGAGGGTACATAGGCATTTTGTGGTGTTCCAGGTGGCCCTCCTCCCTTTTGCTTTGTTATTATTCTTCTTAATATTTGTTATATGAACAAATAAAAATAAAAATGCGCTGACTGAATGTAATGCCCTTGACTTGGCATGGCTTCACTTGACGTTTCCTTAAGGAAAACACTCGAGTGGCTTGCAAGTCAGTCATTCTGTCTGTTATTCAGGCGATTCAATCTCATCCGCAAACAAATAAATAGTAGAGTAATTCGCTTGTGTGGAATTTGTGCCGAATGTGCTTGACCGGCCACATCCTCCTTCATTTTTTCCCACCTTCTACTTCACCTTCTACTCTTGAACGTTATGCAAACAGACAAGGGAAAGGCTCCAAGGTGTTGAACTGGGCCTCGGGGTTGAGTTGAGTTGCCCTGATGTTTGGATTGTGATTAGAAGAAGCACACACGCACCCTTAACGACTACCCTCGTCTGGTGCACCACCTTGCCCCCTTAATGACTAACCCTGTCTTTGTTTACAGTGCTAACACGTCCAGGGTAGAAGATAGGAGGGGGGATGGGGAGGGGGTTGATGCTGTACGTCGACACAACCTGGGAAAAAAAAAAAAATTCCTCGGAATGCTCGATGTGTTAAAACCCCATTAAAACCCATCGAGTGGATTGGTAGATCGGAGGGTCGAGAAATCGTCTCGTTAAAGGCTTATCGGACAGCCACAGGGCGAATGGGGGTTGTAAATAACATCGAATGTGATAAAAAAGTTAAAAAAAAGGGTAAGAAATTTTACACTTGAGGCCCATTTTAGACATAATAAGTTGGAAGGAAAGAAGAGGATGTTTAAGTGAGTGAATTTAAACAAACTATTAACAAGTTGATAGATTCACTCCCTCCTCCCTTTTCGTTTGATAGCTTTTTTCATCTCCATCGAAAATAATAATTAAATGAAAAATAAACGATCGAGACATTAAATCTAAATACATTTTATTATCTATTAATTCAAGTAGCAGGAAGTTTAGATATTAAAAAAATAAAATTGAACAAAGACTGCTTTCTTTATTCTCTTGATGAATAAATAACCTGTTGCTTGATTGGATGCTTGGATGAGTAGGAGTACGTATGCATTCCAGACTCTCTTTCTCTCTCTCTCTCTCTCTCTCTGTATCTGATAATGATACAATCCATTGGGAAAGAAATCAATTAAAATAAAATCTAAATAAAGATTAAGCAATTTACTATTTATTAATATTTTAAATTACACAAATACTCGTAATGTACATATATAATATTTAAGTAAATTCTTATATTTGTTTATCGTTTATGTGATAGGAATTCGTATATATAATTTATAGAAATAATTAGCTACAAACTCTTATAGATTTAATTTGTGATCTCAAAATAATATTTTTTATTGATAAATATACCTAATCATTTAAAAATATATAGTAATTTAATTTTTAATTAATAATAATGACAAAATAATATAATTTTGTATTGTATTTTAATCTTTAATGTATACATAAATAGAAGATGTATCTAAAAAGTTCAATGGATGGTATGATAAAAACATTAAAAAGAGAATGTTAATTGTAGATACCTTTATTAACCTTCAAAATACTCTCCACTAGCCACAACTCACTTCTGACAACGTTCGTATAACGCTTGAAAACTGTTGGAGAAATCTTGACGTGGAATCGTTCTCAGAGAAGCCGTCACAACGTTCAGGCCGGCAATCCACAAGCAGGACACCAGAAAACATTACTTACTGTGTCTTAGCTAATACCCAATGCTTCGGATATTAGTCGCAGAGGCAATTGTTATTTTGTTAGCATCTCTCGTACACGTTCAGTGTTTTCTGGTGTCCAGATTGTGGATTGCAGGCCTGAACGTCGTGACAGCTACTACTAAGGTTAATAAAGGTATTTACAATTAATATTCACCTTTTAATGTTTTTATCATACCCTTCACCGAACTTTTTAGACACACCTCTCGTATATAATTATATTTTCAAAATGAACAAAACTATTTGAAAAATCTGGAGTGTCTTCACTCGACTATCTCGCAAATTTGAATTGAATTATTTTAAGTCAAAATTTAAAAAATTAATTCCAATACTTTCAGTGATTTAATCAAGCTGAAATTCTATATATAGCAGTTTTAAACAATTTTTAATCATGTGAGAAACTATCAAACATATATCTCTATTTTTACGATTAGTTTAGAGGAAAACTAGACTTTCCCGCATAAAAATGAAAACGTGGTAAGTAATGGTCCTCTTCGGAATGATTTACATTTCTCAAAATTTGTTAGAAAACTACGAATTTTGAATAATGCCTGTATATCAAATTTTACTATTCTTTACTATTCAAAGCGTTTTTGCGTAATCTTGTCTACATAGACACACACACACATTTTCTCAACCTTAGTGAAAGGGACCTTAAAAACGTAAAAAACATCAAAATCTCGACATCGAAAATTTTCGTGATTGCATTACTATCTCTGGCGAGATAGCAAAAAGGGAGTTGCCTAAAATTATTTATTTGTCTCCAAGATAAAATAAAAATAGATAAATTTTAATGTTTGCTTCAAAAGATTTATAATTTTTATCGTATTAATAATAATAATAATAATAAATTAACATTTTTAAAATATTACGAAACTATTAAATGTTTGAAATTAATGAAAAGGTTAATTCAAATAAAAAAATATGATTAAGTTTGTTTTCTTTTTTCAATTTTGGGTTTTCTCTATTTTATTTATCATTTTATACAATATACACTCAATAAATATTAATATATTTTTTTTTGTATCCTATTTAATTTAGTAGGAGATAATTGCTTGATCCATTATGACAAAACTACCCGGATTTTTCTAATATATATATCCTGTCAGTCCGCATATATCTAGCACATGTTCAAAATAAAAAAAAGAACCTGTTTGAAATTTTATAGTAGTCCAAAAAAAAAAAACATTCCTTTTCAATTGGAGAGTATTTTGAATTTTAATGAAATTTTCATCTTTATTTTCGAATTTAATATTTGTTTCTTTTTAAATGGCAAACATAAAATAAAAATATATTGATTACTTACATCGTTTAATAAAAATATTTATACATGGTTTTTAATGGTTCTCTTGGGCAACAACATATGCTGTTTGATCAACAGTTTGCAACAGATATTATGAATATGGATATTTAAAATGGTAGTTGATCGTGTTCATCATTTAATTCTACGAGTGTATACTTATGGAGATTAAAGCTTGAAAGATACTCGTAATAATATTTTAATTTTTAATTAATAATTAAATAGAGAGAAATTAATTATATTAGATACATTTTTGTGGAAAAAATAATGGTTAATGTATATTATTATAATCTTTTGGATATTTCAAGTTTAAAATAAGCTGGAGTGTCTCCACTCGACTATCTCGCAATTTGAATTGATTAAATAACATAATATATTATATTTAAATTAAATTTAATTAATTATAAATTATAAATAATAAATATTAAACCAGCGCATGTTTGGCTTTTTATTGATGGCACCATGGCACGTGTTGGCGCGTGAGTTTGCAGTTTTAAAAAAATAATTCTGGTACTTTCAGCGAGTCAATCAAGCTGAAATTCTATATATAGGAGTTTTATACAATTATTAATCATGTGAAAAATTATCAAACATATATCTTTATTTTTACGGTCACTTTAGAGGAAAAAAAATCAAAACGTTGTAGGTAATGACCCTCTTCCGGTTGAGCTACATTTCTTAAAAGTTGATAGAAAACTATGAATTTTGAATAATGTCCATGTACCAAATTTCATCATTCTAGCTCAAACCGTTTTTGCGTAATCTTGTCTACACACATACACACACACATACACACACACATACACACCTACACACAGACATTTTTCTCAACCTTAGTGAAAATGATTCAGGAACCTTCAAAACGTATAAAAACATCAAAATCTTAACATCGAAAATTTTCGTGATCGCAATACTATCTCTGGCGAGATAGTAAAAAATAAGCTGGGGTGTGTGTGTGTGTGTGTCTCCACTCGACTATCTCGCAATTTGAATTGGATTAAATAACATATATTATATTTAAATTGAATTTAACTAATTATAAATTTTAATTAATAAATAATATTTATTAAACCAGCGCGTGTTTGGTTCTTTGTTGATGACACCACATCACGTGTTGGCGCGTGATTTGCAGTGTTAAAAAATTAATTCTGATATTTTCAGAGATTCAATCAAGCTGAAATTCTATATATAGCAGTTTTATACAATCTTTAATCATATGAAAAATTATCAAACTTATATCTTTATTTTTACGGTCAGTTTAAACGAAAAAAAAAATGAAAACATGGTGGGTAATGACCCACTTCCGGATGCGGTACATTTCTCAAAAGTTGATAGAAAAACTACGAATTTTAAATAATGCCCGTATACCAAATTTCATGATTCTAGCTCAAACCGTTTTTGAGTAATCTTGTCTACACACACACACACACACACACACACACACACACACACACACATACATATATATATATATATATACCGACATTTTTCTCAATCTTAGTGAAAATGATTCAGGAACCTTCAAAGCGTATAAAAACATCAAAATCAATGCCGGACAGTGCTTCTTTAAATACAAAATATTATAAATAAAATAAAATTAAAAATATTTATTTTAATAATATTGTTTTTGCGTAATATTGTCTAAACACACACACACACACACAGAGAGAAAGAGAGAGACATACATTTTTCTCATCCTTAGTGAAAATGACTCTGGGACCTTCAAAACATATAAAACGATCAAAATCACATCAAAAATTTTCTGACGAGATTTTAAAAAAAAAACAATAATTCTTAATTTATTTTCAAATTCTCTAAAGTAAACTAATAAAGAATTTTTTTAATACAAATTTAATACAATTTTAATTGAATTTAAAGAATTTTTTAGAGAAAATATGAGAATTTTTTTTTTTTTAAATTTTCCAATTTGGATTATATTCTTTTTGATTTTTATCATGTCACTATAGTAGTTGTGTGTGTAGAGAGAGGGGGGAGGGACGGGGGGAAGGGGAGGTTAATGAATTGGAGAAGAGAATTTGGCACGTGTCTTGGGTGAAGGAGAAGACAGTCGATTTGCATAGTTGCACGCGTAGCTCTTTCAATCTCAATGTCAGTGTCAGTGGCTACGTATAATAGACAGGCTACGCCCAGCTGATGAAGACACGCGCTCGTGCGGAAATCCCTTCTTTTATCATCACAGTAGTTTTTTTTCCACTTTTTTTCCCAATCAAATTTAAAATAAAAAAAAAGATATGTATAAGATCTATCACAAGGACATATGACCCTATTGTCATTTAGTTATACATGGATTGCACGAATAACATCGGATATGAAAAACAACCCTGATAAGAAATGACGATTACATAATTGGAATCGATCAATGCATTTATTATCAGCTGATAATCAAAGACAAGGAGAGAATATAAAATGGGAAGAATTTCAAGGTTTTCTATAAAATAATCATTTTTTAATTAATATTAATATTGTTACTTAAATACTTCATTCTATAATAAATGTGTTTCCTGATGTATATTATTTGAACATATTTGAATTTATTATCATCTAGAACAGGGGTGTCATCCTAGGTATACTTGGGCCAAACAAACAAACAAATTGAAAGTCGAAAATTACCTTTTTTTTAGAGACAAATTGAAAATTTTTAAAAAAAGTTGTCGCGGGCCGCAAAAATAGTTGTCGTGGGCCGCATGCGGCCCGCGGGCCGCGAGTTTGACACCCCTGATCTAGAAAAATATATTATATTAATAATTTTATACCATCGATAATCTATTCTATTTGAATATCAGTGAATCAGATTTATTAAAATACAATATTGTTTATAATTAAAAGATTTAATAACAAACATTATTTAAAAAATTAAAATAAGTTATGTAAACCAAAATTTAAAATGAAAATATAAAAGAATAATTTATTTAAATTATTTTAAAGTCCGTCAGGAAAGTTTTAAGTTGATTTATATATAAAATTACTTTATGCACATTTCAGTTGATTTTGTTTGAGTGCGGGCAGGTTAATAAGTCCGTGACTTTTTGAATTTCCCGTCTCTTCAATGAATCAGCAAGCAACTATCATCTGACCGCTGTCGAAATTTGAACCAGCTGGTATTTATTTGACATTAATAGCAGACTACCTCGTGATTTGAGAAGAAAATGGATAAAAGTGAATTTAAAAAGTCACGCACTTATTAACCTGCCCTCGTACAAAATCAAAGTCCCTTCCTACATTGTCCACCCATATTAAAAATTTACGTGAAAATCCAATTATGAAAACAAAATTAAAATTATTTATTCATATAATCTTAAAAATTAAAAGAGGTAATATAGTTGCAATGTGAATGTTTTGAGAGCGTTAAATAAATAAAAAAGGCCAATATGATCAATTGTAAATATTAGAAAAAATATAAATATTAAAAACATTTTTTGTATTTTATTCTTTGCGCTGTTGAATGACATGTACAGATCAAATTTTAAAAAATTAATTTCTGCAGTTATTGATTAGATATTAATAAAATTTATATGTTCAAATAGAGATATGCAAGAATAGTGTGATGTAATTTCATCAAATTGGTTCAGTCAATTTTGAGTCTATAACATCTGAATTTCCGGACAGACTTAAGTCACTTTTGGATTCTAGAGGTCATGAAATGCCAAGATATGAAATGAAAATTTTTAAATTCTTAGCAATGTGCAGAAAATAACCTTTATATATACGTAGATAATTCAAATATTTATAAAGTTAAAAGAAAATTTTAAGGCAATAAATATTCTTTACTAGCAGTACTCCACTAAAAGGTGATAATGTAAAAAAAGAAAAATATATTTTTTTTTAAATTTTATATTAAATAGAGAAAAACTCTGGGAACATAATATAATTTAATTTTATAAAAAAGGTAAATGAAAATAAATATATAAAATTTATAAATAATACTTCTAATTTTATAATTTAAAACCAAAAAAAAAAAATACAATAATAAGGCCTCGATTGATTTTTAAATCCTTATTATGAATGTATCAAGATCTATGATAGAAAGAGCCGAATTCGGTGTTGACCATTTTGAATGTGTGGTCCCTGATTTTGTATTTATTCTTTTTTCAAACGTTAATTAAATTCTTTGGTCCTGTCTATAAATATTGCCCCTCGGAGTTTCTCTTTCTCTCTCTTTCCCTCGAAAGGCAACGATCTTTGTTCTTTCGCCAATGAAAAATTTAGAAATCAACTAACAAACTCCTTCTACTCTCTTTTTGATACTGCTTAATTTTACATTTTAATTATTTTAATTTGCATTTACAACAAGAAAAAAAATATTCCTCTTTCTTGGGTATATAAGAAAAAATGCATAAATGGAATTTATAATGTTATCTTTAAGTATTCATTTATAAAAATACATAAACGTTGTATTTTTAGGATGATCAAAATATCATCTATCTCTGTGGCTCTGCGGAACTCAGAAGTTCAGAAACACATTTCTCCAAATGTCCCCATTCTGAGCCACTCCCACCCAAATCATTTCCTCTCCCATCTCTCTTACGACTCTTCCTATATTGAAAAGTACAATTTTAATTGAATATTTAGTGACGGAAAAAAGTAAACGCCAAGAGGATAGTATTGTCGAACAATCAACCGATTGAGAAGGCGCATTGCACAACAGCCCCACCCTGCCGTTTACTTTTTTCCGTCACTGTATCTAAATTCAAAGTATATTAATAAAAAAAAACCTCTGACTTTTGCACATCCTACGCAAGGACAACGCCTATCAAGTCGGTTATATCAATGTTGTGGCCTATGATCAGTAGAATAAGTCCTATCAACCTTTACCTTGATTTTCTTGATCGGAGGCGCTACTTTTTTATCAAGTAGCGTCCCAATGTTGATCCCGGAGGCTGGGTTGACTCCATCCCATAGACCCCAGCTAGAGAAATTCCCTTGCCAGGCTCGGGATTGTACCCGGGACCACAAGAATGTTAGTCAGCGACGCTAGCCATCACACCCTGTGGCGCCTTTAATATATTAATAATCATTTTTTTTAATTAGAAATCTTAATTGTTTTTTATTCTATTCATCAAATGAAAACAATCTAGTATAATAGTTCTTTCTGTAATTTTAGGTTTAATTGTTAGAAAAGTATCTTATTTATTTTTTCTTTGTTAAATATATATGTTGTCATAATTTCTACCCAACTTCAAAACCTCTCCATCAATTTTTATAGATATATATTGAATGTCTTGAAACAAGAGTAGAATAGGTGAGTGAAAGAGAGGGATAATCATTATAATTGCTAGGTGGAGATCATGATTCGTTTAATGATAATCATGAACTAATAGACTTGAAAATAATGAAGCGTTGGAGAGTGGGAGGCCTAGTTCACTTAACACGAGATAAACGAGTAATTAAATGGCCTCGATCTGGGTATTAACAGGTGTTTGGAACGCATCTTGTGGGAAAACACTCCCTTATCATTAGCTGCATCTTCTAAGAAAGGAAAGGGAGGACATTCAAGATAAAAGTAATTAGACTAGAAAATGACCTTTCATATTTTTATAATATTAATTATTATATTTGTCTAAATATGTTGTTTATACAAAAGTTATTAAAGATAAATATAGATATACAATATTTAATAGAGATGAGGAAATTACTTAATTATATTTAACAATTAATGTCATAGATTAATTATTTTTACTGTCATAATAATTATTTTTAGCAAATATAGTAATCTTAAATATTAACAAAAAATCAACTTTGAATTTTGTATTTATATAGATTTAAATTTATAGATCACTGATTCTCAACCTTTTTTTTACTGCGGCACACTTTTAACTGTTTAAAAATTTGGCGGCACACAAAGAAAATGATAAGTGTAATAATCATACCAAGTTTTACCTTTTTTACCGACCGACGATAGTAAGGGAGGTATTGTTTTCACACCAAATTTCACATGTGGAGCTTTTTACATATCTCCACGAATCATGCATTTTCTTAACAGAAAAAAGTATTTTTAGCATGATGTCTGTCCGTCCGTCTGTCCGTATAGATGTGTACAGCCTGAACGGCTCAATGGATTTTGATGAAATTTGGTATATTTACTTAATGCATCAGTGGGATGAATTGATCAACTTTTGGTGCAAATCCGGAAACCGGAAGTGGTAGTATTAGCGATCGACGATAGGAAGGGAAGGGTTATTTTCACACCAAATTTCACATGAGGAGATTTTTTTATATATGATCACGAATCATGCACTTTGTATTGGTTTTATCCTCGGGAAAATCATATTTATTAGTTTTTTCTTGATTTAAAATTATATGACGTCATCCAGCCATTCATGACGTCACAGCCTGGTCTTGCATATATATTATAAATAAAATAAAATTAAAAATGTTTATATTTATTATTTATGTATCTATATCTGTTTTTTATTACATTAATAGATATATTAAAATTATTTGAAATTGTTTCTGTAGCTGCTAATTAATTTACTTCAAACCGTCGGTCGGTTCGGGCCTGGCCACAGGTCAACTTATTTTATAACCATATTGAAAAAATTGAAAAAAAAAAGTCGGAAATGTTTATGAACCAGATCGCAAAAACATTTTACCTTTTTTTTACACACATAAAATAAATAAGTACGTTTTCTTAATTTGAACTTTACATTTGTAAAATTTGGCGGCACAGTGGTTGAGAATCACTGGTATAAATAGATGGATGTCGTCGTTAATTCGTTCCAGGAAAAGCGACGACAACCAAAATGAATTTTCCCATAAGAAATAACTTAAAACCAATTAATCCGTTCCAAGATACCCAATATCACTCAAGTATTTGCCGTGATTTTAACAATATTAGTGCTAAATTATAATAAATAAAGTTAAATTATATTATTAATAAAAGAAATATAAATAAATAAAAAGGAATAAATGATAAAATAAATAATAAGTCGAAGTAAAGCTATCGATTGATCACATATAAGTATAGCGCAGTCTATCTTGTGCGTACTGGCGTTTTCTTTCTGTCCTAACAGCAGTGGCGTACCTAGAACTTTTGCCGCCCGGGGCGATCTCCAGTGTGCCGCCCTTTTTATTATAAGTCAATCAAATAGTGGTATTTATAAATTAATGCACATAAATAAATTATTAAGTTATTTAATCAATATTAATTAATACACATATTTGTATGCACTCGTAAACATATTTATATAATATTTACTCTTCTAGCTTTCATACTAGAAAAATCGTGTATAATGCTCTCAAAATTTATATTTATATTTTTTCCGCCGGCCCTGCTTTTCAAAAGAAAAATCGATGATTTAAAAAAATATTGGTATATCACTTCAAAGTAATCATATAAACTTTTCAAAAGAAATGACATTTATAAACTGATATCAAATAAGTTGACCTGTGGCCAGGTCCGAACCGACCGACGGTTTGAAATAAATTAATTTCCAGCTACAGAAACAATTTCAAATAATTTTCATATATCTATTAATGTAATAAAAAACAGATATGGATACATAAATAATAAATATAAACATTTTTAATTTTATTTTATTTATAATATATATGCAAGACCAGGCTGTGACGTCATGAATGGCTGGATGACGTCATATAATTTTAAATCAAGAAAAAACTAATAAATATGATTTTTCTCGAGGATAAAACCAATATAAAGTGTATGATTCGTGGTGATATATAAAAAAATCTCCTTTGGTGTGAAAATAACCCTTTCCTTCCTATCGTCGATCGCTAATACTACCACTTCCGGTTTCCGGAATTGCACCAAAAGTTGATCAATTCATCCCACTGATGCATTAAGTAAATATACCAAATTTCATCAAAATCGGTTGAGCCGTTCAGGCTGTACACATCTATACGGACGGACAGACGGACGGACAGACGGACGGACAGACGGACGGACAGACATCATGCTAAAAATACTTTTTTCTGTTTAGAAAATGCATGATTCGTGGAGATATGTAAAAATCTCCACATGTGAAATTTGGTGTGAAAACAATACCTCCCTTACTATCGTCGGTCGGTAAAAATTTTAGTTAGGAAAAATTGCTGAACAGAATCGTAAAGATGCGTTTACAAATTCAAAGAATTTTAATGAATACAATAAAATAAAATTATTATCCTGTTCTTGGAATTAGAATTCAAAATTTGCCCTAAAATGCATTTATATACACCGAGGAATAATATTCGAAATCATATAGTTAATCATAATTTATATAAATCAAATAGTAAACTTATAATAATCATAATAATCATTTATTATTCAAGAAAGAAAAAAAATAAATATGAAATGAATAAGTTGCTTTTTACAACTATAACTAAATATAAAAAATGCCGCCCCAAGATAAGTGCCGCCCGGTGCGGACCGCACCCACCGCACCCCCCTAGGTACGCCACTGCCTAACAGTATATGTTATTTTTGTACATTTTTCAACACTTTTATTGCAAAATAAAATTAAGGAACAGTTGATTTATTTGATCAAAAGAAATTTAAGAAAATGTAAAGGAGTAAAGTACAGTACAGTCTCAAAAGGCAAAAGAGAAAACGAAAAGTCATGAAATTAGTACACCACGCGTTCTGTACGTGTATTTCAAAAGCGGGTCGATTGAAGTAAACGACGAGGACTAGAATTTGTTGTGAATTTTCGACGAAATTTTTGACGAATACTAAAAGTGACGACATGCAAATGCGAACTCTTGCGAGTATTTGTTAAAATCTAATATCTTACTTATTGTTAGTCTGGTATTTTTGGAGTTTATTCAAATTCATTACTATTCCATAATTTATTGTTACTAATAGAAATAATAATGTCTATAGATAAACAACAAATTAATTTAATAAGTATTTGAAGATTCATTACTAAACACAATTGAAATATATTAGTAAGGATTCAAAATACGAACGAATTCAAAATAAATATCCATAAAATGTTAAGCTCCAATCTTACTGGAATGAGATTACGGGATCGGCATTGAAAACAGGAACAACGTCGTCCATTTTATCATAATACGATCGTTAAAGGGGATGATTGTCGTAGAAAAAGAGTAGCAAAATGATTTGGTGGGAATCGAGGCTCATAACTTATCGATTTGGTTGTATGAATAGCATTAGGCGCCGATAGAGAAATGATCGGGTAAAATAAATGTCGTCATTAGTGTATTTTATTGTCGACTGTTGTCCATCAGGTCTAATCCCAGCCCGGTTCCGATCTCAGCTACCTGTTCGGATACTAAAACAACTGGATTCCAGTGCATTGATTTGATCTGTCACTTTGACAAAGTTATTGTCCATTGGGCAGCAAAAAAAAAAGGGGGAGATGGGGAAATAAAATAAAAGAGATTCTTTTGAATTCATTAATGGAAGTGAATATATTATTCAAAAGGAATAGAGAGAAAGAGAGAGGGAGGGAGAAAGGAAGAGAGATGGTGAAGTAAAAGAGGAAAAATAAAATTCACAAAGATCAGAAAAGTTCATAAGTGGATAAACTCTTTTTATAATAATAATACTTTCTGGATAATAAATAAAATAAATAAATAAAATCTGGAGGGTCTCCACTCGACTATCTCGCAAATTTGAATTGGATTAATTAACATATAAGTTATAAATTTAATTAATTATATATATTATATATTAAGTATAATTAAATAGGATTAATTAATTAAATAATTTTAAAAAAAATTTAAATTTAAAACCTATACCTTCATTTTTTTAAGTCAAAATTTTAAAAAAATAATTCGCGTGTTCGGCTCCCCGTCACGTGCTGGCGCGTGATTGACGTTAATGAAATATTGTGTTAATTGTAGGAGTTTATTTAAAATATCAGATTGATTATATAATAAAATGGTGGATAAACCGGATGGAACGTGTTAAAAAATTTTAAAAATTAATTCCGGTACTTTCAGCGATTCATTCAAGCTGCAATTTTATAAATAGAAGTTTTATACAATTTTTAATCATGTGAAAAACAATAAAACATATATCTTACCGTAAAGGTTAGTTTAGAGAAAAAACAATGAAAACATGGTAGGTAATAGTCCTCTTCCGAATGAGCTACATTTCTCAAAAGTTAATGATTAAAAATTGTATAAAACTGCTATATATAGAATTTAAGCTTGTTTGAATCGCTGAAAGTAGAATTAATTTTTGAAATTTTTTAACACGCGCCAGAAGAGCCAAAATTTTTAAATTTTGACTTAAAAATGAAGGTAAAGATTTTAAAGTTAAATTTAATATATGGTAATTAATTAATTGAATTGAATAACAATATTATATACTGTAAATTTTAAATTTTTAAATTAATTAATCCAATTCTATTATACTTAATTTATAATTTATATATAATTAATTAAATTTAATATAAATATAATATATGTGTTAATTAATCCAATTCAAATTTGCGAGATAATCGAGTGGAGACACTCCAGATTTTTTCTCTTTCTCTAGATCTTGAAATTTATGATAGATACAATTTCTTAAGGTATTATTCAGTTATATTATTTATAAATTAACAAATAAATTGTTATAAGTTTAAGTTATGTAATTGTAATCAAAATAAATAAATATCCCTAAAAAAATAATTCAACTATTTTGCCTGTTCGATTTCTAATTTTATTTTTTAACTGATTCAATTGATGATAATAATTTTATAAAAATTTGCTGTCAGGAAGTATAGGGAAATTAAATCTTAATTTTTAAAATATATATATATATATTTTGTTATAGATGCTTGTAATTAAATGTAATTCAATTATTGTATTAGATCTACTCACTATTATATAAATTCTCTTCTGATCTTCAGGAGGAGTATGATGGTTGTGGATCAGGATAGGGATGCTTGGAGAAATGTGGTTGCTGCTGCCATGAACTTTCAAGTTCCGTAGAGCCACAGAGAAAGATAGATAGATATTTATTTAGTTATCAAATTTTAATATGCTTTCTATTGCTTATACTTTATTTCAGCTATATATTTTTACTATCTCGCCAGAGATAGTATTGCGATCATGAAAATTTTCGATGTTGAGATTTTGATGTTTTTATACGTTTTGAAGGTTCCTGAATCATTTTCACTAAGGTTGAGAAAAATGTCTGTGTGTGTGTGTGTATGTGTATATGTGTGTGTGTATGTATGTAGACAAGATTACGCAAAAACGGTTTGAGCTAGAATGATGAAATTTGGTACATGGACATTATTCAAAATTCATAGTTTTCTATCAACTTTTGAGAAATGTAGCTCAACCGGAAGAGGGTCATTACCTACAACGTTTTGATTTTTTTTTCCTCTAAAGTGACCATAAAAATAAAAATATATGTTTGATAATTTTTTACATGATTAATAATTGTATAAAACTGCTATATATAGAATTTCAGCTTGATTGAATTGCTGAAAGTACCAGAATTAATTTTTTAACACTGCAAATCTCACGCGCCAACACGTGCCACGGTGCCATCAATAAAAAGCCAAACATGCGCTCGTTTAATATTTATTATTTATAATTTATAATTAATTAAATTTAATTTAAATATAATATATTATGTTATTTAATATAATTCAAATTGCGAGATAGTCGAGTGGAGACACTCCAGCTAATTTTATATGCATTTTGATGAGCTGCCAGGTTATTTAAGGTCACTTGACCAAATAAAAATACTTTCTCTTCTCAACAAATCGTTCCGATATTTATTGATTATATATTGATAGTATAGTCTTTATAAAAAACAAAAAAAAAAAAAAAGAACAAATATAAAAATTTTATTAAGAGGTATAGAATACATCCAAGTTTAAACTTCGATTTAGACTTTAAATTTTTAATGAAATATTGTGTTAATTGATAGGAGTTTATTTAAAATATCAGATTGATTATATAATAAAATGGTGGATAAACCGGATGGACCGGGATTTCCTGTCTCCCACCTTTTAAAAATTCAAATTTTTTCAATAAAAACCCACTAATTAAGTTGATAATTTAATTAAATTCAATGAAGAGGGGTTGAATGTAAATGGGATCAATTAGTGAAATAGCCAGAGAGAGATTCAGCCCCACCCTCCCCCTATCTCACTCTTTTCTAATCGTTAAAAGTCGAACTAGCTGCTGTGGTGGATGTCTTGCATACAGATTTTCTTTATATTCTATTTCAATAACTGTTATGTGATTAAGTTTCTATTTATACAATCAATTACCTTACATATATGTAGATTAATTAATTGACGTTCAATTATAAATAAATATTATTGAATTGTTTTAAATAGCGATATAATTTCAATAAAAAATAAATAACTGAATATTCAAAGATATGATGTAGAAAATAAAATAAAATATTTATGATCACATATTGTCATACATCTGCATTTATCATAAATCTTATCATATTATAATAGCAACAATTTTGTATTTTTGAAATATTAAACTGGTCAAAGAATTTTTTTGAAATTCTCACCATAAATAATATTTATAAAGAAAAATCGATCTGTATTGGTTTCAGCCTCGGGAAAAATCATCTTTGTTATTTTTTCTTAATTTAAAATAGGAATTTTAATAATAAAAAAATTGCGTCGGGCAACTCCAGACAGCGCTTCCTTAAATACAAAATATTGTAAATAAAATAAAATTAAAAATATTTATTTTATTAATATTTTGTAATCAAATTAGGAAATATATATTATGTTATATCCACAGGCCATACTTTTCTGTCTTTCAGTGCATTAATATGTACGTTTAATGTATGTTTTATGACTATTTTTTTTTATTTAATGTTCTTTTGAATTATTTGAAATTGTTTTATATATTTTGTCGTTTATTTATTTTAAATTAAATAATAATCTTAATCTTAAATATTGATAGTTCATAAGTAATATTTTTTTTAAAATACGGTTTGCGGCTCGGTGAACCAGATACTTATTATTTAATTTAAAAAAAAAATATTTTGCTGAGTGTTTCTACTCCATAGAGCAAAGTCAGTCTTGTAATAATGAAAAGAATCAACCTACTTCTAATTATATCTCTTTTTAAATATATCCTTATTTAATCACTAAATTAATTATTTTTTAATATAGGCAAAATCTTGGTATTCTATTATAGAAAAGTTTATTTTTAAATTTTTTGTAGAAAGAAACTTATAACATATGTAGATTTAGAAATATCTAATATACACATCACTCACTCATTTTTATTATAAATATGCCTGATAATACAGAACAAATAATCGTTTGTCTTTATTTCTTTTTTGTTAATCAGAGCCACATACACTATTATATTTTCAAAGTAAAAATTTTTCTTTAAAGTGATGATGATCTTTTCTTTTAACACTGAAAGGGTTAAAAAAGTAATATACAACTTTTTGAAAGTAAGATAAAATGGAAAATTTTATTTTGATAATTTAGAAAGAAGAAATAATATTTACCTACTAATTATTTATTTAGTTAAAATAGTTTAAAAAAATCATAATGAATACAGATAAGCTGATTTTGAGATCATTAGATAAAAAAAAATAAGTTGACCTGTAGCCAGGCACAGAACCGACCGACGGTTTGAAATAAATTAATTTCCAGCTACAGAAACAATTTCAAATAATTTAAATGTATCTGATAATTCAATAAAAAACAGATATGGATATAACATAAATATTTTTAATTTTATTTTATTTATAATATATATGGAAAGTAAATATACCTAATTTCATCAAAATCCGTTGAGCCGTTCAAGCTGGACACATCTATACGGACGGATGGACAGACGGACAGACATCATGCTAAAAATACTTTTTTCTGTTAACAAAATGCATGATTCGTGGAGATATGTAAAAGTCTCCACATGTGAAATTTTGTGTGAAAACAATACCTCTCTTACTATCGTCGGTCGGTAAAAATCATAATAAAATCTCATTAGTTGGATAATTTGATTTCATATTTTTTTTTTTTTTTATTCATAATTTAATCTCAATTTTTATCTTTTATTTTTTTTTCTATCCTATTTCAAATTTCTAGTTTGTTTTATTATTATTATATACTTTCATTCAATTTTTTCGTATCAAAATATTAAATAATAAATCTCCTACGCCCCGATTTAGGAAAAAAAAACAAAACAAAAAGAGAACATTAAGCGTCTTAGAAGGGATGTTCTCTTTTTTTTGCCTTTATTTTTTTCATTAATGAATTTGATCTAATTTTCTTTAATTCTCTTAAATTTATGGTGTGATTTAAAATTCGATATAAGCATCCAAGTGAAATAAGGGTTAAGATTTTTTTTCTTTTTGTTTTTTTGTCTATCTCTCTCTTTTTCTCTATATCTATGTATGTGTCTACCCTTAATGCTATTTTTTCTTGGCCATAAATAAATATTAGGATTGGAGTGGAGCTTGAGCTCCATTAGGAGTGGGCGGAACTCTCTCTCTCTCTCTCTTTCCCTCTTTCTTACTCGATGTCTGGTGGTGGATCTCACCTGCCAGTTGCCGAGGGTTGCTTGCTTGGCAATTATCCGTTTGTTTTAGCGGCGATGTTGCAGGTGCCACCCGGAGGGGTTTTCAGCCGCCAATCATCATCCATCCATCCGTGCGAGAAACAACGCTTGGCGTGTGACCCTCCCCCCACCCTTCTTCGTCCAGCTTCCACCTTCCTTACCTCCCTGGCCAAGTCTTGATTAAAATCAACACCCATGGGCTCGAATTTATGACCTAAACGCCAATAGATTAATATTTATAAACACAGACTCGATCTATTTAAAATATTTTCACTTCTCATTCCATCCCACCCCACCCCACCCCCACCCACTTCTTGCCTCCATTTCCTTCCTATGTAATGTGAATTTTATAATTTAATAGTGATAATCAAACCTAATTAAATGGGTAAAGTTATTTCGGAAGATCAAAAATATACATCAATTCACACACATATAAATTATAAAAGATTATTATATCTTCTTTTTTGAAATTCCTCGAATAGAAATTCATTAATTTCCTAATTTAGCCTCAAGATTTTTGAATGAATTAAAAATTAAATTATTTATTTATTTTTTTTTTTATTAAAATGTAATATAAATTTGATATAACATTTTTCTTTTTTATTATATTAAACTATCTAAATTATTTTTTAATTTATATGAAAATTATCTTCACCTTTGCTGCTTACAATAATTCTTTTTATAATAATTTAATACGTCAATTTAATTTAAATAATTCTCATAATATATGATATACTAATATTATCATACAATTATTTAATAGAAATATTATATAAGCTAAAATAAAAATTAAAAAATATAAAATATACATAGAATGTGAATCATTTTGATTTAAAATTATCGATGAGAAGTTTTAAGTTGACTGACTATTCATTTGCATTATGCTCATTTCATTTGTTACACGCTTATCAAAAGAATAACTAAAATTAAATAAATAAATGTGTTTTAGATAAAAGAATATGTAGATTTTATATTGTTTAAAGAATAAAAAAGGCGCCACAGGGTGACAGGTTGGTGAAGCTGCCTCACATTCACGTGGTCTGGGGTTCAAGTCCCGGGCCTGGCAAGGGAATTTCTCTAGCGGGGGTCTATGGAACGGAGTCAACCCAGGCTCCGGGATCAAAATTAGCAAAGCTACTTGATAGCGTCTCCGATCAAGAAAATCAAGGGAAAGGTGGATAGGACCCGTTCTACTGATCTATGACACATAATTGATATATCCGTCTTGATAGGCGTTGTTCTTGCCTAGGACGTACAAAGACAGAGTTTTTTTTATTTGAGTTTAATATTTTATTTTTATGAGAAGTTATTGTTACACTTTATTGTGAGATTAGAGTCTCGACGTTTCGGTACCCATTGTTCGTCGCCTTTCGCAAGAATTTCTTCGGAGCTCTAGAGCGCAATAAGTCAAAGATTCAGCCATTCAATCCAAATTAATTGATGAAACAGATTAAATTCCATAATCTCAAAAATTCCCTTATAAAATATATTTCGACGCCCATTATGATTCAAATCTCACAATTCAATGTGTAAATAACCCGGACAAAACTTCTCATATATACATTAAAATATTGCTATGAATGCCAACGGTTAAATCTATTAATTTTATATTTAAAGTTGTTCTTGTTTGAAAATTAATCTTTGCCTGGCGAATCAAATGAACAGTTCATCGAATGTTTTAGTTGTAGATCTACGCCTACATAGTTTTAGAACTGCCAATAAAAAAGAGAAAGAGAAAGATAGAGAGAGAGAGAGAGAAGTCGTCAAATAACTCTCCTATCATTAAAAATCACATTAAACCCTAAATTCCTAACAAAATATAATATATTTATTTATTAATAAATTTTTATGGATATCCTGGCGTCAATTAATAACCCTTGAATGACTGGATTTAAATGAACATCACACAGAGTCATAAACAGAAAGAGAAAGAATTTTGCACCTGGGAAGATCGATTTTTATAATCAAACATTAGAAAAATTGTTATCTGAACAAATAAACAAATCAATTTATAGAGGTGTGTTTGATTAAAAATTAATTAATTTTTTTTTTCTTGAAGTTTATTTTAAAGCATATTTTTTCTAAAATATAAAAACCCTTTATAAAATTCTTTCTTGAAAAAAATATCATTTTTTACACGCTTTTATTTAGCTTACACCCGTTTCCGTGTCGTCTTGCAACGTTAATTTGACCCACTTCTCAATGTTTGAATGAGCTGAAATTTCGCATACATATGTAATAATATGTAATATTCCTATTCAACTTAGGTCATAGGTGACCTAGGAGGTATTATATTTATCAATTAGTAATTATATATTGCATTATATTGATACAAAATAAATACATTAAAGTAATGGCGATATTGTTTTTGAAAAGATATATGTATATATAAACCAATAATGTGTGTGGAGAAATTATTTTCTCCTTTTTAGTGCATTTAAATAAAAGTGTGTTTTTAAAAAGATTTTTTTTTTATATTTTTTTATTATTAATTTATTCATCCTTCAGGTTATTGATAGGTTGCTTATAATTCATTTCATTTTCATTGAGTGAGTGTAGAGTGACAGGGTTGGGAACAAACCCTATTAAAAAAATTAAAAAAAAAAGTTCTCATAAATATATTATTCCTAATGTTAAGTCACACAGAACTAATGAATCAAACAAATTATGAAAAATGCCTCAAGTGTTTGGTGGAGAGACTAGAAGAAGGGGTTGATTATGAATCATGGCTTAAGTTAATGCAAACAAATGAGCAGCTATTGAAACTCGCGACACAAACTAATCACTCGGGTGTACTTTTGGATAGGCCGGCCCATATTTATTTCCATAATTATCCAATGGGTTTATCAGTTGAAGTGATCACAATCTTCCTTTCTTCTTCTTCTTCTTCATCTAAGTTGTTTTTTTTTTTCACCCTCATCTTGATAAATCGCTCATGTCCTGTCCATCTCTCCCTCTCTCTCTTTTAGGTGGATGTTGTTGTTGCACGCGTTGTTGTCCCCTTTGTTCATGGACTGTCGATGAGAGGCTGCTCGTCTCTCCTCACACAAGCAATTTGTTAAATTCATTCGAAAATTAACTGACCATTAATCCTTTCACTCAACCAAAAAGAATATTTCTGATCATATGAAAAGTTAAAAGTTTTTTTTTTTAAATTAAAAAAAAGGAAATTTTTTTAAACAATTCTATAGAAATAGAAAATAGAATAAAATATTAAAATAAAACCAATATATATTTTTAAATTTATTTTTAAAATATAAAAATTATAGATATATTCAATACGATTCGATAAAGGAATTGTCAGAGCAATTCTTCTCTATATTCTATTTATAGTTACACCTAACTATTTATTTATTTTTAAAATTTTATAATTGGTTCCAGGATTTTTCAATAGGTGACGCCACTAGAAAATGAAAATGACTCATTTCGAGAGGCTCATCTGTCACTAGTTTATGTATGAAGTATCATGACATTTCGTCCAGTCGCTACAGTCGTTTGAGTGACGCTAATTTTGCCTTCATAATAAAAATGGAAAAACAGGAATATCGCGTCTTGATTAAATATTGTTTTTAATGGGAAAAACTAGTGAACATTGCAGTGGTTGTATGAATGTTATCCCACATTTGCTCCTTCGAGAACAATGTTTAATGACGAAATGTCATGATACTAAATACATAAATTAGTGACAGATGAGCCTCTCGGAATGAGTCATGTTCATTTTCTGGTGGCGTCACCTATTGAAAAATCCCGAGACTTTTCAGCTCATGTAGTATATCTTACAAAATCCCTACGAAAATTTTATTTGGTTTTATTCTGATTTTTTTTCATATATATGCATATTATTAAATTTCAAAAAAATAAAAAAAATAAAATATTTCTTTTTTACTTTAATACTATCTAAATATGAAAATTATTTCAAATTGAAAAACAACATAAAAATTTTGTTATTTGTTTAATTTATTTCTTTAAAAATAAAATTTTAATTAAAAATATTGTTTATGTTTGATAACATTGTTTATGTTAAGTTTGATATTATTAAAATATTATAAAAAAAATATTTATAAGAATATATAATATTACATGAATATAAACCATCGAGTGTTTATTGATTCTAAATTTGATATTTTTGAAAATATTTAGTTTGAAAATATTTATTCGCATAATTATAATTATGATAATATCGTATAAATGTTAAACATTGTTAGAAGCTTAAAACTTAAAAATAAAAGCTCTTAAGTCAATATATTTTATTAGATATTTATAGAAAGGGTGGAGGAAATTATATTTCGATTAGAAAGAAATTCCCCTGGCACTTTTTAATGAACGAAATGAAATCGAAATAAACTTCCAATCTCTCTTTCTGTTTCTGTGGTAATATTCTTTATTAAAAAAACATCAAGAAAAAAAAAATCAATATCGTATCTCACTATTTTAGATCACCATTTACATATCAAACGTAGTAAATTGACGATCTTGGTGAGTTTGGCACGCGAGTTCTTTCAAATCATAAATTCCATCTTTTCAAAAAATGCTAATTCAAATTTTCTATATAAATATAATATGTATGAATGTAATAGGACAGGAAAAAAATAAAATCTCAACTGAGATGTGTGTCATAAAATTTATGTTTTAGTAATGCAATTTAAAACGGGAACACTCGACAGCTATTTACTTTGGTATTTATATTATATCATGCTAATCCATTCATTAATAGATATACTATATATTCATAGATTTTAGAATATTCTAATTTGTGTAACCAAAGAGATTTGTTTTCAAATTTTAAATAAGCTGGAGTGTCTCCACTCGAGTATCTCGTAATTTGAATTGGATTAATAAATAATGAATATATAAATTAAATGTAATTAATTATAAATTATAAATTAAAATTAATAAATAATATTTATTAAACCAGCGCATGTTTGGTTCTTTGTTGATGGCATCACGTCACGTGTTGGCGCGTGATTTGCAGAGTTAAAAAATTAATTCCGGTACTTTCAGGGATTCAATCATGCTGAAATTCTATATATAGCAGTTTTATACAATTTTTAATCATGTGAAAAACTATCATCTATATAACTTTATTTTTACAGTCAGTTTATATTAATAAAAATGAAAACGTGGTAGACAATGGTCCTCTTCCGAATGAGCTATATTTCTCAAAAGTTGATAGAAAACTACAAATTTTGAATAATGCCCGTATACCAAATTTCATTATTCTAGCTCAAACCGTTTTTGCGTAATATTGTCTACATCAGGAGTGTCAAACTCATCACCTTTTTTTTTGAGACAAATTTAAAATTTTTTAAAAAAGTCGAAAGTCTGGTAGCGAAAAACATTTTACCTTTTTTTTAGAGACAAATTGAAAATTTTTTAAAAAAGTCGAAAGTGGTCGCGGGCCGCGAGTTTGACACCCCTGGTCTACACACACATACACAGACATTTTTCCACCCTTAGTGAAAATGACTCAGGGACCTTCAAAACGTATAAACATCAAAATCTCGACATCGAAAATTTTAATGATCGCAATACTATCCTGGCGAGATTGTAAAAATAATGAAAATATTATTTGATTAAAAATTTCCATTGTAGAATTTTAGAAGATAATTAAAAACCAAAATCAATAGAAGTTAATATGAATATTTGAATTATTTTAAAAATGTCATTAGTTATATTTAAATATTGTGAAACTCATTATATATATATAATATATATGAAGGATAAAAATAGTGGTCATGTTTCATTTCCTTCCCCAAGGCATTGAAATGTATAAAACGCCTTATTAATGAAAAACAATCAGTCAAAAACTAAGCATTCCATTTGAATAAAAATTGTTTATGTTTAGATAAAAGAAGATACAGAAGCTGAAAAAGCCGCAGGCATATTTCTTAACTTCAACCCCCATCCTCCACCCCTCAAAAAAAAAAACAAAAAAACATACACATTCTCAGAAATAATTACAAAATCATGGACTCATTTATAACTTTACCCACTAACAAAATAAATTAAAAATACAGGGTGAAATTTACACATAGAGACAGGGGAGATATATGTAGAAAACCTTTTTTTCCAGAAAAAAAAATCCTCACCTTCCTTAAAATTAAGAAAAATAAATGGCCCCAGGACACAAAAGAAAAATGACCGCTGATTTTTTTTTTTTTTTTTAAAGATATAGCAAGAAATAAATAAATAAATATTATCAACTAGCAGTACCCGGCCTCCGTTGCAACGCCCATAAAAAAGCATATAATTAAGATATACAAATAATTAACTAATTTTAATATCAATGAATAAACTATATTTTTCCCTTTCTTATTTATTATATAACCTAATTAATTTTTAAATAAAAAAAAATATCTAATCTAATATATATTATAAAGGTTAATGTTTACGAGGATGTTTGTTACTCTTAAAATAAAAATACTGAAAAGATTTTAATGATATTTTGCAATGATTTTGGCTGTGTACGGTGTGTATGGTGGGGAGAGCTAAATTGACACCAGCGCCCGCAGCGGTTAATATAGACAATATTTGTGGGTGTTTTTAAAAGTCTGTCGAATAAATACACGTGAACATATTTAATTTATTGTAATTAACAATATTTAAATAAATATTTCAGTTTATTATTTATTTATCACTGATGAATTTTTTACATTAATAAATTTTTTATTGCTAAGTAATATAAGGGCACTAAACAGCCCTCTATAGTTCATACTTCTGGTGGCGCTACGAAATGTTTCCGGCCTGACCAAGAAAAACGATGTTTTTAAATTTTTTTTTTTTTGCTTTATTTTTCAACATAATCTCCATCAACACTGATACACTTCTCATAATGGTGTTCTAATTTAATTAATTAATTAATTTAATTTATTAGTGCACCCAAGATGCACACAGCTTTCCATGTTCAATTGGTTGTGCAAAATATTTCGCACACGTTCAGCTGACATCGTACAGGTCTGAGTTATCTCAAATATTCTAGCCACGTGCCCTGCCCATAGCACCTTTCTCGATGTTTAATTCTAACTATATATGGCGATGCATAGAGGTATCAATTCCTCGTTATGCAGACTCCGCCATTCCCCGGTGAACTCATCTTTCTTTGGCCAATAAATGCTTCACAAAATCATATTCTCAAATACTCTAAATCTACTTTCGTCTCCTAAGGTCATAGACCATGCCTCACATTGTAAATGCTATATTTTGATTAATTTATAATTAATATTTAAGTAATTATTATTAGTCTATGTGTTATTTTGATGTATAACTTATATTAATGTAAAGTTTCATTAAAATCCATTCAGTAGTTTATGCGTGAAAGATGCACGGGCATTCTCTCAAACATCCACATTTATAAAATTTATATAAGATTCTTGTGTTTTTTACCGACCGACGATAGTAAGGGAGGTATTGTTTTCACACCAAATTTCACATGTGGAGATTTTTACATATCTCCACGAATCATGTATTTTCTAAACCGAAAAAAGTATTTTTAGCATGATGTCTGTCCGTCCGTCTGTCCGTCTGTCCGTCTGTCCGTCCGTCCGTCCGTATAGATGTGTACAGCCTGAACGGCTCAACCGATTTTGATGAAATTTGGTATATTTACTTAATGCATCAGTGGGATGAATTGATCAACTTTTGGTGCAAATCCGGAAACCGGAAGTGGTAGTATTAGCGATCGACGATAGGAAGGAAAGGGTTATTTTCACACCAAAGGAGATTTTTTTATATATCACCACGAATCATGCACTTTGTATTGGTTTTATCCTCGAGAAAAATCATATTTATTAGTTTTTTCTTGATTTAAAATTATATGACGTCATCCAGCCATTCATGACGTCACAGCCTGGTCTTGCATATATATTATAAATAAAATAAAATTAAAAATATTTATGTTCTATGCCCATCTGTTTTTTATTACATTAATAGATATATTAAAATTATTTGAAATTGTTTCTGTAGCTGGAACTAAATTTATTTCAAACCGTCGGTCGGTTCGGACCTGGCCACAGGTCAGCTTATTTATATTTATTATTGAAGAGTTAAACCCTTTCTAAACCACCCCATTTTTTATGTTTTTTCTAATATTATTTGTTTGTTATTTGTAATGAATGTGATAACTTAGTATTAATTTTAAATTTAAATATATTATATTATAAATAATTATTTTATTTTATTTTTTTTTTTTTTTATGAAAATACTAGATTAAGCATAAAAACGGGCATTCAATTGAATTTAAAATTCATTTTTATAATACTTTAGATTATATATAAAATTCAAATCTTTCTAATGAATCGTTTGTATTTTGAGAGAAGGGGAAAAGAGGTATATATGTATATGTATAAGACGGAGTGATGCATAACGAAGGTGACACATCTGGATTTAGGTGGTGTTGGATTTCAAATGAATGAAGAAACGGAATAGAAAAACCAGAAGAAACGCCGACGACTGCCATTGAGAATGTCAAAGGGCGGTGGATGGGGTTGAAGGCGAATGACAGAAAGAGTGGCCGACACTACACCCCTCAACAACAAAACCTAAAAAGGGTAGAGGGTTACTGATCCGCAATCTATTTTACGGTAAATGAACACCATAGCTTCACTAGATCCTATGAAGATAAGTAACAAGAAGAATGTCCCCTCCACCACGCATCCTATCGTTTGTAAATGGCTCATCGGACAAGATCCCATTCACTACCAACCAAGAAAATCTTTTACGCTCTTCATTTCACGCCTTGAACAACAACCCGGTCATATTTACTGTAAATATTATTCCTTTTCAAAATATCGACGTATCGTTGCATTTCCACTAAAGGGCTCTCGTGAGGAAAAAGGGAAGAATAGCGACTATTAAACGAAATAGGCTTCTTCAGTAACCCATCTTTTCATTATACTTTGTTTGGTGGTTATTTTGAGAATATACTTCACCAGAATAATCCGTCAACTAAGCATCTTGCTCATTTAATAAATAATTTTGTCTTCCCTGGTTTCAATGATATTTGAAAATAAGTTGACCTGTGGCCAGGCGCAGAACCGACCGACGGTTTGAAGTAAATTAATTTACAGCTACAGAAAAAATTTCAAATAATTTAAATGTATCTGTTAATGCAATAAAAAACATAACATACATATTTTTAATTTAATTTTATTTATAATATATAAGGAGGCGCTGGCTGTGACGTCATGAAGGGCTAAATTAAGAAAAAACAAATGAAGATGATTTTTCTCGAGGATAAAAGCAATACAAAGTGGATGATTTGTGGAGATATATAAAAAAATCTCTTCATGTGAAATTTGGTGTGAAAACAACTCTTCCCTTCCTATCGTCGATCGTTAATACTACCACTTCCGGTATCCAGATTTGCACCAAAAGTAGATCAATTCATCATACTGATGCATTAAGTAAATATACCAAATTTCATCAAAATCCGTTGAGTCGTTCAAACTGTACACATCTATACAGACGGACGGACATCATGCTAAAAATACTTTTTTATGTTAAGAAAATGCATGATTCGTGGAGATATGTATCTCCCTTACTATCGTCGGTGGGTAAAAATTTGTTAAATCTAGTTTATGTCTATGATATCTTCATTTGAATTTAATCTTTTAATGCTTAGCCATTCATTAAATTTTTAAAAACAGGAAATAGTCTCTTGAGTTAAAATCTGGAGAATACCATGAAAAGATGACGTATCAATTCGTAGTCCAACGCTGGTCGTTTTTTATTTTTGTCGAATTTCACAAGTCTGTAAGTGTCAAACACAAATGAAATCCTAGTGAGCTGAAGATAGCAAGTAGAATTGAGAATATAATTTTCAAAATTTTGAATGCATCCATAAAGATCCAAGTAATTAAACAAGAATAAGATTTTTTTGTCCAATTGTCATTGAAAATATAATTTCGTATTAAATATATATATAAATATTATATTTTCAATAATCATTTAATTAGACGACTTAAATATAATAGGAGATTCGGCAATTGCAATTATAGATAGCGTAGACAAATTAATTGAAGCAGGAATCGAGGTGGGACTGGAAATTAATAATACTCAAACATGGTATTTAGTAACAGAGAAGAGTAGTATTAACACACAAAGTCTTAACATACAAGATATAGAATTTGAAAATGTGTAGAAAAATTAAATACTTAGGTTCTGTGATAACGAAAAATAATAATATTCGAGATGAGTTTATAGCGAGGTTACAATCGGTTAACGCCTGTTATCATGCAGTAAAGGGGCTTATCGAGGCAAAATTATTATCAAAGGAGATAAAAATTAAAATATATAAAACATTTATTTTACCTGTTGTATTATAGGCATGTGAGGCATGGTCTATGATCTTAGGGGACGAGAGTAGACTTAGAGTATTTGAGAATAGGATTCTGCGAAGCATTTATTGGCCAAAGAAAGATGAAGTCACCGAGGAATGGCGAAGATTGCATAACCAGGAATTGCATGACCTCTATGCATCTCCAGATATAGTTAGAATTATAAAATCGAGAAGGCTATGGTAGGCAGGATACGTGGCTAGAATGGGAGAGGAAAGAATGGCGAAAAATATATTGGGGAGGAGACTGAGTGGGAAACGACCGTTTGGAAGACCAAGGACGCAGTGGGTGGTTAAGAGACGTAAGAAAGATGAGGGAAGAATGGGTGTAGTTTAGGATAAAGGTACTTAGACGAATCTGGTTGTTGAGGCCAAGAACTTCCAAGTACCGTAAAGCCACAGAGATAGATAATAAAATATCTAGCAAATTAATAAATTTAGACTTAATTATTAATTAAATTAATGCATAAGTAGTTTATTTTCAAATATGATTACATTTATTTGATTGTATTTATTATATTAGAGTATAGAAACCAAATACTATAATTAATTATTAAAAAGTAATTAAATTATTACTTAATTATTATTAATTACTTGCCATCACTCACAACTTTTGACTTCTTCTCTTCATTATTGAAAGCAAACTAAAGAAATTTTAATTAATAATTTTTCCAAAAATATCCTGAGTGTCTTATCACTTCTCAAAAAAAAAAGAAATATTATATATATTACCTGAATTGTGTGTGTGTGTGCTGTGGAGTTAACCGTCAACAGTCTATAGAACTTTTATGAAGAAAATGAAAGATATTTCGACATTAGCATGATAAAATAAATATTTTAAATTTAAAAATGTCTAATTAATAATATTTAGATTAAATCTCTACTTTAAAAGAAATAATAATAATAAAAAAAAAAATTAGGCTAACAGCACGCGGTGTTCCCAAGCGGTCACCCATCCAAGTACTAACCGCGCTCGATGTTGCTTAACTTCGGTGATCGGACGAGAACCGGTGGTTTCAACATGATATGGCCGTTAACTATTTATAACACATAAATTGTATCTTACTTAAATTAATTAATTGTGTTTTAATTTTAAAATTTATTTGATTTAATAATATATTTAATAAAGATGAACTATAAAATATGAATTATTTATAATACTATAAAACTATTGATAATGAAAATTTTTTAGTTACTTATTTTAAAATACTCTTTTTTCGCTTTTTTTTATATATTTATTAAATAGGTATTATTCAGTTATATTATAATACATCTTTGATTAGGAGCAATGCTAGAGGGACCGCATTTTAGGGAAACTAATTTAAACTTTTTTGTAGCCAAAAAATAATAAA
The DNA here is from genome assembly GCA_963082975.1 of Labia minor. Lineage (NCBI taxonomy): Eukaryota > Metazoa > Arthropoda > Insecta > Dermaptera > Spongiphoridae > Labia > Labia minor. Next base: position 114,047,381 of record OY720344.1, read on the forward strand.
TCATAATATAAATATAAAACATTTTTATAAAATAACGTTTTTCCAATGGACTAAAAAGAATAAAATAATTTTTCTATAAGCTTGACAAAGTTTATGGATGAATTGCTTCATATTCAACGAAAAACGTTGGGCGTATTTAGTTTAATTTATTTATATGAACAATCAAGTCAAATTTTTGTAATAATAAAAATTTTATTAAACACATAAACTGACAAATTTTTTTATCATGCAATAAAATTGATAGTTTAAAAGCTAAGAAATTAATATTTTATTATTTTTCACTGTAATATACTTATATCAAAGTATACATCAAAATTTAAAAGAATTTTTATTACATTTACATATTATCAATCAAATCCAAAATGGTTGATTATATTTGAAGAAATAGTGTTACTTGTTAATGAAGTGTTTTAGTGTGGTATTCATCTGATATGTATGAAAAATAATAATGGCAAAAAATATATTGGTAGGGAGACCGAGTGGGAAACGTCCACTTGGAAGACCAAGGACACTGTGGTTGGATAATATAGGAAGGGACGTGAGAGAAATGGGAGAGGGTAGGGATTGGAGGGTTGTGGCTCAATAGGGATACTTGGAGAAGTGTGGTTGCTGCGGCAAAGAACTTTCGAGTTCCGTAGAGCCACTGAGATAGATAGAATATCATTTATTTAAAAATAATATATTTAATTTGGACAGAATAACTTTTCAAATTATTATTTTTATATACTTTCCTACATGGTTTTCCTCTTTCATTGAGAACAAATAATAATAAGTTGACCTGTGGCCAGGTCCGAACCGACCGACGATTTGAAGTAAATTAATTAGCAGCTACAGAAACAATTTCAAATAATTTTAATATATCTATTAATGTAATAAAAAACAGATATGGATACATAAATAATAAATATAACCATTTTTAATTTTATTTTATTTGTAATATATAGGCTGTGACGTCATGAATGGCTGGATGACGTCATATAATTTTAAATCAAGAAAAAACTAATAAATATGATTTTCCCGAGGATAAAACCAATACAAAGTGCATGATTCGTGGTGATATATAAAAAAATCTCCTCATGTGAAATTTGGTGTGAAAATAACCCTTCCCTTCCTATCGTCAATCGCTAATACTACCACTTCCGGTTTCCGGATTTGCACCAAAAGTTGATCAATTCATCCCACTGATGCATTAAGTAAATATACCAAATTTCATCAAAATCTGTTGAGCCGTTCAGGCTGTACACATCTATACGGACAGACGGACAGACATCATGCTAAAAATACTTTTTTCTGTTAAGAAAATGCATGATTCGTGGAGATATGTAAAAATCTCCACATGTGAAATTTGGTGTGAAAACAATACCTCCCTTACTATCGTCGGTCGGTAAAAATTATTGTATCTTTAAATCACTTTTAAAAACTTAGTTCATTATAAGCCCAATTTCAGGTATCTTATATTTTAAGCAAAACAAATAACAGGCCACTTGATCGAAATTCGACAAGTGCACTCATCTGATTATTTTTAATGACTTGATGTAAACTAATTTCAAAACAAATAATAAGAAATGAGACTTAAATATGTTCATTCGTGATAATCATAGAGCGAATGAAAATAAAGGCACTTCGTTTGTCTTGTTTTTTTTTTTGATATACCTATATTATTTGATCAAATCATTGTGCCTGAAAGACCCTATCCCTTTATATTTTTTTTACCCTTCACTTTTTCCGATTGATCTCCTTTGTTTGTTTTCCTGCCTATCTAATATTTATTTCACTTAAGAACGTATAAAAACCAACCCTCAATTGTGGCTTTTTTCACTTTTTTCAGATATATATATATATATATAATTTCTTGATGATTTCACTTTATAGTAAAGTGGGGAAAATCATAGAAAAAGATTTTTTTCTTCTGGTTATTATTATGAAGAGGGATTCATTCATTTGTACGAAAGGAGAGAAATGAAAAACAGGGACAGTTGCCTGCTGTGTAAACATACTTTTTTGAATTTTTTTCCGCGACAAAAACCTGAAATATACAATCACCATTTACCCTCTCTCTCTTTCCATAGTCATTTTTATATATATTATCATTGCAAATCTATTATATGTCATTTGTGTTGTCATTTCGGAGCCCCTGTCACGCCATTTCTAAATCGATTTGCTCTTTCTTCTTTTGCCGGCCAGAAAGCAAACCAACCAAACAACATGTTTAGCAACTAAAATAGAATTTATTTATTTATTTATTATTTTTAAGATAAATTATTATTTTCATTATTTTTGATGAAATTAAGTTTATTTTTTTTATTTAATTCTATATCAAATTGATATTTTTTTTTTTTCAAAATTCAGTTTGTCTACTTTTAATGACCATCAAATTCAAACTAAACGACCCAATCTTTAAGCAGATTGATAATATTTTATTATAAGCTGCTAGTTAACAAAAGTAATGTTGTTTTGCGTAAAACTCAGACTCTAAATTTGCAATGTGAGTTACAATTTAATAATTTTCCATGAAAATTAAATATTATCAACCATTTTATTAACATCACATTGAATAGAAAATTTATTATAAGTATAGGTTCATATTATTTAATGACCATTAATTTAAAACAAAAATAATAAGCTGGAGTGTCTCTACTCGACTATCTCGCAATTTTAATTAGATTAAATAACATATATTATATTTAAATTAAATTTAATTAATTATAAATTATAAATTAAAATTAATAAATAATATTTATTAAACCGGCGCATGTTTGGCTCTTTGTTGATGACACCACAACACGTGATTTGCTGTGTTAAAAAAATTAATTCCTGTACTTTCAGCAATTCAATTAAGCTGATATTCTATATATAGCAGTTTTATACAATTTTTAATCATGTGAAAAACTATCAAACAAATATCTTTATTTTTAGAGGAAAATAAATCAAAACGTTGTAGGTAATGACCCTCCTCCCGTTGAGCTACATTTCTCAAACGTTGATAGAAAACTACGAATTTTGAATAATGCCCTTATACCAAATTTCATGCTCAACCCGTTTTTGCGTAATCTTGTCTACATACATACACACACACACACACATACACATACACAGAGACATTTTTCTCAACCTTAGTGAAAATGATTCAGGAACCTTCAAAACGTATAAAAACATTAAAATCTCGAAAATTTTCGAGGCGAGATAGTAAAAATAAATGTGATGAGTATTCAATATTATTTTTATCCATTTTAAATATATAAATTGTTTTATTAATTAACAACTCGCTACAAGTCTATTTATCTTTAAGTCCATAAAGAAAAATTACAATAAATTTTCTTCTGTATATTTTTTTCCTCATGTCTTAATTATTAAGTTGAATGATTGGAACAACCTCTCCCTAGAAATAATAATTTAATCTTCTCTTTTCTTTAAACACTTGTAATTGGATATAAATTTATTTTCAAAAAGAAGTATCACTACATCACACACTCCGCCTCCCCCGCGTCTAGACATTCCATTCTAATAATGAAGAGGAAGAGTAAGAAGAAGAAGAAGAAGATAAAGAATTCCTTCATTAACATTGAACAAATGAATAAATAAATAAATGAAATCCCAAGTTCAAGTTCATTAATTGTTGGTAAATTATTAATTTAAAATAAAAAATTAATTAGTTTTTCGGGTGGTGAATTTTTTCTCGTTATTGTTTCTCCTCTTCTTCGGAATGGTAATATTATTTATTTTTTAAGGCTGCACGTGTTTATGACTTCCAAGGCATCTATCAAAGACTGACTCGCTTTTATGACAGGGGCTGTGTTTGTCCAGCTGAGGGCTTGACCTTCCAGGTCCTCCCGCTTTTTCTTTGGGCCCCAATCTGACGGGGTCCCGCCTTGACATCCGCGCCCTGCCCACTCCTTTTGTCGTGCAAGACGACCTACGATAGACATCTGGTTGGTACTTTCTTGTTAATGGCATTTGAATCTCTGCCCATAATTGAAAGGGACATTAGAAATTCCATGTGCATTGAGGGTATTTTTACTATCGCGCCAGAAATAGTATTGCGATCATGAAAATTTCGATGTAGAGATTTTGATGTTTTTATACGTTTTGAAGGTCCCTGAGTCATTAACACTAAGGTTGAGAAAAATGTCTGTGTATATGTGTGAATTTAGACAAGATTACGCAAAAGTGGCTTGAGCTAGAATCATGAAATTTGGTGCATTATTCAAAATTCATAGTTTTCTATCAACTTTTGAGAAATGTAGCCCAACCAGAAGAGGGTCATTACCTACAATGTTTTGATTTTTTTTTCCTCTAAAGTGACCGTAAAAATAAAGATATATGTTTGATAATTTTTCACATAATGAATAATTGTATAAAACTGCTATATATAGAATTTCAACTTGATTGAATTGCTGAAAGTACCAGAATTAATTTTTTTAACACTGCAAATCACGCGCCAACAAGTGACGTGGTGCCATCACCAAAGAGCCAAACATCCGCTGGTTTAATAAATATTATTTATTAATTTTAATTTATAATTAATTAAATTTATTTTAAATATAATATATGTTATTTAATCCAATTCAAATTTGCGAGATAGTCGAGTGGAGACACTCCAGCTTATTTATTTTTCAAATTCCATTATTTTTAAAATTTTATTATATCGTAGATATTTTCAAATATACTACAAATTCGATGAAATAAGATTAAAATAAATATAATTAAAAAGAATAATATATTAAAATAAATTAAATAATTTTAGTATAGTACTCATATATAATTGGTACAAATTAAATTTGATAATTTACTATTGACTAATAATCTTAAGAAAAAATGTAATAAATTTAGAAGAGACAGGAGAGAGTAATATTCACATTCAACATTCTTCTTGACTTGAAAATCACACTCCAATCCTTTCTTTTGAATTCAATTGAAGGGAATTTAATGGGCAACGACACAACCCTCTCTCTTCATTAAATAGTATTGTCATTTCAGGTATAACTTGGAGCATGGCAACTTTTCATTCCATTCATGTCGTAATGGAAAAATTGATTTTAAATTAAAAAAAAAAAAAAAGAAACGATATATTAGAATAATTAGTTAAAAAAAAAATTATTTGAAATTTCAATTAATCTATAATATTATAATGATAACTTTTATCTGTCCTGGATAATCCAAAGATATTTTCTTGGAATTTGTAAAAGTGATAAATCAACTGCTTGGTAATACAATTTAATTTTTTTTTTTTTTTTATAAAATTGTAAGTTCAATATTTCTTATTTAACATAACTAAAACAAGTTGATGACAAATCGATTTCAATTTGTCAAAAGAGTGAACAGACATCGGGACAGACAGACACCAAGTGAAGTTGAGAAAAACGTTATAATAATAATGTGGTTCAGGATAGTTATATATATATATATATATCTTTTAGAGATAATTTAAATTCCATTTTTATAAGATAAAGAATTAATTATTAAACAACGAAAGAAACTTCTCAAAATATTGAAGTTAAAAATTTCAATTCTTTAAAAAAAAAAAAAAATTAAATAATTTATATATATACGGCTATGTTTCTAGGTATATAATAGTAATATAATAGTTTGAACTTAATATTATTAAATATTATGGAATATATATATATTTTACTTATATAATATATCAAAATGCCAACTTTTATTAAAAATGAAAGGATTTTTTTAAAAGTCAATTGTGTTGATAAAAAAAGGCTTTATGTAGGCAAGGCAGGCTTTTTATAAGCAATTAGTATTAACTGAAATAATATTCTTTGTTTAATAAAATTTCTAAATTGTCAATGATATTTTAGAACTATAATATAATTTTTAGTCTTAGAGGCGAAAAAGGAAGAAAAAATGGAGTTTTTTTTGTATATTGCAATAAAGAGGATGTAGTCTACGAATTCCAGATGCTCTCATCCCGCAAATAAGGAAGTAAGAAAACAATTCCCTACAAAATCCTATTTAACATCCGTAATAATTTCTATAATTATAGTCTACTGCTCAAATATAGGATTCCAAATAGATTTATGTTAAAGGTTTAATCTACTTAAAAAAGTCTGTGATTTTCTTTTGTTTTAAACAATTCACATTTTCTAAATGTTTACTAATTCCAATATTTCTTCCTCTGTTAACGTCCCTGCTGTGACTACTTCATCATTGCAAGTAACGAAGTCTTCAAAAGTAATGTTTCACCCAGACATGTGCTTATTCCATTCTTCAGGCACATTATTATCTTCTTCTTCAATGATTTCTTGAGGTTCTGAAGAAAAACCACAGGTTCTAAAGCATTTTTTTACTGCAAGGGGTGTAACACGTTTCGCAAAGCTTTGTCCACCATCCCCATTGCTTGAAGAACATTGATAGAAGAAATCGTATTTTCCTCCATATCAGCTATCATTTTTCTAACAACTTCTTTTCTGTATAATGTTTTAAAATTTTTAATTATAACCTGATCCAAAGGTTGAAGTTGTGATGTTGTGTTTGGTGGAAGAAATTGTGCCAATACAGAGATTACTTATTTAAGTTATTGAGGTTATGTATTTTAAGTTATTGAGGTTTTGGGCTCTGATGGGAAGGGAACATATTATTTTTTGAAGTTCTAGAGGTTTTTAAGTTACCGAGGTTTGAGTTATCGAGGTTCTACTGTATATGGTATTATGGACTAATATATTGCTAATATAAGTATTATTTCATATACATATATAAGCGTAATTTTGTTCTCTCTGTCTCTGTGGTTCTACGGAATTCGAAAGTTCTTGGTCGCAGCATCCATATTCCTCCAAGTGTCCCTATCCTGAGTCACAACCATCAAATTCCTACCCTCTCCTATCTCTCCATTCCTACATTGTTCACCCACCGCGATTTTGCTCTTCCAAGCGGACGTTTCCCAATTGGTTTCCCCACCAATATAAAAATACCATTTAGAGAGAGATATTTTGGTGGTGAACTCAAGACTAATAGTTTGAAAATTGCATTGTTCATTATTTTTGTTACTAAAAATATTTTATTGATACTAATTATTACATCTTTATTTATTGATCTATGATCAAGTCTTATTGAATTTATAATATGTATTATACCTTTTAATTATATTTATTATAATTTACCATTTTCAAAGATATAATTTCAAATAGTAATCTAAAATAATAATCCCATAATTTTGGAAAAAAAAAATGATAATCCAAATATGAATAATAGATTGAATGTTTGTCTGTCTCTCCTTCTCTCTCGGTCTTTGCTCATTAGTATCATTTGTTTCCGTTTCTTTCTATTGAGAGTATTCATGCGATCCATCCATTCCACCTGAGAGACCACACAAGAATTTTCCCCACACAGGATTCTAATTGTCCACGCTTTTTCGGACACCACTCAAAATCATCTAGATCATTTATCATCGAAACAATTAAATTCGGCTACTTAATTAAAAACGTTGACTTTGATTTTAATCAAACAAATAAATTAAATTTTTATTTAATTCAATCAAAAAAAAAAAGAATAATAATAATTACTATTCTTATAGCGAAGGGAAAGTATAAAAAAAAATATTAAATAACAATATAATTGTATTTTTTTTCTTTTTGAAAAAAAAAAAAATTCTTCGAAACTTTTCAACTAATGAACTATTCACATTAAAATCTAATAGATTATAATCTATATAAAATGTTTATGTGTTATATTCAGGGAAATATTACGAAGTCATTTTATATACAAGAAATAAATTCATTAAAAAATTGATCTCTGATCTATAAAATGAATAGCAAGTCATGTTTAACAATATTTAGTAAATTGAATTTTCATTAATTTATTAATTTCTTTGAATTGAACTATTCCTTATTCATATTTCAGAGATATTGCTATTATTTAAGTCAGGGGTGTCTAAACTATGACCATTCGAGAGCCACATTGCATAAATATCATTTTTTTTTTTTTAGAACCAAAATTTAAAAAAGTCGGAAATATTTAAAAGTCTAATCCCAAAATCATTTTACCTTTAAAATTTAAATATTTTCATAATTTGCGTTTGGGCCGCATCTCAAAGGGTTTTGGGGCACATATATAAGTATATCATAGTATAAATTTTTAAAGATTATAAAATAATTTTAATATATTATCAAAATATACATTTTTAGTAATTGTTTTGAAATTTAAAATTTATAGAAACTTTGTTCATAAAATAAATTTTATTCGTTTCATTTATTTTTACTATCTCGTAAGAGATAGTATTGCGATCACGAAAATTTTCGATGTTGAGATTTTGATGTTTTTATACGTTTTGAAGGTTCCTGAATCATTTTCACTAAGGTTGAGAAAAATGTCTGTGTGTGTGTATGTGTGTGTGTGTATGTAACCAAGATTAGGCAAAAACGGTTTGAGCTAGAATGATGAAATTTGGTACATGAGCATTATTAACAAAATTCGTAGTTTTCTATCAACTTTTGAGAAATGTAGCTCAACCGGAAGAGGGTCATTACTTACAACGTTTTGATTTTTTTTCCGCTAAAGTGACCGTAAAAATAAAGATATATGTTTGATAATTTTTCACATGATTAATAATTGTATAATATATATATATATAGAATTTCAGCTTGATTGATTCGCTGAAATTTCCAGATTTTTTAACACTGAAAATCTCACGCTCCAACACGTGACGTGGTTCCATCAAAAAAAAGCCAAACATGCGCTGGTTTAATATTTATTATTTATAATTTATAATTAATTAAATTTAATTTAAATATAATAATTTTGTTATTTAATCCAATTCAAATTGCGAGATAGTCGAGTGGAGACACTCCAGCTAATTTAAATTAAGAGATTTTAAAAAGTTAATTCATTTATTTTCTAAGATGAATGTGAGTGACGATTTAAATTAATTTCAACCATTTTACTAGCCATATAAATGATTTAAAAAATAAACTTTTATATTGTATATGTCAATGGTTCGCGGTCCACATGTGGCTCTTTTTGAGTTTATTGTGGCTCAATTAAAAAATTCAAAGTTATCACAATTTAGAATTTACATATATTAAACTTGAAAAGGGCTACATCATGTGGCACATATTTTCTTTTTAAAGGAAATTTAAAATCACTAAAAGTGACCATATTTCAAAAACAACAAACGGTTTACTTTTTTTAGAACCAAATTGAAAAAATTTAAAAAAAAAGTACGAAATCTTCTAAATATTTAAAAAAAAACGGGACAATAGACTGTCCCGAAGACATTTTTGGGGACGTCGTGACAATCCTGGAAAAACGGGACATTTGGACACCCTATCTAAGTATCTCCAAGTGTGGCCATCCCTGCTATATGTCATAATAAAATATTTTTCAATTTTTATGAACACGATGAAATTTGAAATTTTGTTTGACAAGTTCCTATTTTTTTGTGAATTGACTCGAATTGAAATGTAATCTTGTAAATTAAATATAAAAATCATAGAGAAAAAAAAAAAACTTTGGAGTGTGCATATAAGAGAGTTCTCGTGAAAAAGGGTTTTTTGACTCTTTTGGCTGTTTATTTAACAGCCCTTGAACGAATTTCAGGCATGTAATCTCAGGAGATTCTATGCTTATGCTTCTAAAGACAATATTTTCGTTGGCAAATAAGCCATCTGCCTTTTGGTGGCTGAGGACAAGTGGCTGGTCGGCAGAGATAACACGTGTTGTCGATCATCGGGTAAACATTTGCGTAGGGAGTCGCTTTCAGCACAGCAACCGGGATCCTCCTTCTCAAGACATTAACTTCACAGGGGCCGACACGGGAAGTCGTTGCAGCAATCGGCGCCATGGTCTTTTTTTTAAGCTACCCCCTCCCTGTTGGAGGACACTTGAAACCTTGTGGCTGATCAGTTGCAACCGCCTGCCCCACTCACTTAACTAATTAATAGCATCATCTTTAGGAGAAGCCCATTTGCTAAAACCATTTACGAAAATACAACAAAATTTTATTAAGTCTTTATTATATACATAATACAACAAATGATTTCATTAAATATAGGGCGGTAGTGTGGTTGTACGATATGGATAGTGAATATAAATATCATAGAATTAATTTTATATTCATTGTCGGAAATTTTTCACTTAAAATATAGTACTAATAATTAATAGTTGAGTAATTAAACTAAAAAGAAAAACCAAGAAATTATAATTTAGTCATTTTAATTCAAGTTTTAAAAATATTTTGTTTTAATACTTTATATATATACCTATATATAATGGTATTTGGAAAGATAACGTCTTAAGACCATAGATAATTTAGAAATATTATTTCGTGTTTTCTGTTCTACTAAATTGATTATTCTACATTGGAATATTTAATTACTCTAAATAGGTACGAAAATTTCAATTTTCCATTTTTTTTTTGAGAGAGAGAAAGGGGAGATGATACTGATTTATATAAAAATATTAATTAAATAAAATATAATATAATAAATATTTCAATCTTTTTTTTAAAAATTTAAACAAATTTGTTTCATTCATTTAATTAAAAATGAAAGATGAAATAAACATCATTTGATGAATTTTATTTAATTTTTTTTAGTTAATAAATATTTTGATCTATAGATATTATAGATAATATTACACAACATTACACTTATTTATTTTCAATTACTTACTTCTTTTTACCGACCTTCGATAGGAAGGGAAGGTATTGTTTTCACATCGAATTTCATATGTGGAGATATCTACATATCTCCACGAATCATGCATTTTGTTAACAGAAAAAAAGTATTTTTAGCATGATGTCTGTCCATCCGTCTGTCTGTCCGTTCGACCATCTGTCTATTGTGTGTCCGTATAAACGAGTACAGCTCGAACGGCTCAAACGATTTTGATAAAATTTGGTATATTTACTTAATGCATTGGTAGCATGAATTCATCAACTTTTGATGTATATCGGAAAACCGGAAGTGATAGTTTACAAAGTATTAATTTTATATTCATTGTCGAAAATTTTTCACTTAAAATATAGTAGTAATAATGAATAATTGAATAATTAAACTAAAAAGAAAAACCAAGATAATATAATTTAGACATTTTAATTCAAGTTTTAAAAATATTTTCTTTTGATACTTTATATATATATATAATGTTGTTTGGAAATTAATTTATTTCAAATCGTCGTTCGGTTCTGGGCCTGGCCACAACAGATTTTTTTTCAATTAAAGAAAATAAATCCTTTAATAAATTATCCCTTTTACTTTTGCTTTATATTCATATTCAATATTTCTGTTAAATAAAATTTTATATATGTAATTATGATTATTGTGGTTCCTGAGTTAGAAAAATTTCAACTAAATTATTATAGAAACTCATTGCATTTCATTGTATGTATTTCTATACATAAATATAAATAGATAATAATAATAATAATAAAATAAATATTTAAAAATATTTTTTTTTAAAGAACAGGATTTGGATTTATTTGTCACAAGAGCATTTATAAATGATCAATTAATGATCCAAATGAAAGTGCCAAATTATAGCACCATCATTCAAAATTAAACAATAATAAGTTCTCTTCAATTTTCAAATAATAATAACTAAACCTTTAGATTAATTAGTATAATTTTTTGTTTAAAAATTTATTTTTTAAGTAATAAATAAAGAAAATTAAAAATGTTTAATGAATATAGTTTTTAAACTTCTAGAATTCAAATAATATTCTAGATCAGAGGTTCTTAAACTGTGGTCCGCGGACCCCTGGGGGTCCGCGAAGCCTTTACTAGGGGTCCGCAAAGCCATCGTACAGATGCACGAGAAAATGATGAGTCGGTTAAAACTTTATTTAATATAAAAGAAGCGATGGCATGGCTTTGTGAGGAAACAGAGATCAAATACCCAAATTCAACGAAATGTGCAAGAAAACTATTGCTACCGTTTCCATCTTCATATTTAGCAGAATTTTCTTTCTTCAATATTATAATTTCTAATAAAATGTGTTCTACAATATGCAAAAAAATCGTTATTCACCAATCACTGTTAGAAATATTCATCATATATCCTTGTTCTTATGAGATCGTAAGCCAGAAATTAACTAATAAAATGACGTAAAGTACCTAAAGTTGGAATGGGGTCCGTCAAAAAAAATTTTTTCAAGTGGGGGTCCGCAGAGTACATAAGATTAAGAACCTCTGTTCTAGATATATAAAATACATTATTAAGGGAATTTTTATTAAAAGACCACATTGTTTGTATAAAATTATTTTAATTTATTTATTATTATTATTTGTATATTATTATTTTAATTTAATTAATAAATAAATAAATAAATTAAAATAATTTTATACAAACAATGTGGTCTTTTAATAAAAAAATTCCCTTAATAATTATCAAAATAACCACAAAAGCTTTAATAAATACATATAATATACATATTAATTTAAAGTTTAAATATGTATGCATATATTTGAAAATTAAATGATACTTATTTGTTTTTATTTTTAATTTTTAATTTATTAATAAAATAAAAATAAATATATAATTCAACTTTTCAATCAACCTGTAGAAGCTATTTTTCTATTGCAATTTAATTTAATTGGACCGTATTAGTTGCAAATAAATAAGAATTTTTTGTTCATTACGTTCATCTCGTTGATATTTACTTGATTCCTGTCGAAATGAATGAATTATTGGATTTTAAACATTAAAATCACAAAATAGGATGATATGGATCAATCGTCAAGAACCTAATCATCGCCATGCCCTCTTCATGCCTTTCCGCCCCCTATTCTTATGTCATTTTGTTCCCTCAAGTAAACATGATTTCCTCTTCTCTGAGAAAGTCCAGTTGACTTTTCAGATTTCGGCCAAGGGGTCATTTTATGGTCATTCTCTCCTAAGAAACCCTCCCGGTGTTGGTTGAAACCAATTGACCTCCGAATCGTTTGTCATCGCATGCCCATAGTTACCGCCCCCCCCCCCCCCATTTCTTTCTCTCTCTACTTTTTTTCTGAATACCGATGGATACTCTATCCACCATCATATTTCATTTTCATTCGACTGGTTTTCAACTATAAAAATAAAGAAAAATGTTATAAAGGTAGTTCGCCTCATTTTTACAGCCTCTTTCACAAATAAATATATATTTATTTTAATTTTCAAAAAAAAAATTCCATCTTCCAAAAGTGGTGCTAAAATAAGTCGTATATAATATATATTCATATATGAATATATATATATATACATATAAACATAGATTTATTTGATTTATATTCTTTCTCAACCTGAAATATTTATGATGAGGATTTTTGGGTTAATTTTTAGTGATTTCCTTTGAATAGAATGGCGGTGTCTCTAAAAGTTTTTTCTTCTCTCGAAAAGGCGGTTATATTCTTTTTTAAGCTGGTCATTTGGAATAAATATTTGACCAAAGCTTGAATCAAGTCAAGTCCATTCTTCTTTTTTTTTTCCATCCAAGCACTTTTTTATAACGTATAGATAAAGAAATATAATAAAAATGGTCAGTGGGTTTTGAAAAGAAAGAATAATAAACGCAATCGCGGACACTTTTATATTCACCTGGATGGAGAAATAAAAAAAAATATAATAATGAAAAATGACTTAATAAACTAGTGGATAAACTCAAAATGCATTCAATCAAAAGGACTTTAACGAAAATTAAATTATATATATATATAAATATATATTTAATAAATAATAAATTAAAAGGAATTAAGAAATAATAATTTAAAAATAATGTATATATGACTATTAATATTATGTATATTAAATAAAAATAAATAATTAATTATATTTTATAAATTTGAATAAAAATTAAAAACTATTTATTTTATTCTTGGTTCAATTCGATTTTACTAAAGTTTTATCAAATTTGCATTCGTTTAATATCAAAATCTAAAATATTCATTTATAATGTGATAGACCACTTTTTTAATCATTACCCCAAAATATTTTTGTATAAGTTGATATTACCCCATGGTAAAGAGCAAAAAAAAACAAACAAAAAATCAAACGAAATCGCCTCTTTATAGCATATTTCCTATTATAGCCCCTCCCCATGATAATTTTGAAAAGAAAACAATAACTAAAAATTTGATTTGTGAAAATACTAACAGGTTTATAAAACAGCAAATTACAAATATATACTTTTTACTCACAAAAGTTTCAGTTTTACCCACAAAAATTTCATTTTTACCCCATTTGGGGTAATTTACCTCGGTTCCCCGACCGCTGTGATAGTCAGACAAAATTTACATAAATAAATACAATATATCCAATATATTTAATTTTAAAATTTAGAATTGGCTTTATACAGAAGTACTTATTTATTAATATATATTTACAATTAATTATTCTTAATATAAGATGAGGTAACCGGGGAATGACAGAGAATCCATAACGAGGAATTGCATGATCTCTATGCATCTCCAGATATAGTTAGGGTTATAAAATCGAGAAAGCTGCGATGGGTAAGGCACGTGGCAAGAATGGGAGAAGAAAGATGGGAAAAAATATATTGATGGGGATACCAATTGGGAAACGTCCGGTAGAACCAAGAACGCGATGGGTAGACAATGTAGGAAGGGACATGTGAGAGATTGGAGAGGGTAGAAGTTGGATGGTTATAGCTCAGGATAGGAACACTTGGAGAAATGAGGTTGCTGTGGCCAAGAAGTTTCGAGTTCGAAACAGAAAATAACGTTTTAGTTAGACTATCGAAAAGCTATCAGAAACTATTGACATTATGATTATTATTTATGATTATTATTAACGAATATAAATATAATACCTAAAATTTTTAAATTTTAATAAAAAATGTGTGTTTTGAAAAGTATTAAATTTAATATTATCTTCTATTACTTACGCATATAATATTATTATATAAAAATATATACCTATTTTATAATAAATTGTAAAATAATCTTTATTTGATTTGCCAATTGATATTATGTATATATTATTATGCATACTTAAATGTTTAAAAACTTTGATTATTGCAGAAAAAATCTTTTCATTTTTTAAAATTCATAAATTAAACTTTAATATAAAATTAACATTAAAAAAAATGCTTGAATATATTATTTTTAATTTTAGCGAAAAGTTTTTTTTATTTTTTTATTTTTTGTATTATTCAAAGGAGAATAAATATTTTAGTTTAATTTCAATATAACCATAAAGATTTTAATAATTAAGTTGATTTCATATATTAAAATTAATTTATTTAGTATATTTGAAATGTAAAAATATGAATTTTTATTAGAAAGAGTTTTAAATAAATATATTTAATTTTTTTAAAAAAAATTTAATTAGGATAAAATTTCAAATATAAACCGGCATTTCCAGTTGTTTCTTGGTAGTTAAATATTATCTCAAATTAAAAAGGTAATAGAAATAAAAATAATTTAAATCTGTTAATTAATTTTAATCAATATAAGTAATAATTAATGATTAAAGAAAATTTATAGGTTATGGCTAATCAGAGTGAATATTCAAAGTTAATAAATATATCTTACATATTTATATAAAAATATGTACATATTTGAAAAAATATAAATAAATTATGTTAAGGTGTGTGAATTTGAATTTTAAAAATACCTAATCTACTTATGAATTAAAAAACAAAATAAAATATAATAAATAAAATCAATTGTGTAATGAGAATATTATTATTACATATTTATCGTATTTAATTTTATATTTTATTACAATTACTACACGTATATTTAATGTCAATGTGTGAGTGTTTGCATATTTTATTATCATCAATGATACTCATCGTCATTCAACGCAAGTATATGAAAAATTGTTTTTATGATATATTTATGTAGCTATATGTATAGTATATTACTCTCAACTTGTCGTTAATTTTATTAGTTTACAGAATTGTTGTAAATGATAAATAATTCATAAAAATAATCTGTCATATTCATTGGATCTATGGCAGTGATTCTAAACCTTTTTTTTACCGCGGCACACTTTTAACGGTTTAAAAATTTGGCGGCCCACAAACAAAAAGATAAGTGAAAAGTTATTTACTTATTTACGATATTGAAAAAATTGAAAAAAGTCGAAAATGTTTAAGAGCCTGATCGCAAAAACATTTTACATTTTTTTTTTAGAATCATATTGAAAAATTGAAAAAAAAGTCGGAAATGTTTAAGAGCCCCTTTACATTTGTAAAATTTGGCAGCACATTTTGAAAATCTCGCGGTACACAAAAGTGCCACGGCACAGTGGTTGAGAATCACTGATCTATGGTATATGGTTATCAATTCTAGAAACTTTTGATAATTAATAAAATTAAATGATTGATAATTTGATGAATAAAAATGTATTAATTTTAAAATCTTTATATTGATAAAATTCTTTTACAACTAGAAAAACGTTTTATTTTTCTTTTAATCTTTAATAAATGTTTTTATTTTTAATTGAGGGTAAAACTAATATATAGATATTAGTTTAAGTTGTTTTCAAGATTAATGAGTTTAAAATACATTTGTGAAACAAAACAAAAAAAAAGGTCACTTTATCGAATGATTCATTTGAAAATAGACCGAGGGAAGTGTACGTATATGCGGGATTGGAAAGCGTAGGGGAGTAGAGGTGAATATGATCCGGGTATTTTTTTCCTTTGATGCTCCTTTTCAATTTCTCCCGAATTGGTTTCGTTACGGCTGTGTGAGCCGTTCGTTATTCGATTCTTGACTTGCGTCACATTGAAGACATTAGCTCTCATTAGCTGGACACAGCGGGGGGACACATCCCACCAACTATAATGAGCTCCAAGTCAAACAGCCCACCACCCGCCCCTACAAAAAAGAAAATGACCAGGCGTATTTTTTTTTCTCATGTCTACCCATTTTTTTTTCTCCATACTGTTTTGTATGCCAATTTTTCCATTGCTCATTCTTTCACTTTTGTATTTAATTTTACCCGTGTCAAGTTGCCTGACAAAAGCGACCATTCAAAGGCGTTGACAACTTAACGCGGTTGGATTTCTCTAAAAGAGCCGCGTCAACCGGTCAACAATCTTATGCCAGTTACTTCAATTTCATTTATTTCAAACATTTTTTTAAATGAATAGTCGTGTATGTCGTTTTAGGCCAAATTATTTATTCTTTCTTTAAACTACAAATCATCTCTCTAATGGCAGAGTACTTAATGTTTCATATTATCATATTATGGAGTGTGCTTGACTTTTATTATAGTAAAATAGAATTTTTTTTTATTTTAATTATAAATATCTACTTATATTTATAATAAATTTTATTACCGACCGACGATAGTAAGGGAGGTATTGTTTTCACACCAAATTTCACATGTGGAGATTTTTACATATCTCCACGAATCATGCATTTTCTTAACAGAAAAAAGTATTTTTAGCATGATGTCTGTCCGTCCGTCCGTCGGTCCGTCTGTCCGTCCGTCCGTATAGATGTGTACAGCCTGAACGGCTCAACGGATTTTGATGAAATTTGGTATATTTACTTAATGCATCAGTGGGATGAATTGATCAACTTTTGGTGCAAATCCGGAAACCGGAAGTGCTAGTATTGCCGATCGACGATAGGAAGGGAAGGGTTATTTTCGCACCAAATTTCACATAAGGAGATTTTTTACATATCACCACGAATGTATTGGTTTTATCCTCGGGAAAAATCATCTTCATTATGTTTTTCTTAATTTAAAATTATATAAGGTCACCAAGCCCTTCATGACGCAACAGCCTCCTTATTATGATCACGGGCAACGCCGGCTACTTCAGCTATATATTATAAATAAAATTAAATTAAAAATATTTATGTTCTATCCATATCTGTTTTTATTACATTAATAGATATATTAAAATTATTTGAAATTGTTTCTGTAGTTGAAAATTAATTTATTTCGGACCTGGACACAGGTCAACTTATTTTAATAGAATATTAAGATGGATAAATGCGACTCATCACTAAATTCTTATTCTCTGCTAGAAAATTTATTATATTACTATTTATTAATTTTATTATTATTAATATTTTTAAATTAATAATTTTATTGGTATTTTAAGATTTTAAGATATTAGTACCTGATCGACGAGCCGCGTTTCGGTACTTTAAAAAAATTATTCCTTATGAACTATGAATATTTAAGATTAAGATTATTATTTAAATTAAATAAATGACAAAATATATGAAACAATTTAAAATAATTTAAAAGAACATAAATTTAAAATAAAAATAGTCACAAAACATATAGCCCTTAAACGTACGTATTAATGAAAGACATAAAAGTATGGTCCGTAAATATAACGTAATATATATTTCGTAATTTGATTACAAAATATTATTGAAATAAATATTTTTAATTTTATTTTATTTATAATATTTGGTATTTAAAGAAATCTGGCGTTGCCCGGCGTTATTTTTTTATTATTAAAATTTCAATTTTAAATTAAGAGAACCTAACAAAGATGATTTTTCCAGAGGCTGAAACCAATGCAGATCGATTTTTATTTATAAATATCATCTATAGCTTGAATTTCAAAAAAACCCTTCGAACGGTTTAATATTTCAAAAATACAAATGATATATACCAGTATTTCCCAAAGAATAATTTTACCGGGTCGCGAAAAAATTTTAGAAATTCCTATTATTTTTTTACATTATTAGAAACTTGATTTTTATTGAAAAATAAAATTAGTGTTCTAAATAAATGTTTGTTTTTTTATTAATGAAAATTTTCAGACCTCGAACCGGGTCGCGGTCAAAAAAGTTTGGGAAACACTGATATATACATATTTTTGCTAGTATAATAAGATAAGATATATTTCTTTTAAGTTTAGAATCGAGAAAAGTGTATCATATTTACAGTCTAAAAATTTTCCTTCCTATCCTTTAAACCAGGCCTGACCAACCCAAATGACTCCATGGGCCTCTTTGATTAGGAGCAAAATGCTACAGGGGCCGCATTTTAGGAAAACGAATTTAAACTTTACAATGAATTAAAAAACACTTTTAATACTTTCTTGATGCTTAATGTTTAATGTTTTTCTGCTACTTTTCTTTAAATAAAAATAATAATATTTTAAGATAAAAAAATATATTCTCTATTAATTACTATTATTTCTAACTTTTTTCTTCCTTTTTATGGAATCAAATATGTAGTTTAAAAATTGTAGGACATATTTTAAATATAAAAATGAATTGATTATAATTATTTCAATTATATTCTCTGTTTTTGAATATACAGACGAGAAATGAAAGTTACAAAAGAAATATAAAGTAAACTAACGGGCCGCACAATTTTTCACGGCGGGCCGCATCCGGCCCTCGGGCCGCGGGTTGGCCAGGCCTGTTTTAATCTCATTCATTTATTGTTTTAGAATTTTTAACATTCATTAGTACTCTTTAAATATCCACTGTGGACTGGTTGATAGCATGTCTGTATTTCTAGCTTGTGGTTTAAGTCCCTGGCCTTGCAAGATAATTTTTCTCTCTGGACTATGAGAACGAGGTGTACATTAAATTTGCAAGATGCTTGAAATAAAAATTAGGAGCTTCAGATCATGAAAAGTGAGATACTCGTAAACGTTGAGAGGATATGATGTAATGTTCATACAACACCTCTACCTCGTTTTCAAGGACAACCTATTAGATAAGCACTGTCCTTTCATAGGATGTGCAAAAGTCTGAGGTGTTTTTATAGTTATTTATATCATTTAGTTTTAGGTATTGAAATATTGAAAAAGTCTATTATTAAGTTGATAATGCTTCTCAATTCAACAATTTATTCAATTCAATTTCATTATTTTTTCAGAAGTTCTCGCTGAAAGAATAATTACCATCCTAATTGAATAAATCTATGGTGTTGATGAATTTTTAGTTGAGAATTGTAATTAATTTGTTTGATTGATGATAGTAAACGATTAAAGAGCAAAATTCGACCCTCCCCCACTCCTTGCTCCTCTTCACTTCATCATTCGTTTCGTTTTTTCGCATTAGAACATTTCCAATTACTGCATAAATATTTAATTAATTACAAGGTTCACTTTTTTTTCTCTCTTTTTGTTGTGTATTTTTTTGTTTTTGTTGTTGTTGTTATTTTCTTTACCCAATCAACACAATATCAATTAAATCTAATTAAAGGTTCCATTGGAAATGGGGGGCCCATTAAAACCGATTCCCGGGGGACGCAGAGGCTGCTGTCATCCCACAGGGTGGTAATTAAAAAAGATTTATCTTTCTAGCTCTTCTCTCTCCAATTTTTTGATTCCGTCCGTCCTTGCCAGTGTCAGTCAGAGAGATAATGAAAATGACATTTATCATCTTTGTTAGAGATGGCCGCGCTGTTTTTTCCCCCACCCTCCTTTTTTTTTCTTTTCAATTTTCAATTAACATATTCGGTGGATGAGGGACACAGGATCTATTGTCTGAGACTGACAGGTGATTGTCCAAATCATTAGTCAGACATTCGAGGTGTCAGGGCGTGTCTCCCCTCCAGTCACTTTGATTTGCATATAAACCCTTATTTACCTTCAAGGGTTTGATAAAAAGATTGTTTTGTTTTGTTTTTTATCTAAATTTTCACCCTTCTACAGGTGTTAATGCTTATTTTAATAATTCCTCTCGCTTACCTTGTTAATTGCATAACGATACAACGAAATTAAAAAACATAAATACAGTGTTTATCTTGCAAATGAACTTTCAACGAATTTTTTATCCCCTTTTAATAGGAAAAAAAATGAATTAAACAAAATTATGAATTAAATTTTTTTAAAAAAAAGCGTGTCAAGTTAAAAGATCGATCGAACCATCCTATTTACATAACCATTTTTTTTTTTTTTAATTTAAATAATAATTCCACAAACGGTTGTTATCCTGTATAATATACATCTTTTAAAATATCGAATGGGTTTCTATCTTCTCATATAACAGATAATTTATATCGAAATAGGGATATAATATAAGCATAAACGATAGAATATCATACTATAAAAGTATAGGCTGTGAATATTTTAAATTATGGTTTTATTATATTCCTAGTGGGAAGGTATAAAAAATGCATAAAAATATAAAATGATAAACTTAAATTATCAGAAATGCATATCAAATGTCAAGCGTAATTTTATGTTTATATGGAGAGCTAAAATTTTAATTATGGTGTGTTGAAATTTATAAAATTTTTAAATTTATAAGTATTTTTTCTCTTATTAAAAATATTAATAATATATTATTATCACATTAAATTTCTACGTAAAATTGAAGTATATGGATAGGAATTCAAAATTGAATATTTAATTTTAATTTCTTTTTATGTTTTAAGGTTTCTTTCTTATTTAATGAAACTATAGACTTTTATTGTGAATAGATGAGATTTTATTGAAAAATTATTTTAAGCAA
The DNA here is from genome assembly GCA_963082975.1 of Labia minor. Classification (NCBI taxonomy): domain Eukaryota; kingdom Metazoa; phylum Arthropoda; class Insecta; order Dermaptera; family Spongiphoridae; genus Labia; species Labia minor. Next base: position 114,068,725 of record OY720344.1, read on the forward strand.
TTTTCCCTTGAAAAATTTTGACAATAATATATTCTCATTTGATGAATTTTAATTGATAAAAATTAATATAAATATTTCAAAATTAGTTTTATCTCTTTCAATCTCTCTCTCTATATATATAAATATGATATATATATATATTTTATAATATTTTTATTATAAAATCTCCGTGGTTTTTTACTATCTCGCCAGAGATAGAATTGCGATCACGAAAATTTTCAATGTTGAGATTTTGATGTTTTATACGTTTTGAAGGTTCCTGAATCATTTTCACTAAAGTTGAGAAAAATGTCTGTGTGTGTGTACTTGTGTGTATGTAGGTGTGAATGTATATAAACAAGATTACGCAAAAAAGGGTTGAGCTAGAATGATGAAATTTGGTAAATGGGCATTATTCAAAATTCATAGTTTTCTATCAACTTTTGAGAAATGTAGCTCAACCGGAAATATGGTTGATAATTTTTCACATGATTAATAATTGTATAAAACTGCTATATATAGAATTTCAGCTTGATTGAATCGCTAAAAGTACCAGAATTAATTTTTTAACACTGCAAATCTCACGCGCCAACACGTGACGTGTTGCCATCAACAAAGAGCCAAACATACGCTGCTTTAATAAATATTATTTATTAATTTTAATTTATAATTTAATTAATTAAATTTAATTTAAATTAATATATGTTATTTAATCCAATTCAAATTTGCGAGATAGTCGAGTGGAGACACTCCAGCTTTTTTTTTACTAATTATCATTTTATAATAAAGGTACTTAGTTACACAATATTATAAAATAGCATTGAGAATTTCATGTTTAAAGCTCTAAGCTTGTATATTGTCAGAAGTTAGTTTCTTACAGCTTCCCGTCAACCAATGAATTCTACACGTAACCGGGTAATGCACTTCAATGCTGAGACTTGCATTTATGACCAGTGCATATAAATCACGCTATAAAAAGAGGGAGGGGTTGGGGGGGTGTTTGGAATCACTGTGTGAGGTCCACGGCGACAGGTGGGGCTTCATAACATCCTTGTCCTGATCATTTATGCTTTTCTATTCAAACGCCCTTTCCAATGTCTGATTTACCTAAAAGGCTTACGGTATACTCGCCTTCCTCATCACAGAAGACGAATTCCAATCCCATTCCCCTCCCACCTTTCTCTCTCTTTATCTTTTTATTTTGACATTAAATTAATTTTTTTTTTTGATATACCTTGTGATTTACTAAATATATTTTCGAAATTAATATATTGATTAATATAAAGATGAAAAAAATAATAATTTAAAAGTAAAATTTTCAAATGAAATGAATTAATGAAAAAACATTTATCATGCACCTAAAAACTTTATTTATATTTGTATAATCTATTGTGTTAATAGCCCCCCCCCATTCGGTAAATCATTTTCAAAAAAGAACAAAACAAAAAATAAATAAATAAATAAATAAATATGAATTTAATTAAATCTAGAGTATTCAATATTGAAAAATAATATACTCCATTATTAATAATTATATGTAAAAATGAATCGCAAAATATGTTGGTAAGCTCATAACTCAATAACGCCTGGACTAATTTTGCCAATTCTTTTTTATAAATGAGGATCAAAATTGAAATATATAAAACAATTATTTTTCCTGTTGATCGATGACCCTGGGAGACGAGATGAGATTTAGAGTATTTTTGAGATTAGTATTGTTCGCAGCATTTATCGACCAAAGGAAGATGAGATCACAGGGGATGGCGGTGATGGCATAACGAGGAATTGCATGATCTCCAGATATAGTTAAGGTTATAAAATCGAGAAGACTGGGATGGGAAGGGGACGTGGCTGGAATGGAAGAGGCTAGAAAGATCGGCGAAAAATATATTTGGGAGAAACCGATTGGGAAATATCCGGTGGAAGACCAAGGACGCGGTGGGTGGACAAGGGAGGAAGGAACATGGGAGAGATAGACACGGTAGGATTTGGTTATTCCCGGGAAAATCGTTCAATTCATCCAAAAAAACAAACAAAAACAAAAAAAAGCAAAACATATTAACATATTTACATAATAACTAACACTCTGTAATCAACGATCATAAATGCCTTTAATTGAAGGCACAGACTCAGAGTTTCAGTTTTCCATCTTTTTAGATATATACAGTAAAGAAAAACCAAAATAAGAAAAATAAAATACAAAAAAAATGCCCAAAAAAAAAATAAATTGAAAATAATGCAAAAAAAAAAAAAAAAAAAAACAATGAAACAAAAAATAAAAATAAAAAGGAATAACTACTCGTTACTCCTCTAATATGAACGATCTCAGTTTTAGGCGACATTTCCCTTGATTGCCTCTCGTTTCTAAAATGTTATTTGTTTTAAAAATGATTTTCCTTTATTCAATGAAAATTAATAAATCGTAACTAAATAAAATTTAAAAAAATAATCTTTAAGTATTTATAAATGAGAGAGAATAACAAAAATCATTCCAAATTAATATCGATAAATAAAACTAAAAAAAAACAAACTCCGAATGTGTGTTAGGAGATAAATTTGATGCTTGTTATGAATTCGTGACTGAAATAAAACTGTCGCCAGGCGTGTTCTACTCCCCTTCCCCCCTCATTTCTTGTTCGCTTATGAGAGAACCACACCAATTCACTGAAATGTTGATCTGGTCCTCATTCTCCCTCCCCCTCCCCCCACACCCTCTTATACTGAGCCTGGTATAATATAAATGGCTTCATTTAAATAATAGAGTATAATCTGGTATAAATATTTTTTCTGTTCTCTCTCCCCCCCCCCCCGCCCTCTGCCCTGACTTCAATATTTTTTTTCTTATTCGATTTAATATGTATAATTTCTAATCCTATCAAATGCAATCAATTATATCATTTTGGATGGTATAATAAATAAATATATTTGAATAACATTGATTAATTGGCAACAAGAATATTTATAAGATAATTTTAAAATAATTAATATTATTTTTGAAATATATATAGATATATATATATAATTTTGTTTTCTCAATTAATAAAAAAAATCTAGAATGATGAATAAATTACTTTTTTATAATAAATTTAACATTTCATATAAAATCTCATTCATTATAAATAATTAAATGTATTTTTATAATAATTAATGAAAATATAATATAATTTAATAAACTCTCTTAGAATGTTTTTTATTTCTTTTTTTGAAAATGTTTTATTTATTAATAAGCGGGAGTGTCCTCCCCTAGACTTTCCCGCATATAAATAGGTATAAAGAGTCGTGAATGAATATTTAGAATGTGTAAACTTGGTATTGATAAAGAGCCAGTTCCTATTAGTTTATTGGTGTCAAATTTGATATTTGGTAACATTTATATATATATACATATATATATATATATATAGAATAAAGTGCTACTTCCGGTTAACTGATATTTTAAATGTAAAAAAAACAGATATGGATATAATATAAATATTTTTAATTTTATTTTATTTATAATATATAAGGGCTGGCTGTGACGTCATGAAGTGCTGGGTGATGTCATATAATTTTAAATTAAGAAAAACTAATGAAGATGATTTTTCTCGAGGATAAAACCAATACAAAGTGCATAACACGTGGAGATATGTCCTCACGTGAAATTTGATATGAAAATAACCCTTCACTTCCTCTCTTCGATCGGCAATACTAGCACTTCCGGTTTCCGGATTTGCACCAAAAGTTGATCAATTCATCCTACTGATGTATTAAGTAAATATAACAAATTTCATCAAAATCCGTTGAGCCGTTCAGGCTGTACACATCTATACGGAAGGACGGACGGACAGACATCATGCTAAAAATACTTTTTTCTGTTAAGAAAATGCATGATTCGTGGAGATATGTACCTAAAAATATCCATAGGTGAAATTTGGTGTGAAAACAATACCTCCCTTACTATCGTCGGTCGGTAAAAAAGAAACGCTACTTGTATAGGTAAAATGTCACTTCCGGTAGTCAGATCATGATGAAATTTGGTATCTCAATTTTTTTCATATTTTTAAATCTATATACAAAATATGAAGCAAATATCTCGAAGCAAACTGGTACTTTACTTGAAAGGTAAACGCAACCAGTGTAGGTAAAGTACCACTTCCGGTTAACCGATTTTGACGAAATTTTGATAGAAATCTACAAACTGTGAATAATATCGGTGTACCAAATTTCGAAGTCCTAGCTTGATTAGTTTTTGAGTAAATTTGCTTACAGACATTACATACATACATACATACATACATACATACATACATACATACATACATACATACATACACACAGACATAATTCGAAAAATGGTATTTTCCGACTCAGGGAGGTCTAAAACGTCAAGATCTATCGAAATCTCGAAGTCGAAATTTTTGACGATTCCAATACTTCCCTTATAACGAAGTATGCGGGAAAGTAAAAATTATAAAGAAGATGTTTAATATTTTTTTTTAATGTTATAAACATAACTATTTGTTTATTCGTTTAAATCAAAATTGATAAACTTTTTTATATTTTATAATGCTCACTTAGAAATTGTAGTCTTAATTTGAATTAAAATAAACAATTTATTTCAAGTTTTATAAATATTATTTATGTTAATATAAGTACAGTAAATCCTCGATAACTTAAACCTCGGTAACTTAAAAACCTCTATAACTTCAAAAAATAATATGTTCCCTTCTCATCAGAGCCCAAAACCTCAATAACTTAAAATACGCAACCTCTATAACTTAAATAAATAATCTCTGTATTGGCTCTCAGAAGCTGAAATCTTGAAGAAACAAGAATCAGGAGAAAGTCTTCAATGTAAAAGACGAACAATTGTCGAATTCCCTAATTTAGAACAATGTTTGTTTACTTGGTTCAAACAGTGTCGAAACAAAAACAGTTATGAATCGACGCAAAAATTCGTTTGGATTACGCCTACAGCGCCAAATTGTCGGTAGAAATGGTTTTTCGAAGCAGTTTTTGGTCTAACGTTAGCAAACGCGTCACCCACATTGTACAGAGCTTTTCCATGTTCAAATGGTTTTGCAAAATATTTCGCACCGTTCAGCTGACATCGTACATGTCTCAGCTATCTTGAATGTTGAAAAATAAAGCAAAAAAAAAATTTAAAAACATCGTTTTTCTTGGTCAGGCCGGAAACTTTTCGCCTCACCCTCGTATGAATTAAATAATTACAATGTTTATATTTTAGAGGAAATACATTGGAGGAGGAGGAGGAGCAGGAAGAGAGGGGAGGGGAGGGGGCTAATAGAATATGAGTTTTTCACTTGGAAAAAGAATTCGTTATGTTTGTATATGATCCAAGAACATAACCCTTCATTTAATTATTATTTGTCAGTAGATGATTTTCTGGATTATTTATTAAATACTTCTAAATAAAATTTGATTTATTTCGATTATTATCCTTGCCGTATCCTTCTCCTATTTCTAATTAACAAATTTCCAATCACATAAAAACAAAAGATGGAAACGATAATACGGTTCATTCATTTCCTATTCGGTTGAAAATAATGAAAATTTATCCCAACCACCACCTCCAACAAAGGTTTTTTCTTTTTTTGTTCTCCATTCCAATTTCTCTCATTACAACATCATCTCCAAAAGAATGTTTTCTTTCAATACATTTGAAAATAAATGGGTGGAGTCAATTTCCCCCTCTTCCTCACTCAATAAAAAAAAAGGAATTTTTGACCCTCCCATAATTATAGACTAAAATAACCCCCTCAACCGTCGGCGAGATTTTGTTGTTGTTGTTTTTTAAATATATTGTTTTAATAATCCAATATAAACTTTAGTCTGGATATAATTTACTAATTTACAACTTTACACCTGATCAATAAATAAGCATCTTTTGGAGTTAATTTACACTCTAAATAAAAAACTAATTGGACCTGAGAGAGATTATTATAGAAGATAGGATGAAAAATAGGGAATCTAATAATATTATTAATAGTAGTGGTGTGTATCAGCAATAAATAAGTGACCTGTAATTATTTAAATTTATTATAATATTTATATTTATAATTTTTAACTCAAATAACAAAAATCAATAGGCAAATTAGGTTCAGAAATCATGATAACAAAGAAATTATCTATTATATTATAGAAAAATTTGAATCATTAAGTTAATTTATGTAATTCTAGGCATCTTCGTTTAAACTTTTTTTTTTAACTTTTAATAATATAATAAAACTATAGATCAAATATAAAGGAATTAAAATATGATGAATGAAAAAACATTTTCATTATTTATATTTTGCGTTTTTTGTTTTGCAATAAATTTACTCTTTAAGAAATTGAAAAACTTCAATTACAATTATTAGTCTCATCATAAACAAGTCTTTAATTTTAATTTACATTGTTTATCAAATGAATAGTCATAATATTAAATAATTAATTTATAATTTTTAATAATTTATTTATTATATATATTGGTGATTATTATAGATAATCCGTAAAATTTTATTTTTTTTAGTTTTTAATTATAGTTATATTAAAATTATAAAAACTAATTTTAAAAGTACATCTTTTCTATTTAGTAAATATACTAAAATTTATTACAGAATAAAATTATATTAGATAATTAAATTCAATTATTTTGTTTTTTTTTAATTTTTATTTGAGAATATTAATATTAAATCCTTTAGTAAATATAAATATAATATAAATTTTATATTATATATAAATTGAATCAATTCTATTTCTATGTTCATACCATTTATGAAAATTAAGAATTTTTTTAAGTTTGGTCAATTTGGTTGCCTAACTTTCAGTGAATAAACTATGATTCTTTTTTCGTTTATTATATTTTAAATAAATAGATTAGAAATATTTTTTTCTTTATATTATTTTTTTTTATATTATTGCCAAATGAATTATCTATTCCATTTTTATTTTATTTATTTATTTTTAATAATAAATAAAATATATTAAAAATTAAAAAGATTTTATTAAATTTATTCGATACTAGAGGGCGTTAAATTCTTATTTCACCCTTAGGTTTATATACCTATATGTTTGATTTTGAATAAGAATAATAGAAATTTTAATCATGAATTAAAAAAAAATTGTGAAGTCAAGAATCGATCTTTAGTCTTTATAAGTCTAATTCTTAGATAAAATCTTTTTAAATGTTTTTTTTTAATTAAAAGGTAGTTCATAACAGATTCAATTCACAACATCAACATTGATTATTATTATCATTTTGGCAGGGATAATTACAAAATTTATAAATTTAGATATTCAATTTATTATTTATGTATATCAATTATATTATTATTTTTTAGGAATACTTAATTTAGTTCTTTAAACGATATGATATTAAGCTTTGGCAAAGTCGAGCCTTTATAAAATTCTTATTAAATTATTAAAATTTTTAAAATCATAAATTCTCCATGAAATGTTAAAGACATTTTTTGACTAAACCATATATATACACGAGGGTGGGGTGAAAAGTTTCCGGCCTTACCATGAAAAACGATGTTTTTAAATTTTTTTTTGCTATATTTTTCAACATAATCTCCATCAACATTGATACATTTCTCATAACAGTGTTCTAATTAATTAAATTTGATTTAATTTAATTTAAGTCTCATTAAAAAGAAGAAATACTTATGAAAAGTTTCCGACATGACCAAGAAAATTTAATTTAAGTGTCATCATCGACGCAAAAATTCGTTTGGATTACGCCTACAGCGCCAAATTGTCGGTAGCAATGGTTTTTCGAAGTAGTTTTTGGACTGACGTTAGCAAACGCGGCACCCACGTTGCACACAGCTTTCCATATTCAAATGGTTGTGAAAAATATTTTGCACACGTTCAGCTGACATCGTACAGGTCTCAGCTATCTTGAATGTTGAAAAATAAATCAAAAAAAAATAAACGAGGTCAGGCCGGAAACTTTTCACCTCACCCTCGTATCTATATATAATTTAATTCTTAAACGTGCTGTCGATGAGACAGTTACTAATTATCTATAATTAAGTGATCAATATATTTAACAATATTTAACTAGAATATGTTAATAACTTCAAAGTTTAGTATAATCAGTATTCATTTAATATAATTAGAAAAATTATAAAAATACTCTTACAAATAAATAAATTATATTATTATAGTTGTAACAAAAACTAATTTAAAATCACTTTTATTTTATTTGCCTTCTAAATTTAAAGGAATTTTATTATATCTTCCCAGTTATTAAAACTATCACTTTGCTAGGTTCAAATCTTTTAATTGAATCTGCAACGAAATAAAAAAATGTTGCATCTCTCCTCTCAATTTTGAATTTCTAATCAAATAATCATTTAATAAAAATCTTTTAATAAACATGTATTAAATGTAATCAACTTAGAGATTAATAGTAATACATAACAATAATAAATAGATTTGTCTTAGAATTTATATTTTGGAATTAAATTATTATCTAAAATTGAAATATCAATATTAATAGGATTGTAAAAAACAGTTTTTTAATTCTTTTTTAAATTCAGAGTGGTTTTGTTAATCCTTCGAGAGACGAGAAGCTTTCATCATCCATGAACGGTGAAGCGATGACAGAATAAAAAAAAAATACCACCCATCGAAACTATTTGATTTTAAGGGCAAAGATTAAAAGAATAGTGGGGGAATAGAGACCACCAGGTTGGTATTTTAACTAATTTTTTTTTTTTTTGGATTATATCATTTGTTACCATCGTCCAAAAAAATCTAAGATCAAAATAAATGGAAATTTGATCATTAATTATTTGATAATGTTTTTTTTCATTTGAAATCATCAAAGATAATAAGAAAAGATTCAAGTAAATCAATCCCATTTATCTCCAATGTCGATTTGTTTTTATTGTTTGTTTTCTGATTTAATGGAGAAAAAAATGACAGATTTTCGAGATGTCTTGGAATAAGAAAAAAAAAATTAATTTAACTTAATGGATGAAAAATTACTTTCATTAAAATCATTCATTTATTTAGGAATATATTTTATCCTTTTTACCTTAAGGATTTATTTATTTAAAAAGTTAATTATATTAGATCTGATTAGAGTTCCAAATTAACATAATGAGATTTTGTTTTCTCTAAAAAAGAATTTCAAATCTACATTTTGGTTAAATATAAATTAATTATAAATTATTTACCTTCGAGTTTTAACTGCGGTATTAAACTTAACAATGATGAATCTGATCTCAGACAGTAATTATGAATTTAATATTTTTATTAATATAATAACATTTTATAGAGAGATCCGGGAAACTCAAGTGCTACCATGACAATCGATAACAACTTCAAATTTCAAATTTGACTCTACATTTTATTTAGAAATTTTTTTAATTTAATTTAATTTAAGGAAATTAATAATCGTAGCCCTTGCATAATCACTGGCGCTCCAAAATTTCGTATCTCTGATATAGACAGTGATGAAAATAACTTAATATCCTACTTAACAACTAGCTGCTCATAGTATTAAATTATTTGATTTTTATTTAAATTATATATTTATATATATACACAGGCAACAGCCCAAAGATTAGCGCAACCAACAAATGTCAATATTAAACATGAACTTATGGACAAAAGAGATCGTTTTTTTAATTTTTTAATATCCACTACCAAAACAACATCAAAACAAAAATTAAAGAAAACTCCGCTCAAGGCAGATTACTAAAAAATATTTTTTTCAAAGAACTATTTAATTAATCGATAAATTAATTTTAAACTTAGATTGCAAACACCGTTCAACTAGTTAATTAGTAAATAAATATAAAATCTATTTAATATATCATCTCTTTTCTTTTAAATTAATTTTTTTTTTCTAGTATTTTAATTTTTCAAATCTATTTAATTTATATATATAATTAATAAAACATTATTTTACTTTATAAAATCCTATTCAACTTTCTTCCAACCTCTCCATCCAATTACTATCAGCTCCAAATTCTATCCATTCTTTTCTCTTCCTCTATTATCTACTCTCTGATTCCTTTAGCTTACTCATCGTTTCAAAAAAAATCTTTTGGTACCACTGTCACTAATAGTTCGTTTTTATTATTATGATGTGAAATCGTCGCCACTCTCTGCTAAGAATTTATCTTTTTTCCATAAAAATTTTATTATGTTAACATTTTTGAACGTTAAATATTTTAATAAATCCTATATATTAATATTATTTAACAATCTAATAATATATATTTATTCAATTTTTATTTCTTCTTATGAATTTGATTAAATTAAAACTAAAATATACGCTGATGGATTTATGCTTATCCTTGTGAGGTCCCAGCCTAAAGCGGCTAAATTCAAAGGCATAGCAATATTAAAAGAACGGTAAACATTGAAATATAGATTTAGTTTAATTTTACTATGAATGTAGAAATAAATTTTTTAGTTTAGTTTTATATATTAATATTAATAGAGGAAATTATAAAATTGAATTTTATGAAATTCATTATTAAATCAAAATTGGTAAATCGATAAATAAAATAATTTTAAAATATTTATAAATGATATATATATTTTATCATCATCAATATAATATAATTACTAATTATTTCATACGACTAGTAAAAAGTCTTCTTATTTATGCGTTTGGCGGACCTATTGCCTAGAGCAGTGATTCTCAGCCACTGTGCCGCGGCACTTTTGTGTGCCGCGAGATTATCAAAATGTTCCGCCAAATTATTACAAATGTAAAGAGGCTCTTAAACATTTCCAACTTTTTTTCAATATGGTTCTAAAAAAGGTAAACCGTTGCCATGTACCGCCAAATTTTTAAACAGTTAAAAGTGTGCCGCGGTAAAAAAAAAGGTTAAGTATCACTGGTATAGACAAATCGAAATTCTTTTTATGTTTTTTAAAAATATTATATAAAGGTTTTTTCTGTACATTGCACAGAATTTACAAATTTTTGACTACCTACGTTTCATGACCTGGAGAAATCAAATATGACTTTAGAATTTTACATAACATAGACTCAAAATAATCTGATTACTATGAAATTTTACTAGAATATTCCTAATATGGGCAACAAAGCTTTCAGTTGACAATGGAATCTTAATGTGTGGGAGGGGAGCAATCAGTGGTGTATTGGAAGGGGAACGCAGGGGAACGACGTTCCCTTACCTTTTTTCAGAACCGGAACGCGTTCAACTACTTTATCATGTCCCGACAACTCCCACTAAAATATAATGTTAGAATTTCTTTTGTTGTATACGATACAAAAAATAAAAACTTATATGGAAAAAAATAGTTTGCTAAAAATATGACTTTTTTTGCTCCCACTATGCGTTCCCTTACTTCTTATTTTACCAATACATCACTGGAAGCAATGCATCTTCTAATATCAAGAGAACATCTATATGGATTCTAGTCAAATAGATTCATTCAATCAAAAATTAATTTATATAAAATTATTCGTAAACTTTAGTAATGTCTATAATGTCAATATATTCTTAATTTGTTTTTTAAATTTTAATTTTAATTTTAACTCTCAATAAAGAAGACCAAAACTCTTTCTGTCGTTAAAGAACCCCTGAGATGTAAACTTTAACTCTACAATAAATTCACTTAACAAGTGTGCTGGCATTCATGATGCAAATAAAACACAATAGAATAATCTGATCGAACAAATTTTTAAATATAGAAACTAAGGTGTGAATATTTAAAATTTTGGTTCTGCCAATATTGACTTTCACTGCTGAAACAAAAGCTAAAACATCAAAAACAAATCAAAATGTTGGAAACCACAGGGATGAAAACTTTAAGAAGAATTATTAATGTTTCTTAATATAATTAAAAATGAAATCACCAGAGAAAGAATTAACGAGCAGAAGATGGGCGATTGAGTTAAAATAGTGATTCTCAACAAAGGAGGCGATTATTTGACTATACGATTTTGTTATTTTTTTTTTGGGGGGGGGAGGGAATCATTTTCAACTCTAAAAAAAAAGGTAAGATGATTTTGCGATCAGGATTTTAAACATTTCCGCTTTTTTTCAATATGGTTCTAAAAAAAAGGTAAAATGATTTTGATCTGTTAAAATTTATAGGGGGCGAATTATGAAGCGTTTGGTCCAAAAAGGTTGAGAACCACAAGTTAAAAGAAGAAAAGAGGAATATTATGCACATTTAATAAGAATGTTGAGATGATAAAATAGTTAAAAGTATGATGGTGAATAAAGCAATGGGTATAAGAAGCAGGGGTCGACCTAAGAGATGATGACGATTTGTTAAAAATAAACCCGGCGTCTAAAGATAAAGAAAAAGAAGAATTTTAATGTGAATTTCTTTTGTGTATATCAATATCTTCTCTTATCTTTAAATTTTTAATAAATTTTATTCGAAAAATATTAAATGAATAAATTAATATGTTCAAATTGTGTGTGTGTGAAATTAAATTATGATGATCACTTTCAAAATCTATATATATATGTAAATAATTGAATATCTTATACTAGTATACGGTATAAAGGTAGTCATAAAATAGAAAATCATCAAATCTATATATTTAAAAGACAGTTCTATCAAATACTCCTCCTAAACGACTTATGTGATTTGGGCCATTCCAATGCCATTGGATAGCCCTCGTGCTAATCTATTAATAGCGTGAAATTCATTGGAAAACAATAAATACTTTTTGAGAAAAAGTGAAAAAATAATTTTTTTCTTATTTTTTATTATTTTTATATGTGACGTCACAGCCACCGCTTCTTATATATTATAAATAAAATAAAATTAAAAATATTTATGTTATATCCCAATCTGTTTTTATTGCATTAATAGATACATTTAAATTAAGAAAAACCTAATGAAGATGATTTTTCCCAGAGATGAGATCAATAAAACTCGATTTTTCTTTATAATTTCTATCTCTGGTGTGAATTTCAAAAAAATGTATCACTCGGGGGCACTCGGAGCCGAAGGCGCTCTGAGCAGCTAGTTATTATAATTTTATATTGTTTGTTTACTGTATATTGTCACATTTATGTATGTTGTAGTTAAATTATCTGTATATTTAATATAATTATTATTCATAATTATAAATATTCAATTATTAATAGAATTTAATATAAATTATGAATATACAAATAATGTTTTCCAATTATCATTTTACTTTTTGACATAAAGTTTGATATTTAACACTTTTGTACAGGATACTTACAAGATATACATAAAAAGAAAATTAATTATATATTAACCGCTCAAGGGGGTACAGAGGACATAACTCCTAGTCTTAATGCGTAGAGCACTGAATCCGGTGTGAGTAGCTAGTTACTAGTATATTAAAAGGTAAAAGATTCTTTGAATTTATTAATAAATCATCTATCATGTTATTTCTAGAAATAATATTTTATCGAGTTATTAATAAAAAATTATAATGATACTAAACCGTCCATATATTTCTTATTTGCATAATTTTCACACAGTTTGTTCCCCTTGGTGCCATACCCCCACATTTTGGGCTCTATATCTCATTATTTATTTTGATCCTTTATTATAGCTATATTTAATCAAGAACATTATAAGTAATTCATCTTCAGACTTAATAAATAAATATTTATTAATTTCTATATTTATAATTTATTAATTCATTATAAGCTTATGTATTTATTATATGTATAATAATTTTATTTTGACATTCTTTTGGCATTTCTTCAAATATCAATTAATTTACTTAACTTTCAAAGAATTTCTTTATTAATATCGAAATCGTTTTTCAAAATGAATCTATCTGACTGCCAATGGGTTTCACATTTCTAAAGAAATAAAATTGACAATTTATTAAAATCCATTCATCCGGTAATGGAATCGGATTTGTGTTAAGATGAAAACTAGAGAAATGAATGGGTAATCGGAGCCGGAGGTGGGGTGTGAGAAGGGTTGGGGGCCTACCGCATTACGGCTTAAAGTCAGCCATTTGCCATCAGGCGATCATTAATAATACGGAGAGTGGCTGACGGTGTCCTTAATCCTTGGATTCTAGTCACCCAGGTAAAAGACCACTGACGAACATCAGAGAGAAGGAGGGGGGGGGGCAGTGTGGGTGACGACCAGACCCACCGGGTTGGCCAACCAAACGACATTTATCAAACGATAACCGTGCTATAGAAAACACCACGAAGGGAGGGGAAAACAATCACTCCACCTGGAAAAAAAAGTTCAATGGTCAATTGGAAGTATCGCTCTCCCTCTTCATTATCAGCTTCGGCAAAGGAAGGGACCACCATAAAATCACACGCTTCTTATCCAACTACAAGCACAGTTACTTACTTAATCTCATAATACTTTTAACAATTTCCAATAGAATTAGCCATTTATGGAGATATACCATAAATATATAATATCATATATATATATATTTGAAATAAATTAATTTACAAAAAACATTATATACATATATATAAAGTATCAAAATAAAAAAAATTTTAAAAACTTGAACTAAAAATGACAAAATTATGTTATCTTGGTTTTTATTTTTAGTTTAATTACTTAATTAAATATAGTACTAATTAATAATTAAGAGAAAAATTTCTGAAAATGAATATAAAATTAATATTTTGTAAACTACCACTTCCAGTTTCCTGATATACATCAAAAGTTGATGAATTGATGCTACTGATGCATTAAGTCAGTGATTCTCAACCACTTATCAAAATGTGCCACCAAATTATTACAAATGTAAAGAGGCTCTGAAACATTTCCGAGTTTTTTTTATAAAAAAAATGGTAAACCCTTTGGGACCACTTTTTTCAATAAACTTTTACACTTATCTTTATCTTTGTGTGTCGCGGGAAAAAAAGGTTGAGAATCACTGCATTAAGTAAATATATTAAATTTTATCAAAATCCGATGAGCCGTTCATGCTATATACGGCTATACGCGCTCACAACGGACAAACGGACGGACGGACAGACATCATGCTAAAAGTATTTTTTTTTCTATTAACCAAATGCATGATTCGCGGAGATTTGTAAAAATCTATACATATATCATATATCATATATCATTATTATAATTCACACAGTGCTTTTAATAAAAAAAATAAAAAATAAATAATATTCATATTAAACTTAATTAATTTGTATTATAAATTTTTATTCATATTTATTTATTTATTTATAATAATAATAATAATAATAATAATAATACGGTTTTTTGAAAAAATGTTAAAATGTTTTTTTTTTTGTAATAAATAAATAATTGAAAATACTGAACAGGAAATTGAAGAAGTTCTTGAGCACTCGAAGAATCATAATGAATCAAATTCCTTTTAAAGTCCAAAAATAACTTTATGTAAAAAAATACAAATGAAATATTTCAAGGTGATTTGAAAATTTCCCAAAATACAAGATGTGTCGTTATTTTAATTCAATTATCATAATGCAGAAACATGAAAAAGTTGCATTCCCTTTGAAATATGGTAAACGATGCAAAGAACTTAGCCGCCAGAAAAACACCTGCAATCTCCCTCTCTCATTCCTCTCGGCATTACTTTATCGTTAAATCATACAAATTGATCCGCCTGGTGAAATTAAATTTAATTGAATTCGAGATTCTTTCTAAAAAAAAAAATATATATCCCTTATACCTATATACTTACCTACAAAGAAATAAAAAAAAACTTGAGAAAAAAATACAGAGTGACAATTGTGGGTTAATTTGTCACGGGATTTTAAGAGTCCGAAGAGGGTAAAGAGGAGAGAAGGGATGGTTTCATATGTAAATGCAGTTCTTTTATCCGTTCGTTGGCCGATATTAATGACGTTGAGATTAATTATTTACTCGGATGGTGAGATTTAATCCTCTAACAACAAACACGGTGAGCAAGAGAGGGAGAGAGAATGAAAAAAATGGAGAGAGATTAATTAATACGTATTCAAATTCATATATCCAATTTTTTTTGTTTAGATTTTGAGGAGAGTAATCACTGTAAATTGAATATTTAAAAAAAAATACTCATTGAATAGAATAGCTTTTAAAGAATTACCATATCAATGGATTTTGTTGTACAATCGAGAGGGGAATTTTTTTTTAAAAAAAAAAAAGAACAATCTACCTGCAAAGAATCATCCAATCAATTAATCTTAAAATATAATTTAATTCAAAAATGTTTTATGTATCCAAAATTGGTAAAGTAAAAAAAATATTTACTTATTTTATAGAGATTAAATTTAATAACAGTTTTATCTCACCTGTGGCTAGGCGCAGAACCGACCGACGGTTTGAAATAAATGAATTTCCAGCTACAGAAACAATTTCAAATAATTTAAATGTTTCTATTAATGCAATAAAAAACAGATATGGATATAACATAAATATTTTTAATTTTATTTTATTTATAATATACAAGAGCTGGCTGTGACGTCATGAAAAATCATCTGTATTAGTTTTTTCTTAATTTAAAATTATATGACGTCATCCAGCCATTCATGACGTCACAGCATGGTCTTACAAATATATAATATAAATAAAATAAAATTAAAAATATTTATGTTATATTCATATCTGTTCTTTATTACATTAATAGATATATTAAAATTATTTGTAATTGTGTTTCTGTAGCTGGAAATTAATTTACTTCAAACCGTCGGTCGGTTCGGACCTGGCCACAGGTCAACTTATTTTCTTCTAAAGTGACCGTAAAAATAAAGATATATGTTTGATAATTTTTCACATGATTAAAAATTGTATAAAACTGCTATATATAGAATTTCAGTTTGATTAAATCGCTGAAATTACCAGAATTAATTTTTTAACTCTGCAAATCTCACGCGCCAGTACGTGGCGTTGTGCCATCAACAAAGAGCCAAACACGCCCTGGTTTAATAAATATTATTTATTTATTTTAATTTATAATTTATAATTAATTAAATTTAATTTAAATATAATATATTATGTTATTTAACCCAATTCAAATTGCGAGATAATCGAGTGGAGACACTCCAACTAATTTTATTTTTCATCCAATTTCTTATTTATCTTGTTCTCCCCCCCCCCTCTCTGGTAGTTGATTGAATAAATTTATTATCCGTGTAAAAATTGTTGAATTTAATTTCCCATAGAATTGATATTGCTTCTCTTGGCTAGATCCGATATGTCAAGTAGCAATTTCAAGCCCCTTGACTACTACTCTGCCCCGAAGAGCAGCCCTTGATAGCGATTGTATTGCAAGTAAACGACCCTATCGAATACAACACAAGTCAATCGACAAGCGCGAACAATTTTCCGAAAATACTGAGTTAATTCGCGTTTCGGAAACGGTAGATTGCAGCGTGGCATTTCGATTGCACGCCGAACAAGCATCCTCAGCCCCTTGACCAGGCATCTGCCCCGTGGAATAGAAAAACATCAAGAATAGATGAGAACGAGAGAGGAAGCCGCCGCCCCCTCGAAAGATTCGCTTTTGTAAAGCGTCCGATTAGCCACGCATCGAATCCAGACTTGACACCAAAAATGAGAACTGGAGGGGGAGGAGACCTTTTCCTCTCTTGGGGCCCGTTTAACATCCATTTATCCTACCCGAAGACGAGACAAGCTTAAAGGAGGCAAACGACCAAGATGGAGCATTTCGACAATGACGTTAATTCAAATAAAAAGTAGAATACACGCGATTTTGCACGGTCCTGGAATTAAAAAGAGTTCTTTCCACCCCCACCCTTCATCTTCCATTCAAACACCCCATTTTCATTTCAAAAAAAAAAAATAACCAAGACCAAAAATAAATAATCCGAATATTTATGAAAGGACTTTCTTTATTAGAATTTCAGTATGACAAAATTTCCTCCCCATTTGGAAATTTAGTTAAAAATTCGTTTCGGTTTGTCATTGTTGGTTTATTTCTTGTTAAACTAGAAAACGTTTCGAAAATCTTTAAAATAACGTTGAAATTGTATTAATGATGGATCGATTGGGGGGGAAAAATACTTTTATTTATATTATTAGTCATTTAATGATATGTATGATTATAAAAGTATATACATACACGGATACATTTCTCATAACGGTGTTCTAATTTAGTTAATTAATTTAATTAATTAATTATTTTAATTTAATTTAAATCTCATCAACAGTTATGAATCGACGCAAACATTCGTTTGGATTACGCCTACACCGTCAAATTGTCAGTAGAAATGTTTTTTCGAAGTAGTTTTTGGTCTAACGTTAGCAAACGCGGCACCCACGTTGCACACAGCTTCTTTCCATATTCAAATGGTTGTGCAAAATATTTCGCACATATTCAGCTGACATCGTACAGGTCTCAGCTGTCTTGAATGTTGAAAAATAAAGCAAAAAAAAAAAATTTAAAAAAATAGTTATTCTTAGTTAGGCCAGAAACTTTTCACCCCACCCTCGTATCAATTAAATACTTACAATAGTAAAAATCTGGCGATAGATAGTATTGCGATTACGAAAATTTTTGATGTCGAGATTTTAATGTTTTTATACGTTTTCAAGGTCCCTGAGTCATTTCCACTAAGGTTGAGCAAAATATCTGTGTGTGTGTGTAGACAAGATTACGTAAAAATGGTTTGAACTAGAATAATGAAATTTGGTACTCGGGCATTATTCAGAATTCGTATTTTTCTTCAATTTTTGTGAAATGGACCTCATTCAGAAGAAGACCATTACCTACCACGTTTTCATTTTTCTTCCTCTAAACTAACCGTAAAAATAAAGATATATGTTTGATAATTATTCCACATGATTAAAAATTGTATAAAACTGCTATATATATAATTTCAGCTTGATTGATAGATTGATTAAAAGTACCTGCATTATTTTTTAACACGTTGACTGGCAATCACGCGCCAGCATGTGACGTGGTGCCATCAATAAAGAACCAAACATGCGCTGGTTGTATAAATATTATTTATTAATTTTAATTAAATTTTATTTATAAATATAATATATGTTAATTAATCCAATTCAAATTTGCGAGATAATCGTGTGGAGACACTCCAGATTTTTTGATAATAAAAAAATCAATAAATTTATATTAATATTAATCATTTCATTATATATCAGTATTATTTGTTCTTTGTAAAAATAATTTTAAAATATTTTTTTTTTTTGTTCTTATTTTAATTTTGTATAAGTAGATAAAACATAATAAAAAAAATATTGAAATTATTGTCATCATTGGGCATTCTATAATATTTATTTTATAAAAATCAATTTTTTATTTTTTGAAAGAAAAAAAATTAAAATGTAATTTTTGATTCAGAAATTCAGAAATATTGAGCCCAATTAGAAAATAATTAGAAAAGCAAAATAAATTTGATGAAATGACGCTCTGCATCTGTTTTTCTATCCTGTTCCAAATTCTTTTTTTTAAAAACATCGAATTTCGGAAACTTTTCACCCCACCCTCGTATATATACCAAAATATTGTTATTCTTATTTTTCTTTCTAAAATTAAAACTACTAATTAATTTTATTAATTAAGAAATAAATTTAAAAATAATACTAATAATAATAATAAACACCTGTTTAAAGATAAAAAGACAATAATTAATAAATAAATAGGTCTAGAATAAATAAACTTGATTATATAATATTAAAACGGATTCATTTATTTCTTCTCTCTTTAATATTAGATGACAGGATATTAGGTGAAATTGTTATTGGTCACATAATCTCAATAAATTTGAATTTTTTTAAAATGATTAAATAACTACTTATAAGGAATTATAAATGACTAGGTGAGGTATTTTACATTTTCATAATTATATGTATATATGTAAATGTGTGTTGTGTGATAGTTGCCCAAATGTGGTTTACATTCCGAGGACCATGTAATTAATTTTTTAAAATAAAATAAAAATTTATGTAGATTTAACATTGATTGAATTCCAAGTAAACTAGAATAGAAAATTTGAATAAAAATACTATAACAAAAAATATCAAATTCATATTTTTACTATCTCGCCAGAAAATTTTCAATGTCGAGATTTTGATGTTTTTATACGTTTTGAAGGTCCCTGAGTCATTTTCACTAAGGTTGAGGAAAATGTCTGTATATATATATATATATATATATATGTGTGTGTATGTGTGTGTATGTGTGTGTGTGTGTATGTTTGATAATTTTTCACATAATTAAAAATTGTATAAAACTGCTATATATAGAATTTCAGTTTGATTAAATCGCTGAAAGTACCGGAATAAATTTTTTAACACGTTGACTGCCAATCACGCGCCAGCACGTCACGTTGTGCCATCAACAAAGAGTTAAACACCCGAATTATTTTTTTCAATTTTTAAATTTTGACTTGAAAATGTAAGTGTAAATGTTTTAAATTTAAATTTAATATATGTTAATTAATTAATTCAATTGAATAATAATACTATACTGTAAATTTAAATTTTTTAATTAATTAAATTAAATTTAAATATAATATATGTTATTTAATTCAATTCAAATTTGCGAAAAATGTTGAGTGGAGACACTCCAGATTTTTTAAATAAGTCTTCTCCCAATCCAGAAATTTTTTTTTTACAAATTTTAATGAAAAAGATAAAAAATTAGTAATTTTCTAAAAAATTAATTTATTAGTAATTCTAAAACATTTAGAAAAGTTACATTATTACATATAATGGTTGAAATTTCTTGCTTCAATTTATTAATTGGATTTTTACTGTAGTTTTATTTTCTTGGTATGTCGAGATGTTAAAGTCCTTCTGTAGTTGGAATACCATTTTATAGAATTTCACTTCAAGTTATGTGATTGATTTATTTACACAACGAAACAATTTTACAAAATCGATGCCCGATCAGGTCCATTCTAAGGAGATTTTGTTTTTAATGATAAAAAAAAAGGTTTCCTGTTCTTTTAAAAGGTTTTTACCGGCTCGTATCAAACCAAAGATCCTCAAATCCCCAAATGACAAGATGGTGGTTGCAAGGGCACGACGCCCACCCAGGACTGTTTCATGTCCCTTAATCGATCTTAGACCAACCGTGTTTGTCTTTTGTAAATTTTCATGATCCAACACAGCATCCTTTTCTATATTCAAAGTAGAAAATAATTTTAATAACCATAAGGCTGTTTGCCTAAATGGGGTTATGTATGCGCGTGCCTTTTTCGGGCGCCATTGGATCGATGGTGGTCTTCGGGCCCTTTGACCAGCGTCCGGTCTATTGTAGTCGGCATCGGCAAAAGGAGGCCGGCGACAAGCTTGAAAAGTCCAGCCATGCAGACACCGACGAACGACACAACAGGGATCGGGACAATTGTAAATCAGTCGGTGAGTCAGTCGGTTTGGTGTAACGATTCGCTACGCCAACCAACGGCCACCCCCTTCCTCTCTTTCCTTTTTTTACTTCCCTAACCCCCCCCCCCCCCACCCCCACCTTTCCCATTTTCTGTGTCCTTCACATACATTTCACTAAATTCACAATTGCAATCGGAAGCCCCATCAAAGACAAAAGAATTTGTCAGCAACAACTTGAACAACGTTAGATATTTATGACCGACCATTACAACACCCTTTACTGAGATTTTTTCAAAAAAAAAAAAAATAAAAAAAAACAAACAAATTAAAAATAAAAATAAAAATAAAAATCAGGAAAGAAAAAAAGTAAAAAAAGCACATAAATCAAAAATTTCTAATTTTCAAAATATCACCAAATGAAATATATTTTCATAAATTATTATAATTTATGACCATTTCTATCAAACGAAACAATAAATAGATATATTTTTGAAAATTTATAACTTGAAAATGTCACATTCAACCATCTAAATTGGATATTAATGTTCAGATTTTATCAATAGAAGGGATATATATGATCTTAGCTTCTGAACATAAATCCAACTACTATCTTGTAGTAAATAATATATCCTATATGCATGTTTAAACTTTTGACAATAGCAGAAAAATTTTTAAACTTAACTTTACATGATTTGTTAACAATAAATAACTAACTACTAGATTACATATGAAAATATATAATAAGTGGAATTTACAAAACATTATACTTGAAATTTATCTCATCAGGAAATGCCTAAATAAATCTTGATTTCTTCATCAATTATTTATTTACTATTCAAGTGCAAAGATATAGAAGAACTATAATTATTATTAAAATATTATTTAAAATATATATTTTTGAATTATAAGATATATGTATATATATTAGATAAAAGAGTTTAAATAGTTAAATTTATTTAAAAATTGAATTGCTTCTTATAAAATTGCTACAATAAATTTATAAAATATAGTGTAAGGATTTTTTTAAAATAGTGGTTCTCAACCTTTTTGGACAAAACGCCCACTTAGTAAGATCGGCTTCATAATTCGCCTCCCTATAAGATCGCAAAATCATCTTACCTTTTATTTAGAACCATATTGAAAAAAATTGAAAAAAAGCGAAAATGTTTAGAAGCCTGTTTGCAAAATCATCTTACCTTTTTTTACTATCTCGCCAGAGATAGTATTGCGATCACGAAAATTTTCGTTGTCGAGATTTTGATGTTTTTATACGTTTTGAAGGTTCCTGAATCATTTTCACTAAGGTTGAGAAAAATGTCTCTGTGTGTGTATGTGTGTATGTATGTAGACAAGATTACGCAAAAACGGTGTGAGCTAGAATCATGAGATTTGGTATACGGCCATTATTCAAAATTCGTAGTTTTCTATCAACTTTTGAGAAATGTAGCTGAACCGGAAGAGGGTCATTACTTACAACGTTTTGATTTTTTTTCCTCTAAAGTGACCGTAAAGGTAAAGATATATGTTTGATAATTTTTCACATGATTAATAATTGTATAAAACTGCTATATATAGAATTTCAACTTGATTGAACCGCTGAAAGAACCAGAATTAATTTTTTAACACTCAAAATCTCACGCGCCAACACGTGACGTGGTGCCATCAACAAAGAGCCAAACGTGCGCTGGTTTAATAAATATTATTTATTAAATTTAATTTAAATATAATGTTATTTAATCCAATTACAATTGCGAGATAGTCGAGTGGAGACACTCCAGCTTATTTTAGAGTTGAAAATGATTTCGCCACCCAAAAATAACTTATCGCCCCCCCAAAATCGTATAGTCAAACAATCGCCCCCTTTAAGATGTCGATCGCCCAGGTTGAGAATCACTACTTTAAAATATTAAAAATATGACATTTAGTTAACCGAAATCAAATTATACTAAAAATACTTCATTATATTAGAGTTAGAATGTTCAAATATATATATATATTTGCCATATGACAAATTTTAACTGAATGATAATAATATTTAAAAAAATTTAAAAAACTGTTGTTTTTGTTCTTAATAATCCCTTCTCTTTGCTTATGAAATAAAAATTAAAACGTTTTTTTTATCATTTAATTAAACATTAACATTATAGGCGTATTTTAAATCAAAATCATTTATATATAATTATATTATAAATTATCTTTCTTAATTAAATTAAAAATAAAAAAAAAAAACTTTTGATGTAAAATAAAAGAGGCAATCTTGTTGTAATATTTATTTCTCTAGATTGGATGAAAATCACACTCGGACATGTTAATAGAGTTATAAAGAGAGAGAATTTATATCGAATAGATTGTGTGGAGTGTTTATTTAAAGAATATTTAACGTAGAAATTCCAAGGAGAGAGAGAAAGAGAGATGAATCGTTAGAAAAACACTCTTTTTTCGATAATTTAATTAGAAAATGTGGAAAATGTTGCTCTCGCTTGGACAGTTGATTAGAGACAAAGCCGACAAAGCTTAACCGAATCGAGCGTTCCAAAATCAAAGAAGATACAATCAAAAAATAAATAAAATATTTTTTCATTAATAATTTGATAAAAATTATGAAAAAAATCAAAAAAATTCAATAAAGTTTATTTTGCAACTCACATCCACGAAATTGTATTTACTAGATTCTTTTGGTTATCTATAATAGATAATAATTATCTATCAATTGATTTTCTTATAAACTATGTACCTATATGAATTAAAATGTTGATTCATGACATAATTTATATATTTTTTTAAAATTAATTAATTTAATAATAAAGTACCAGGACACCGAGCCTCCGCTCGGTAATTATAATAAATGATTCCTTATTATTGTTTATTTTTTCCTAAAATATACAAAATAATTAAAAAAACTTGATTTTCATTTCAAGATGAAAAGTATATTAAAATTTGCTTGATAAAATAAAATATTTGATCTTATATTATTATTATATATACCTGATTCACCGAGCCATAAGCCGTTCAAATAATTTAAAAGAACATAAATGACTAATAAAACATATACTCCTTAAACGTATTAAATGTATTAATGCATTGAAAGACAGAAAAGTAGGCCTGTTGATATAAAATATATATATTTTCGTAAATTTGATTTATATGTATATATATAAAAAAGATATTTCTCTGCACATTGATGTGAATTTGAAAATTTTTGCATATATTCGCATTTCATGACCTCTAGAATCCAAGAGTGACTTTAAAATTTTTCATGTCTGTCTGTCCGGAAATTTTGAAGTTAAATTGGCTGATCCGATTTTGATGAAATTACATCACAATATTCTTGCATATCACAGAAATTAATATATATATGTTGTCATTCAGCAGAGCAAAGAATACAATTCAAAGAATGTTATTACTATTCATTTATTACCTCTTTTAATTTTTAGGATTATATGAATAAATAATTTTAATTTTGATCTCATAATTGGATATGGGTGGACAATGTATGAAGGGACACTTCGAGAAATGTGGATGTTGCGGTCAAGAACTTTCGAGCATCGTAGAGCCACATAGATAGATAGATAGATAGATAGATATAACATATACAATAATAATATATATAAATTCTACAGGTTAAATAACATCATGATTCACGATCTTTTAATTGTAACTCTTTTTGAATGATTTGTATAAATATATTAGATCAATCTCCTCAGAATTTGATCCAAATGCGATAATCATGGGATATAGAAAAAATAAATTGCCAATGTTGATCGTTGAAGAATCAAGTGCCTGTAAAAACGAGCGAGACGTGCTTCAATCACGCCATGCCATGCCATCCATTGTGTTAATCGAACTCAGATCGTACAAACTGCTTGGCAATAAAAGCCCAGGCTAATGGCCTGTTCGTCGTTGCCCAAATGCCTTTTGGCTTTATGATTTGCTCTTCGATCTTTTTTTTTTTTTTTGATTTTTCGAAGATAGTTACTTCAGCGATTGATGATGGGCGGCATACAAGTGGTTTATGACTGGACCATTCGTTGTCACCGGTCAGTTTACGAGGTTCGGACACCTCCAGAGAAATTGACCGATGAAAAGAAAGAGAGAGAGAATTCGGCAGGGCTATTTTGGTATATGAGTCTGAGCCATTTTGGACATTTACACTTGATGAATTATGACTGGAACACATAAAAATATACAATCAACGGCCAACTTTGATTTTGAATGTAACGCTTTGAAATTTATCTACATAAAAATGTGCAAACTCCTTTCTTGAATGTAACTTATAATGAGGAAACCGAAAAAGTTTTTTTTTAATATAGATTAGCAATAAATATCAAGTTATAAATATTAAGTTATACAGAAAGTTAATATAGAAAGGATTTCAGTTATATATTCATGTATATTTACAAAAAAAATAAGCTGGAATGTCTCCACTCGAATATCTCACAAATTGGAATTGGATTAAATATCATAATATATTATATTTAAATTAAATTTAATTAATTATAAATTAAAATTAATAAATAATATTTATTAAACCAGCGCATGTTTGGCTCTAGTGATGGCACCACGTCACGTGTTGGCGCGTGATTTGCAGTGTTAAAAAATTAATTCTGGTACTTTCAGAGATTCAATCAAACTAAAATTCTATATATAGCGGTTTTATACAATTTTTAATAGTATGAAAAACTATCAAACATATATCTTTATTTTTACGGTCACTTTAATCAAAACATTGTAGGTAATGACCCTCTTCCGGTTGAGCTACATTTTTCAAAAGTTGATAGAAAACTACGAATTTTGAATAATGGCCGTATACCAAATTTCATGATTCTAGCTCAAACCGTTTTTGCGTAATCTTGTCTACATACATAAACACATACACACACACACAGACATTTTTCCCAACCTTAGTGAAAATGAATCAGGAACCTTCAAAACGTATAAAAACATCAAAATCTCGACATCGAAAATTTTCTGGCGAGATGGTAAAAAAAATATCTTCTCTCTTTAATTTGCATTTTCTATTCATAACATCTCTTTCTAATGTCAATTCGTAATAGATAAAAATAAATTTAAAAAAATTACTAAAATTTATTATATATATATATATATATATATATATATTTAAGAAAAAAAGAAAATTTTAATAAAGTCAACTGGAAAATTGTTAATTTATAATTTTCTTGAATTAAATGTTCTCTCAAAATTAATAAAATTTATTTTCATTATAGAATTAATAAATATAAATAAAATGAGTAGTTTTAAACATCAAAATTAATTGCAATGGACCTTTAAAAATTTTCTTTCTGATTATTAGACTTATATTTAAATATTAAACAAAATATTATATAAAGTAGGTAAATCAAATTTATACTTCAAATAAAAACCATGAACAAATAAGATATATATTTTTCTATTTATTAATGTATATAATAAGACGCCTTGAAGTCAGGGGTAATAAGGTTGACTTGTAAATTCGTGGATCCGAACCTGGCAAGATAATTCGTCTCTAGACACGATTCACCCAGCCCAAGTGTTCAAAATTGGGAAATTATTTGAGATCAAAAGTAGCGGCCCCCGATAAAGGAAATCAAGATAAAGGAAGGAGAAAAACTATATGTACTAATCATATAACACCTTTACCTCGCCTCAGCGGCACACCTATTTGAAAGATGCTGTCTTTTTTTAGGATATAGAAAAATCAGAGGTTTTAAATTATTATAGCTTTGGTGGCTGTTTTGATTTATAAGGGAATTTTGTAAATAAAACCACATATTGATATTGTTTTGAATAAATTTACAATAAAAAAAGAGGTTTTTTTTACTATCTCACGAAAATTTTCGATGTCGAGATTTTGATGGTTTTATAAGTTTTGAGGTCCCTGAGTCATTTTCACTAAGGTTGAAAAAAAATTAATTAATTAATTGAATTGAATAACACTACTATACTGTAAATTTAATTTTTTTTTAATTAATTAATTAATTAACTCAATTTATAATTATACTTAATTTATAATTTAATATAAATATAATATATGTTTATTAATCCAATTCAAATTTGCGACATAGTCGAGTGGAGACCCTCCAGATTTTTATACATATAAATACCTATTTTATCTTTACTGAAAACCTTTCAATAAATTTCTAATTAGATATTTTGACATATTTTTTTTTTTATAAATTTTATCAGTCATTTGTTCTTTTTATCTATAAATCAACCCTAAAAATTAGACGTCATTGCTGTTAGATCATAACGAGAAAAAAAAAGAAACAAAAAAGAACAAATTACAATGACAAATTTAATTGGAACAAATAAATATATCGTTCTCGCCCCTTCAAGTTCTCTATACAATTATTTACGCTATACATATTAATTGAAAACTTGTTTCAATAATATAAATTTTTCATTTAACCAATTTAAAAATTATTTCCGTGATTATTTATGTGATTGTTAGTTGTTTCATCCCAGAGCAACTCCTACTCCATCCTCCAAAAGAAAAAAGAAGGACAAGATTTGAATCAAATTAGATGGAATAAATATCTTTTGTTGGATATTTCTGGTATTTATTCATAAATAATTGGTAGAGAGAAAGGGGAAACAAATCGTTGGATATTGAATAGTCATTCATGCATTGAGTTAACTGAACGATAACAACTGATTAACATTCCAAACGAATTCGAATATTTTAACAATTTCTGTTTCGATGAAGAGAGTAAGAGATGCAGAGAAAGGAGATTGGATTATTCATCGAGAGAGGGAGAGATGGAATAAATAGAAACATGACATATCGTATCAGGTAATATTGAAACATTGGAGATAAAAAAAATAAATAAGAAGGTAAGGATTTTATGAAAATTATATATTCCTCTCACAACGCACAACATTCTTTCCATTCAAACACTAAAAAATAATAATAATAATATTAATAATATTAATAATAATAATAATAATAAAGCAAAAACAATTTTTTTTTTAAATATTTTAAATATTTTATCGTGTTCATTGAAATTAGATCATTAATTATATGTTACATGTTTGTAAAAAATACAAATATGTATTAAGTTTAATCTATTTTTTATGTTATTTAATAAAATAGGTATAAGAAGTTAAATCAATATTTGTAAAAAAAAAAAGTTTTAAAACACTAATTAATTATAGATATAAAGAAATTATTTTTTTAAATCCTTGATTTTTAATTTGTTTTTAATTTTTTTTAACATTGAAAATATTTTATTAAAAACTTTTTAATAAGTTTTAAATATGAATAATAACCTGTTAAGCAAAAAAAAATAAATAAATAAACTTTACTTCTCCATAAAAACAACATTCTTCATAAATATATTAAAAAATAACATAATGAAATTTAAACTACAAAAAGAAAATGAAAATTTTCAATTAATATAATAATATTTGTTTTAATACTTATTTTAACAACCAACTTGAATTTTTTTTTAACAACAAAATAATCGCAGTTGTAACATTTCATATTTATTACCGACCGACGATAGTAAGGGAGGTATTGTTTTCACACCAAATTTCACATGTGGAGATTTTTACATATCTCCACGAATCATGCATTTTCTAAACAGAAAAAAGTATTTTTAGCATGATGTCTGTCCGTCCGTCTGTCCGTCTGTCCGTCTGTCCGTCCGTCCGTATAGATGTGTACAGCCTGAACGGCTCAACCGATTTTGATGAAATTTGGTATATTTACTTAATGCATCAGTGGGATGAATTGATCAACTTTTGGTGTATATCCGGAAACCGGAAGTGGTAGTATTAGCGATCGACGATAGGAAGGGAAGGGTTATTTTCACACCAAATTTCACATGAGGAGATTTTTTTATATATCACCACGAATCGTACACTTTATATTGGTTTTATCCTCTGGAAAATCATATTTATTAGTTTTTTCTTGATTTAAAATTATATGACGTCATCCAGCCATTCATGACGTCACAGCCTGGTCTTACATATATATTATAAATAAAATAAAAGTAAAAATATTTATGTTATATTCATATCTGTTTTTTATTACATTAATAGATATATTAAAATTATTTGAAATTGTTTCTGTAGCTGAAAATTAATTTACTTCAAAACGTCGGTCGGTTCGGACCCGGCCACAGGTCAACTTATTTTTTCTTGATTTTATATTATTTTTTTTTTTCATTTTAAAGATAATTAAGATAATTAAGATACAAATAATATTGAATTCATCTAATTTAATGAGAGATAATTTCTTTGTTTTCAATTTTATTATTTGATTATTATTATTATTATTATTAATTAATTTATTAAGTAACTTAAAAGAAGCATTTCATTTGAACTGCATTAAAAAGTAACCCACTTATCCCCTACTTAAACTACGATATATCTAGGGTGACCATATTTCGAAAACACCAAACCGGGGCATTTGAAAAAAAAAATTACCTTTTTTTTTAGAGCCATATGGAATGAAAAATCGAAAATAAGAGTCAAACTGATTGTGAGAAATCGTTCGTCGGACCTAAATATTTAAAAACCGGGAAAATAGGCTGTTCCGAAAACATTTTTCGGGACGCCGGGACAGAACACCTAAAATCGGGACAATCTCGGAAAACCGGGACGTTTGTTCACCCTAACTATATCTTTAAAAAATTCTGTCATTCACTAAAAAACAATCCTTGAAATAAATTTTCTAATAATAAAAAAACATTAAATGACTCTATGCATGGACGACATGGTTAGAGTATTAAAAGCGTGAAGGTTTAATAAAAGTCTATTTTTGAGGAAATCGATTGGAAGACTGGGTAGACGAGAAGGAAGTACCTGAAACACCGAGCTATCGCTCGACCCTTTAACAAATTTATACAATTTATTATTATAAACTTTAAAAATTTTACAATTTTTTAATTATTTATTACAATTGAGTTTCCCATCAAAAAGTTGTTTCCTAAAATGGAACAATTTAATTAAAATAATTTGATTTTCATTTCAAGATGAAAAAAATATTTTCAAATTTATTTGATAAAATATCTGATCTTATATTATATATATATATTGTTATATTTAGATGTGGCTTCAGTTTTATATTTTTCAATGTAACAATAGCTTATAGACTGTTTCGACCAAGTATTACTGATAATAATATAAATTCTGAAATTAACACCTGTACTTTTTGAACTAAATCAAATTTATTTAATATTATTAGATCAAATTTATTCAACCATTTATTTGCAATTCCATCCTTTATAATTGTCACATGAATTATAAGTTGCTAACTTCATGAATATTTTTTTTTTGGTTGAAGAATGATAAATATATTTCGTAAATTTATTCTATAATATTATTAAAATAAATATTTTTAATTTTATTTCGAAATTAAATAAAAGTTTTTAAAAGATTATAAATATTACATAATATTAATACAATATCAATTAAAAAAGAATAACGGGAGGCAAATTTCAATATGGATGACGTAATTGCTGACGACATTTAAATTTACTATTTAAAATTAAGAAAATACTAATATAGTTTATTTTTCCTGGGGCTGAGACCAATACAGTTCGATTTTTCTTTATAAATTTTATCTATGGTGCGAATTTCAAAAAAATTCTTAGAGCGGTTTATATCTCAAAAATATACAAATATATATATATATATATATATATACAATTTTTTCTAGTATAATAAGATAAGATATAAGAGATATGGGAGAAAATATGAGTTGGATATGTTCATTTGGAAGATTGTGGTTGTTACAGCCATGAACTTTCGAGTTCGGTATAGCCACAAAGATAGATTAGACAAAAAAAAAAACAATCCTTACAAACTTCATTCTCAAAGTCTGTATTCATTTTAAATTAATTATATTATTTTAATTAAAATTTCGTTTCAAAAAATAATTGTGTAAATCGTAAGATTTTTAGTATCGGCAGATGTTGATCATTATAAGACATTCAAGATCGTTTCAAAATACTTACTTGGTTGAATATATTACCTAGATATTGGATTGATAATCTTGTATTGCAAATGTTACAAGTATATAATGGACTTTTTCTAAAAAATAGGGACTTACTAACGTTGAATATACTATAACAAAAGGAAAGATCCCATTTATCGTTCCAAACCTGAAGTTAAGCGTATCATGTTAAACCGGATGGATTTTAGAAGATTATGGTTGAATAGCTGAGAATCAGATCATTTTCCCCCTCAGGTCAGTCATTCCAGAGGATTTTCTTTTTTTAATGAATGAAAATCAGATAACTAAATTTGGATTTTGCCAATAATCCTTTGCTACATACTAGCTATATATATTTATTAATATTAATCAGTATGGATTAAAAATACTGCCTTTTTTAAATTCATCATTATATTGTAAATTTTTTTATATCATATTTAAATATTTTTCTTATTTGAAATTATTTAAAACACATGCATAGAAGAAGATAGACTTGGTTTCCTAATTAAATATTTTTTTTTATAAATGCAATCATTATTTTTGTTGATCAATTTAAAAGTGTAATTGTTTATATAAAATATATTAAATATGAATTCACTGAATATTCCCTTAAATTCTTTAACTCTATCCTAAATAATAATAATTAAAAAATACAAATTATATTTACCTTCTATTTATTTTTTTGCTAATTTCATGAAAAATTGAATATTTTTCTTTTTTTTTCTTTATTATTTTCCATGAAAGACAAATTTCATTCTTTTAAATGTGGTTTAGCGTGTATATCTTTGTACACGTTCTCCTTTTTATTTATTATATATTAGACCAGTAATTCTCAACCTTTTTTTTTACCGCGGCACACTTTTAACGGTTTAAAAATTTGGCGGCACACAAAGAAAAAGATAAGTGTAAAAGTTTACCATATTGAAAAAAAGTGGTCCCAAAAATGGTTTTCCTTGTTTTTTTAGAACCAAATTGAAAAAATTTATAAAAAAGTAAGAAATGTTTAAGAGCCTCTTTACATTGGTAATAATTTGGAGGCACATTTTGATAATCTCGCGGCACACAAAAGTGCCGCGGCACAGTGGTTGAGATTTTAATGCTAAAGAGATCAATCGATACATAAATTTAGAATAAATAAAGTATAGGTACATTTATTATAAATAAGCCAAATAAATACTTATATTGGAATTATTAATAAAACATTTCAATAAAAAATATTAAAATTCCCCATCTCCGAAAATAAAAAAGTATTAATTAAATAGTTTTGAGATGATGAAGTGAAATAAAATTAATTTGTAATGATCTAAAATATTTTTTACAATATTATTCGTAAATGTTTGTTTTTAAATTGAAAAATAACAAATAAAAAAAAAAACGTTTGTGATGATCTTTCTAACCGATTCTAAATCCCTATTATATATGATATATAAGGTGTGAGATTTACTCTACACACTTATTTGAGACAAGTTCACTCATTCCCTCTAGCAAAAATAATTAATAAACAAAAATATTTTTTTATAAATGCAGGGAAAAAAGCAAATTCTAACTCAAATAGACATAGTTATCAAGTATAGAGGAAAAGGAAAAGAAATATGAGCTGTGGCTAAGCACAGAACTGACCTAATTACTAATTTATATTTTTTATCTTTTACGATTCTAGGATAGGTAGTATACACCAACAAATATTTTTTAAATATTTTTTTTTTATTATTAAAATTCCTATTTTAAATTAAGAAAAAACTAACAAAGATTATTTTTTCCGTGGCTGAAACCAATACAGATTGATTTTTCTTTATAAAAATTATCTATGGTGTCAATTTCAAAAATAACCTTAGAGCAGTTTAATATTTGAAAAATACACATATATATATATAAGTATATATAATTTTTGCTAGTATAATAGGATAAGATATAGATAAAGTATAAAAAAAAGCAAAATGTGCAGCATCGTACACGTGGCGGAAGTGAAACTTCTTACAATCTAGAGAATAAGATAAATTTTAGTTGAGAGTGTGAGTGAGAGAGAAATAGAGAAAAATAAAGGGATCATTTCGAAAGACATATAACAGTATAAAATTTTCGTAACAAATATTCGCTTTATTATTATTATTATCTACTCTATCATCATATCTACATTGCCTGTACTATTGTCGGTTGGTGCTTCAATTGGTAATACTGATATTAATGGCTTGTGATAACTAAAATAAGATATATATTTTCGTGATTCGATATTTTCTATATAACGTGTAAAAACAGCATCTATTGTAGTTCCAGATTTTGTTGTTGATTCCTTGGGATCGTTATTTATAAGCAGACCAAATGTTTCTCGAAGAAAGTTGATCAACGGCAACGAATCATCAGATCCAAAATTTACATTAAAATCTCCCCCGAGAATTAGAGGGATTTTATCTTCGCCTCGTTCAAGTGGATTAGCACCTGTGTGGCTATAAACCAGTAGTGAAATAAATAATATCGTCTAAATTTTGGTCGTTATTTTTTTTCGGCATAGTGAAATCTGTGGAGTAGAGAAAAGCAGTTTTAAATGCAATAATAATTTTAAATTGATTTAGTAGTGTTAAAGTAATGTTGAGATTCGGATAAATAACGTGAATGGTCATCGACGCACATAACTGTATGTGTTGGCGTGTGAATCGCCGACCATGTTCACACACACAATTACATGCGTCGGTATGCGTGCACGCTGTATATTTGACTTGAGAATTTTAATTATTTCACGATATATATCTTATCTTATTATGCTAGCTAAAATTGTATATATCTATCTATTTATCTATAACCATTGGTTCTCAAAAACCGCTCTAACGATTTTTTTCAAATTCACACTAGATATAGTATTTATAAAGAAAAATTGAGTTTTATTGATTACATCTCTTGAAACTTACAGCTTCATTATTAATTTCTTAATTGAAAATTATATATGGGTGACGTAAATGGCATCCATTTTGAAATTTTACTCCCGCCTTTTTTTAATTTTGTATTAATATTTTTTTTATATTTAAAATATTTTAAAATTTATAATTTAATTTCGAAATAAAATTAAAAATATTTATTTTTAATAAAATATATATATATATTTATTAATCCCGCTTTTTTTTTAAATGATATTGTATTAACATTTTTTTATATTTAAAATATTTTAAAATTCATTATTTAATTTCGAAATTTTATATTTAAAATATTTTAAAATTTATTATTTAATTTCGAAATAAAATTAAAAATATTTTAAAATTTATTATTTAATTTCGAAATAAAATTAAAAATATTTATTTTTAATAAAATATATATATATATTTATTAATCCCGCTTTTTTTAAATGATATTGTATTAACATTTTTTTATATTTAAAATATTTTAAAATTCATTATTTAATTTCGAAATAAAATTAAAAATATTTATTTTTAATAAAATATATATATATTTATTAATCTCTCTCAAAAAAAAACAACAAAACAAATAAATGTCTTTGAAAGATGGTAAAAATATCTTTGTAATTATCAAAATATCATAGACCAGCAGTAAGAACAATTGTTTTTACTCCCCGAGTTCGAAGGATCGAAACTCGCCGCGTGCATTTTTTTTTTAACTATTTTCGTGATTTATTTATTCATTGTTCTTTTATTAATTAAGTTTTAGATAGTTTTATAATTTTTAATATTTTTTCAATAAAATATTATTTAATACATTTAATAATTGTAATAAATAATTAAAGAATTGTATATCAATATTTTTTAAAGAGTAGAGCGAGCTCGGTGTCTCAGGTATTAATATTACCAGCCAAATCCAATAATAATGAATCATTTTTTACTATCTCGCCAGAGATAGTATTGCGATCACGAAAATTTTCGATGTTGAGATTTTGATGATTTTATACTTTTTGAAGGTTCCTGAATCATTTTCACTAAGGTTGAGAAAAATGTCTGTGTGTGTGTGTCTGTGTGTGTGTGTGTGTGTGTGTGTGTGTGTGTATGTAGGCAAGATTACGCAAAAACGGTTTGAGCTAGAATGATGAAATTTGGTACATGGACATTATTCAAAATTCATAGTTTTCTATCAACTTTTGAGAAATGTAGCTCAACCGGAAGAGGGTCATTACCTACAACGTTTTGATTTTTTTTCCTCTAAAGTGACCGTAAAAATAAAGATATATGTTTGATAATTTTTCACATGATTAATAATTGTATAAAACTGCTATATATAGAATTTCAGCTTGATTGATTAGCTGAAATTACCAGAATTAATTTTTTAACACTGCAAATCTCACGCGCCAACACGTGACGTGGTGCCATCAACAAAAAGCCAAACATGCGCTGGTTTAATATTTATTATTTATTATTTATAATTTATAATTAATTAAATTTAATAATAATTTTTAAATAATATAAATAATATTTAATTATAATCTAATCAAAGAAAATAAAAGTTTGAATCTATTTGATAGTTGATCTTTTTACATATAATTAATCTCAAATTAAATATTTTTTAATATTAAAAAAAAATAACAAATTTCATATGTATATTTATTTTTATAAATGTTTAGGCAAATTTTGAAATTAATATATATTTAAATTCAAATTGTATTTAATTGCGATATCTACTGGACAAGGTGGAGATCTCGCCCTCTTTTGATCATAAGTCATACTAATTTTTATTCTTTGACCCAGTAGAAGCTGAGAAATATTATTCCGCCTCAACGTACTCGCGCGCATGCGCGCCATGGACTTTGGACCAGGCGAGTGGGTATTAGAACGAAAGACAGCACAAAAGCAAGACGCTGATAGCCTCTTTATCAAGAACGAAAGACCGGACAAAAGAAAGACGCAGATAGCCTCTCTCTCAAGAACGAAACACCGCACAAAAGAGAGACGGAGATAGAGGCTATCTCATTCTCACTCGTTATATCTATATCTTTTTTCTCTCTTGCGTTACGAATGCGTTACGAAATTTCAATTTTTCAATTCACTCTCCATTCTCAACCAAATGTCAGGACGCCGCTAAAGAAGTTTCACTTCAAAAAATATTTTTAAAACTTGTATTAAAATGATTAAATTATATTATCTTACTTTTTATTTTTAGTTTAATTAATCAATTATTTATTAATACTATATTTTAAGTGAAATATTTTTTGACAATGAATATAAAATTAATACTTTGTAAACTACCACTTCCGGTTTTCGGAAATACACCAAAACTTGATGAATTCATGCTACTGATGCATTAAGAAAATATACCAAATTTCATCAGTTGAGCCGGTCAAGCTGTACACATTTATACGGATTGACAGATGGACAGACATCATGCTAAAAATACTTTTTTCTGTTAACAAAATGCATGAATCGTTGAGGTATGTAAAAATCACCACCTTTGAAATTTGGTGTGAAAACAATAACTTCCCTTCCTATCGTTGGTCGATAAAAATATAAGAGTACACATTTATTAATTTGGAAGTAGTATAAAGTTTTTGAATAGTTTTATAAATTTATTTATTTTCTTAATTATTTCTACTTTTGTTCTTTTAAAAATGATATCAAACTGTCTATGAGATAAAATTAGCTGGAGTGTCTCCACTCGACTATCTCGCAATTTGAATTGGATTAAATAACATAATATATTATATTTAAATTAAATTTAATTAATTATAAATTATAAATAATAAATATTAAACCAGCGCATGTTTGGCTTTTTATTGATGGCACCATGGCACGTGTTGGCGCGTGAGATTTGCAGTATTAAAAAATTAATTCTGGTACTTTCAGCAATTCAATCAAGCTGAAATTCTATATATAGCAGTTTTATACAATTATTAATAATGTGAAAAATTATCAAACATATATTTTTATTTTTACGGTCACTTTAGAGGAAAAAAAATCAAAACGTTATAGGTAATGACCCTCTTCCGGTTGAGCTACATTTCTCAAAAGTTGATAGAAAACTATGAATTTTGAATAATGTCCATGTACCAAATTTCATCATTCTAGCTCAAACCGTTTTTGCGTAATCTTGTCTACATACATACACACACACACACATACACACACACAGACATTTTTCTCAACCTTAGTGAAAATGATTCAGGAACCTTCAAAACGTATAAAAACATCAAAATCTCAACATCGAAAATTTTCGTGATCGCAATACTATCTCTTACGAGATAGTAAAAAAAATAAAATAAAATAAAAAATAAGTAATTATCACAATTATTTACAGCACCAAGGAAATGATTTCCTTTAATCCTTCTATAATAGAATGTTAAATTCCCAGTAAGTATTAATCAGGTGTTAAATTGGTCGAATTTTATTTAAAAAAAAACTAAATAAAAATAAAAATAAATCGATTATACAGTGATTTTCTCACCAAATCGTTTTATTAGATTTTTTCCAAAAGCTGTTGAATTTATTTTTAATTTTTTTTTCTTTTCTCTCAACCCCCCCCCCCCCCACCCTCCCAATGGCCTCCACTAACCCAACCGCCCGTACACTTAAAAAAACACTTGACTCAATTGGTCAGGTGTCCTACTTGAGTGCACTTGTCTTCACAAACCACCCCCCGCAGTTTTTACTTCCTGTTTAGTGCCCAAGTGAATGGTTCTATAAATGTGTGGCAAACACCTGATGAAGCGAAAAGTTGCCACCTGATCGACAGGAAGGAGTCACACGTGGGAGCATAGGGGCGGATAATGACTGATCATCCGGCAAAAAAAGGAGATTCCAAATTGACCCCAATAAGAGGACATACCTTAGCTCTTTAAAACAACAGGTAATGGGCATCAGGTGGAATGACAGGTTCGCCCTTATTTCCTGTATCCCACGCGATACGATCGTTGGTTACTAACCCAACAAACTAATCAACCTACACTAAACGGACAAAGTTGAATTTATATAAATTTTATTCATACTTTTTATTATTCACACAATTGTTCGTTAAATATAAAATGTTTTTATGTATAGCAATAATTCTTATAATATATAATTAAGCACGTGGTGAATAGTGAGTTTATTTAAAGTCTCTATTTGTATGGAACTACTAGTACTACAAGTAAAAGAGTAAGTGATGGCAGGCGACGAAAATTTAGAAAATGTGATGGAAATTTATTTATTCCATCTTATCTCTCTCTCTCTCCTTTTCTGACCTTCACAATTTTACTTTAAACAAGAAAATATAAGCCCTTAAAACATAAATAGATAATATTTTATATAAATTTTATATGAAAAAAGAAAATCTATAACCAACAACTTTTAAGAAAATTTCTATCAACTCAACTACGACATTTTTACCGACCGAAGATAGTAAGGGTGGTATTGTTTTCACATCAATTTCACATGTGGAGATTTTTACATATCTCTACGAATTATGCATTTTGTTAACAGAAAAAAGTATTTTTAGCATGATGTCTGTCCCTCCGTCATTCCGTCTGTCCGTCCGTCCGCAAAGATGTATACTGCTTGAACGGTTCAACGGATTTTGATAAAATTTGGTAAATTTACTTAATGCATCAGTATGATGAATTGATCAACTTTTGGTGTATATCCAGAAACCGGATGTGGTAGTATTACCGATCGACGATAGAAAGGGAAGGGTTTTTTCACACTAAAGCTAAAGGTGGCTGGAAATTAATTTATTTCATACCGTTCTGTGTATTATCATCTAGAAGGAAGAATGCACTCCTCTAAACCTCTCCAGACATAATTTTAACAATAAATAGAAAGAATATGATCCTACTTAATTAGAAAAAGAATAAATAAAGATTTTGTATATTTTCTTTTTTTTTTTGTTTCTAAATTTTACCTTTAAAGAAAAGATAATGGATAATGATGACATATGATAAAATAATAAGTGACTCTTCGTTTTACCCTTCCTATTAATTTATTATGACTATCATTTTTTTTATTTAGACTCTTTTGTCATTTCTGCTCATTCATATAGAGAATGAATGGATCGAATATGTGTTATGACCATATGACAAGACCTGATTGATCATTGATTATAATGCAGCGTTTCTCAACCTTTCAGTATTCACGTCCTAGTTTTCAATCATAATTATTATCGCACCCCCTGCTTACTATAAAATATAAACCACAAAAATATATGTATTTTGGATTCTGTTTTTACCGACCGACGATAGTAAGGGAGGTATTGTTTAAATTATTTTTAATTAACTGTCAAAACAAGAGATTTTCTATGTTTATGTATGCTTTCCTTTCAGTATTTTAGTCAATTTTTTGAAATAATATTTTCTGTTGTAATATATTCTTTCGAAGTTGAATAGATAAAATAGTTCATAAAATATGAACGAAGAAGTATGCTATCAAACTATGAAGGCATCAAAAATATCAGAATGCCTTAAGGATGCGATAAGTTCTAATAAAATTTTGTGGGTCAAGGCAAAAGTACGGATTTTTAAAACCATTGTTTGACCGATATTGACTTATAAGACCTGAAACCACAAAAATTATTCAACTATTGAAAATCAGCGAAACGGAGGCTCTCAGAAGAATAGTAAACAAAACAAGGATGGATAGAAGAGAAGAAGAAAAAAAAGGATATTCTTGTCCCCCAACAGGATGAGAATCGTTATTATAATCCATGCAAGAATGAAATATAAACTCCACCTCAAATCATTATATAAATTCAAGTGTTACAAATATTAAAAACATTTCTATTTACATGATAATTACAAAAAAAAAAATAAATTCAAGAATACAATTTCTTATTTTTTCATTCAGTCACTTAATTGGAGACTATTTCAAATAGAAGTTATGTTTTTCGTAGTGTTATATGTGTTATTTTAGTTTCTCTTTCTCTCTCGTAAAAAGTAACTACACAAGGTAAAATAAAAGTGAGAATGCAAAGAAATTAATACAATTGAAAAGTCCGTTTGATGCATTTCAACCATCGAAAAACACAATTTTTAGTATTTATATAATAGTATGTGTTCTTTAAAAAAATATGAGCTATGGCCCAGGCACAGAACAGACCGACGTTTTGAAATAAATTAATTTCCAAACATATATAAATATATATAAAGTATCCAAAAAAAAATATTTTTAAAACTTGAATTAAAATGACTAAATTATATTATCTTGGTTATTATTTTTAGTTTAATTACTCAATTATTAATTACTTCTATATTTTAAGTGAAAAATTTCCGACAATGAATATAAAATTAATACTTTGTAAACCACCACTTACTGTTTTCGTATATACACCAAAACTTGATGAATTCATGCTACTGATGCATTAAGAAAATATACCAAATTTCATCAGTTGAGCCGGACAAGCTGTACACATTTATACGGACGGACAGATGGACAGACATCATGCTAAAAATACTTTTTTCTGTTAACAATATGCATGAATCGTAGAGATATATAAAAATCTCCAAATATGAAATTTGGTGTGAAAACAATACCTTTCCTTCCTATCCTCGTTCGGTAAAAATGAAAATTTCAGTTCAATTTCTAATTTAATTAGTAAATTTTCTATATCTTTTTCATTATATATTCTAATTGAATTAATTTTTTCAATATACATCACTAACTTATTTATAAATATTACTTACATTTATTTGGAATTTTGTTTATAACACGTTGATTACGATATTTCATTTGATGTAATACCAAAATCAATTTATTATTAGTCACATTCACCGAATATCCAATTAGTTATTCACTTCTCGTATATATAATTAATTATTAACTTAATGTAATTTTTTTTTTCGTTTTTAGCAAATATCTTCTAATATTTTTTTACACGAGTTTTTTTTCTCAGATTTACGTGCCATCGGATATTTTCCGTGCCATAAATTCAAAGATAACATAAATTATTTAAGCAATATGGGAAAACATAAATGAATAAGTATATATCTACTATGTATATATATATATGTATGTATAATTTTTTAATATTTTAAAAGATGAATGATGGTACAAGTTTGTGATTATTATTTAACAGTATAATAATAAATCA
The DNA here is from genome assembly GCA_963082975.1 of Labia minor. Lineage (NCBI taxonomy): Eukaryota > Metazoa > Arthropoda > Insecta > Dermaptera > Spongiphoridae > Labia > Labia minor. The sequence continues at coordinate 114,109,868 of OY720344.1, forward strand.
TTTATTTAAAATTAATCAATTGCTAAATTTCACAAAGTATTTCTATTAATCAAGTTAAGCAATTAAATTATTTTTTTTTGTAGGGTTTAATTGGTAAATGATTTTATTTTTTTTTCTTTTATTAAAAAATGAAGTGTTTCCATTCAACTATCTCACAAATTTGAATTGGATTAATAAACTGATATATTACGTATATTTAAATTAAATTTAATTAATTATAAATTATAAATTAAAATTAATAAATAATATTTATTAAACCAGCGCGTGGTAGGCTCTTCATTGATGGAACCACGTCAAGTGCTGGCAAGTGATTTGCAGTCATCGTGTTAAAAAATTAATTCTGGAACTTTCAGCTATTCAATTATGCTGAAAATCTATATATAGCAGTTTTATACAATTTTTAATCATGTGAAAAACTATCAAATATATATCTTTATTTTTACGGTTAGTTTAGAGGGAAAAAAATATGAAAACCTGGTAGGTAATGGTCCTCTTCCGAGTGAGCTACATTTCTCAAAAGTTGATAGAAAACTACAAATTTTGAATAATGGCTGTATACCAAATTTCATGATTGTAGCTCAAACCGTTTTTGCGTAATCTTTTCTACACACATATATATATATATACACATACACACACAAACATTTTTCTCAACTTAGTGAAAATGACTCAGGAACCTTCAAAACGTATAAAAACAACAAAATCTCGACATCGAAAATTTTCTTGATCCCAATACTATCTTTGTCGAGATAGTAAAAAGAAAGAAATTTAAAAATTGAGATTAATTTCTATAAAATTGAACTTTCAATAACAATTTTTGATTTTATAATTTGTTAAAATTTGTAAAAAAAAAAAAAAAAAAATAAATAATTAAAATTTTCTATAATCACATTATATAATCTTATTTAAAAAGTATAACAAATAAATTAGAAAAAAAAGAATAATTCTATTATAATTCAACTATTTAGTACAGCCCTGGCCAACCTAAATGACTCTATGGGCCTCTTTGATTAGAAGCAATGCCACAGGGACCGCATTTGAGGGAACGTGCAACAATGTATTAAAAAACACTTTTAATACTTTCTTGATGCTTAATGTTTAAAGTTTTTATTTATTATTTTTCGGCTACTTATTTTTAAATAAAAATAATAATAACAATTTAAAATAAAAAAATTAATTAATTGCTATTATTTCTAACTTTTTTACCGACCGACGATAGTAAGGGAGGTATTGTTTTCACACCAAATTTCACATGTGGAGATTTTTACATATCTCCACGAATCATGCATTTTCTTAACAGAAAAAAGTATTTTTAGCATGATGTCTGTCCGTCCGTCTGTCCGTCCGTATAGATGTGTACAGCCTGAACGGCTTAACGGATTTTGATGAAATTTGGTATATTTACTTAATGCATCAGTGGGATGAATTGATCAACTTTTGGTGCAAATCCGGAAACCGGAAGTGGTAGTATTAGCGATCGACGATAAGAAGGGAAGGGTTATTTTCGCACCAAATTTCACATAAGGAGATTTTTTTACATATCACCACGAATGTATTGGTTTTATCCTCGGGAAAAATCATCTTCATTATGTTTTTCTTAATTTAAAATTATATGACGTCACCCAGCCCTTCATGACGTCACAGCCTCGGGTAACGCCGGCAACGCCGGCTACTTCAGCTATATATTATAAATAAAATAAAATTAAAAATATTTATGTTATATCCATATCTGTTTTTTATTACATTAATAGATATATTAAAATTATTTGAAATTGTTTCTGAAGCTGGAAATTAATTTATTTCAAACCGTCGGTCGGTTCGGACCTGGCCACAGGTCAACTTATTCTTCCTTTTTATGAAATCAAATATGAAGTTTAAAAATTGAAGGACATATTTTAAATAAAAAAATGAATTAATTATAATTATTTCAATTATATTCTCGATTTTTGAATATACAGATGAGAAATGAAAGTTACAAGAGAAATAAAAAGTAAACTGGTGGGGCCGCACAATTTTTCACGACGGGCCGCATCCGGCCCGAGGGCCGCGGGTTGGCCAGGCCTGATTTAGTATAAAAACTACCTCTACCAATTATGAACGCTGACAAATTGTTTCATTTATAAAATGCTTTGTATAAATAACAAATAAATTAACCATTCCACATAGTAATTGTATGGAAAACAATAATTTAAGAAATTGGTTGTAGCATTTTAAGATAAATCAGTTGAATAAATAGGACCGTAGCAAATCCATGTGCTTTTCACTTTAATTCAGATATATTTCTTTATTTTATATTTTCGAGTGAATTGTTTGTTCATTTTCAAGTTATTGTGAATCTCTTTAATAGAAATGAACGAGCAAATGTCGCATGCATGTTACCATTTGAAATACTATAACATATAAATAGTTAAGTACAATTAGACCTAAATAATAAATATCACCTGATAAAGAATACAAATGCACGCTCCTAATTTTTTTTTTTCTGTATTTCTTCTTTTTTTCTTTTTTCTTCCTTTTTAGGGCGTTTATTTGTCTCACGTGCTTGAAAAGGAAAAAAAAGGGGGGAAGGATAGTGGGGTCCTAAAAACATCAGCGTTGAGATGACGAGGCGTGAAATTTCATAGGAGACGATGCTGTCACGATCCTCCTGGGTCGATAATGACCAGCCGGTTGCCTTAAATCAAAAGAGTGGGTCCCAGAAATGACCAGGGGTCAACGAAAGTGGCTCAGGCTGTTGAAAATAGCACCTTGCTTGCTTTCTCCTACTCCAACCAGCATAATCGTGTAAAAATTATTAAAAGCAAAAAAAAAAAATGAATTATATAAAATATATTTTTCTTATATATATATATATATATATAAAATTAAAATAAAATACAAATCTATAATTGGTATAAACAGTTCGTGATCATACAATTCGATTAAAAAAAAATTCATGATTTTTAGTTCGTGATAACAGGCTGTCTAGAAATAATATTATTTTTCCATGATGACTGCAATTCTCTATAAAAATCAACTAATCTTATCATTCTTATCAAAGTAGGAAGAAAACGTAATAATATATAAATTATTGTTTATTTATTTTATTATTATACTAGCAATTATAGGTGTAGTGAAAATATTTGTTGACAATATGATATTAAGTACTATTATATTTATTTTTAAAGTTTTTATCATTATATTTTCTCGTGAAAATATTATAATAAATAAATAAATATTAATTTTCATTTGTTTAGCACAATAATCCAAATTTCTTAATACCTAATTTCATAATTTTATCAAAATTAAAACTACAATATTGCTATACTTCATTCCTTTTTCTCAGTGGCGTACCTAAGGGGGGGGGGGGGGCGGTGGGTGCGGTTCGCACCGGGCGGCACTTATCTTGGGGCGGCATTTTTTATATTTAGTTATAGTTGTAAAAAGCAACTTATTCATTTCATATTTATTTTTTTTCTTTCTTGAATAATAAATGATTATTATGATTATTATAAGTTTACTATTTGATTTATATAAATTATGATCAACTATATGATTTCGAATATTATTCCTCGGTATATATAAATGCATTTTAGTGTAAATTTTGAATTCTAATTCCAAGAACAGGATAATAATTTTATTTTATTGTATTCATTAAAATTCGTTGAATTCGTAAACGCATCTTTAAGATTTTGTTCGGCAAAATTATCTTCGTTCTACAAAGAGTTAATTAAGACTACAAAATCTTGCAATATTGTCAATAGAACAAGAAATTACAAATAATATAAATTTTGAGAGCATTATACACGATTTTTCTAGTATGAAAGCTAGAAGAGTAAATATTATATAAATATGTTTACGAGTGCTTACAAATATGTGTAAAAAAATTTACTCTGTGTATTAATTAATATTGATTAAATAACTTAATAATTTATTTATGTGTATTAATTTATAAAAAACCACTATTTGATTGACTTATAATAGAAAGGGCGGCAAACTGGAGATCGCCCCGGGCGGCAAAAGTTCTAGGTACGCCACTGCTTTTTCTCAACTTCCTATTACAAATGCTACAATGTAATAATTTGTAGAATAATGTCATAGTGTTTTTTTTTTAAATTTAGTACGAGGGTAATTCACAAAGTAAGTTACGTTTTGGAATTAAGACAAAACTATTACAGGAAAATGTTTTTTATTTTATCAGGAGGCGGATTTCTATGAGGAAAGAATTTCGAAGCTCGTTCATCGCTATGATAAATGTTTCAACTTTTTTGGCGATTATGTAGAAAAATAGTATTTTAGTTGCTCTTTCAAATGTATGAAATAAAAAACATTTTCCTGTAATAGTTTTGCTTTAATTTCAAAACGTAACCTACTTTGTGAATTGCCCTCGTATATATATATATTCATAACATTTAAACTAAATATATACCTACTTGATCTAATCAATAAATAGATTAAAGCAATTATATATCAGTAACAATAATTTTCATATTACAAACCTCTTTATTATTAACATTTAAAAAAAAAATAAAAGACTTGAATTATATTCAATTTGATTATTTTAAAATTAATTATTCAAAAATTATTTTATTATATTTATATATAATTCCAATTTATATAAACTTGAAATATTAAATATTATAAATGTATTCAATAATACGTTTCTGTTATTAATAAAATGAAACTACTGCTAAACTCCACATTAAGAAATTTATTATATTTTTCCACAATTCTTTAATTACTTTTTTTTAAGTTTATTAATTTATTAATTTATAGTAATTAAAACTATGATTTAAATAGTAGATATATCCATTTACATCAGTGATTCTCAACATATTTTTTTTTACCGCGGCACACGATTTAAAAATTTGACGGCACACAAAGATAAAGATTAGTGTAGAAGTTATTTACTTACCTATAGTAGACTTTGTAATATAGTTTATGATAATAATCAGGGGTCGGCAACCTATTTCAATATTAAGAGTCTGATCGCAAAAACATTTTTTTTTAGAAACATATTGAAAAAATTGAAAAAAAAATTCGGAAATGTTTAAGAGCCTGATCGCAAAAACATTTACATATATTTAAAATAAATAAGTACTTTTTCTTAATTTGAACTTTACATTTGGCGACACATTCTGAAAATATTTCAGTAATAAAAGTTCCGCAGCACAGTGGTTGAGAATCACTGATTTACATGTTTTCTAACGGTTATTTATATTGAAATTCAAAATTTGATCCATTTTTAATTCTTTTTTTTTTAACAGTTTTGTTACCTAAACTATAATAATATATTCTCTCTTAATTTGTTTTATTTAAAATTGTATAATATTATAATTCAAAAATTTATTTTTAATAAATAATTTGTATTTTTTTGTGTTAAATACATCAGGTCATTATTTTTTATCCCTCCTCCTAATGAACACATCAAGTGATGTGCTGCTTTTTTTGTTTCTTTTGACCTTTAATTGTCCCCGAGTGCTTCGTGTGTATTTGGGAACTTATTCCCATGAGAGATGGGCGCGTGGTGATGACCCCGGGGCCCTGGCACGTAGCTACCGTTGCCTCGTGACCCTGCTGGGTGACCCTTCCAAAGTACTGGCGATGATGATGGTATATACTCGTGGTCTTTCTAACGATACTTAAGAGGAGGCATCATTGAGCCGACAGAGAACACGCTCGCTGATCAATTTGTAATTTACGCTCCTCACTCGGAAGAAGTGTTTGTGTGTGGAGGGGGGGGGGTGTAAGAAAGGAATCTTTTCTTGGAAATCACTCTTAAGAAATACTAAATAATCTTTCGTGACTTATTCAAGCTAAAATAAGCACACCTTGGTTGGCTTCTATTATGTTGATAAAAATATATTTTCATGGAGATATACATATAATAGATAATAAATTTGATATTATTATTATTATATTATATTATTGAAGGGCGCCATTGGGTGTGTGGGTAGCGAACCTGCCTCACATTCACATGGTCCCGGGTTCAAGTCCCGGGCCTGGCAAGGGAATTTCCCTAGCTGGGGTATATGGCAGTGCTCCGCAACCGGTGTGACGCGGCACACTGGTTTGCCTTAAAGGAGATACATGTGTGCCGCCGCGATCAAATGAAACTTAGAAATAGACATAATTATGTAGCATAGCACTGGTATATGGGACGGAGTCAACCCAGCCCCTGGGAACAACCTTGGGGAGAAGCTACTTGATAGCGCCTCCGATCAAGAAAATCAAGGTAAAGGTTGAGAGGACCCGTTCTACTGATCATAGGACACCTCATTGATATAACCGGCTTGATAGGCGTTGTCCTTGCGTAGTACGTACAAAATCAGAGGTTTTTTTTTATATTATTGAAGAAATTCAAATTCAACTACTTTTATTTTTATGATTAACAAAAGTAGAGTTGTCGTTGATCAGAATTGTGTTCAGTTTCTAAGTTCACTAGAATTAAAATTTATTTATTTTTTTATTTATTTATATAATAAAAATAAACTTGCATATGGAAAAGTTTTAAATAAGCTATGATACAATTGAATGAGATTTAGTATAATATAATATATAGTATAATATTATTAAATAATAACAATTTTATTATTTTGCCATCCAAGAGGAGAACAACAAACTTTGCATCTACCATGGCATTGATTTTAAGTAAAATTGTCTTACTCTTATTTAAAATTATATTTATTTTATTTAAAGTTAGTTATTATAATTTATATTTATTTTTGGTTATATTTTCTTTTTTATTTGAGTAGATATGATACAAATTAAATAATTTAAGATTTAAATAGGGTGACCAAACGTCCCGTTTTTAGGTGCTCTGTACCGGCGTCCCAAAAAATGTCTTCGGGACAGCCTATTGTCCCGGTTTTAAACATTTAGAACATTTCCGACTTATTCTTCCAAATTTTTCTAAAAAAAAAGATAAACCGTTTTCGGGACTAGGCTCTTAAACATTTCGGACTTTTTTCTCTAAATTTTTTCAATTTGGTTCTAAAAAAAAAAGGTAAACCGTTTGTCCCGGTTTGGTGTTTTCGAAATATGGTCACCCTAGTTAATCCTATTGAAACTGAAGATTGAATTTTCAAATATTAATTTATTACTTAAATTGATTTTTGATTATAGGATATTCACACATCAATAACATATTTTAATAATTAATAGTATATATTCCAAATTAATAATTTTTATTATGTAAATCAATGCCTAATTCATTTACTTTCATTGAAGTATAAAACATCCAATAATTACTATAAATTTATTTTGTAATCGAATAAGATTTTCTTTCTATTTTTTTTTTTTTGGGATTTTCAAAACAAAAAATATCGATGAAGAAAATAAATTGAACATCACTGAATCAAAATAAAAACTTTGTACATACTTGTATTTATCTACATAATCATAAATAAAAAAAATAGGAGCACATCCGTAAAAACCTTGTGTGGTCTATATATATATTATTCAAAGGTAAATAATATTTTCCACGAATTATTTATATTAAATATACAAAAAGATTGAAAATTAAAAATCTCAAAAAAAAAATATTTTCATTAGATGGTTTTATATAAAAAAAAATGAAAAAACTTGTATTATCTTGAAATCTACATATTTAGCTGTGCCAATGGCAAAGTTAATAAACAAATGGGCGTCTAATTGATAAACGCTGCTTATAAAACGTCTCATTAAATTCTATCTCTGTTGTTGAGTTGTTGATTTGACGACACCGAGAGGATGGCGTTTTTTTTTTATAAAGCGCCATGGCATTCATTAACTATGTAGGTGGTCTACTAGGTATTATAAATTTTTTTCTTAAATAATCTTAATCATTATTTGTTTATCTATAATTTGAGCATTTTTTCCAAATTCAAATTGTCCTCGATTTTTGTTAATAAACGTTTAACGATAATTATATAATAAATTGATTTTTTTTGAATAGATAAAAAAAACGTTTAAGCTGCTTAATCTATCCAGCTGCCATAAAATCAATCCTAAATATTGATTTTTTTATTATAAGCATTTATAAATAAGCTCTGGTGGGCCTCTGATACGTATCTTTAAAGAAATTGAAATAATGCAAAAATTAAAAATATTTTATACTTATACATTAACACGTACCACCGGTGGCTTATACCGCCACATAAAATAAATAGACAAATTATGGAGCCGGCGGGAACGTGTTAATTCAATAATAAAAATGTCACATTTTATATTAAAATATAGAATATTTTAATTTATTCCAATTCTAATAATTTAAATAAATATTTATTTCATATTGAATTTATTAATTTTAATTTACATTAATCTAAAATATATTTTATTTGAACATCAACCATGTATGAATATATAAATTATTATAATATTTAACAATATTCATCTTTTGTATAGAAATTTTGATTTTCTTTTTTATCAAATGACTTAATGCATCCATCTTTTAATTTTTTAATGAATAAATAATTGTGTAGATATTTTATATTTCTAAATTGATTAAATTTCCCATTTAGATAAATGTAGATAAAAAAATCTCATAAACAAGTACAAATTTAATTAATTATATAATATTCTGTCAGTATATATTATATACACCTATAAATATAAAGTATGTAAGTATAAAAACAGATATTAAATAAAATTTTATCTTTAAGTTTAATCCGTTAAACTGCTTAATTCATCACAGCTGATGAAAGGCACGAACTTTGTTAAGAATTTTTATCTTCAATCAAATCAAATCACTAACCAGAAGAGGGAACAAAACAAAAAATAGGCAAAAATAAATCAAAAATAAAAGACAAAAAAAAAAAATTAAAAAAAAAATGAATGTAATAATCTAAAAGTCACGATTTGGATATTTTTCCCTCATCGTCTGCCTAAAGATTTCATTAAAATTAAAATAATCCAATCTTGAATTTTTTTTTTGATTATAATAATTTTTCAAATGTTCATTTGGGATAAAAACAGTTTAATAATAATAAATTTTGTATAAATTTCATTTTATTTATATATTAATAAATACTATCTTCTAAAAGAGGCTTCGCCGCTCCTCGCACCTAGACAGAGGGCTCTGCCCCCTGTACCCCCCAAGCAATAAATAGTATTTGGTTGAAAGTCTGTATGCAATCCACGAAGTATATAGATAAACTCCTTCTTTGTTGATCACTTTTGAGTAGCATATCTTCTTTTTCGACTTTTAAATTGTGTATATACCATATTAATTATTTTATGCAAATTTCTTTATAAATGTCCTCAGAAAAATGAACATTGTTTAATTTATATGATCATCATAGGACATTTTAGTAAAAAAAAATATTTAATAAAACTAAATAAAATAGGCTACCTTAAAAGTTTTTACTTCTAGTTTTTAGTGATATTTACTACGAATACAAAGAAACAAAATATGTCAAGGAATAAATAATTCTATAAAATATCTGCATAAAGAAAATAGCAATTCAATATCACCAACAAAAATTTATACTTATTTTAGTTGTGAACCTAAACTTCAGTTTAACTCAGGGATTCCCAAAGTGATCGATTTCTATGACAACCTGCAAGGGGTCTACTTCAACGAAAAAATAAATTGGGGTCAATGAAAATGGATCTCAACATACACAGATATTACCTATTTACTTGCATTATACTATCTTATAATATAAAGACATAAACATTATTTATAAAAGTACTTTATAAATATGAAGTAAATAAGTAAAATTTATTATATATGTTTATAAAATTGTAAGTTGTAGGATGTAGGCATTTGCTTTGTGGTCGCAATACATTTTGAACTTTTAAAAACCTGCACATAATGATATACCAGTATCATCAGTAAAAATTCTTTTCAATTTTTGTCTCAAAGCTTCGCGAAATTGCACTGAAATGTTCAATTTGTCACACTATAATTACGAATATGAGACAAATTATTCGTTTCCTAAATCATGAAAAGGAAAGTGCTAAGAAAATATTTAAAAAATATAGTTTATGACACAAAAAAACAGACTGGACATTATTTGCAGGGGAGATATAAGATTAACTTTACAAAATTGATGGCAAATGTTGATAATTTATTATTAAAACATCAGGTTCACCACTAAAAACATTTACTTATTTCTTAGTTTATTTTATGTTACGTATATTTTATACAACAGACACACAATTTTATTTTGAGTAGTTTTAATATAAATTTAATTAAAAAATGTATAAAACTTAACATATGTTTTTTCTTTAAGTTTTTAACACTAATCTTCACTAAAGTTAGAAATTTACAAAAAATCAATATCAGGTAAGTAGGGGGTCTATCCAAAACCGAAAAACATGTCAAGGGTCTACGACACATGAAAGTTTGGGAACCTCTGGTTTAACTTAAACAAATATTTTTGCCGAGATAACCATCGTGCCCTTCTTTCTTTAGTCAACGATTTCTCTCATTTGGATCTTCGGTTTCACTCATATATTCAAAACTTCACAATTTTATAACGTTTTTTTTTTTTCAAAATATAAATTTAAATATAAAAAATATTACAAACTTTGTCTTAAATAAGAAAATACAATTAAATATTATTTAATTTAATTGAAATTAATTTAAAAGTAACAATCAGAATATTAAAAAAAAAAAATTACCTCAAAGATTCAATACAATTTGAAATTTGTTTTTTATTCTTAATCTGTCATGGTGGCGTTGACAAATGGCAATTGAATCTTTAAAATTAAATTAGAAATTATAAACATTCTTTTTAATTTTATATTCAGTGTCAACTTCTTAACTGAGCCACCAGCGGCGCAGTTTAATATACACACATAGAAAGATCTAGATCTAGGGTATTATATATATAAATATATATTGACTACAAAAATTTCAGCTGAAAAAGTTTAATTATAAGGAAATAGGAATAAACCAAGTCAGATGGTAGGCAAAAAAATCATGCTTATAAATTGTGTAGCATATGATTGTGAAAACTAATTTATTCCTGGTATTTCCGCTAAACCGTTGTTTGGGTGCTAAAAATTTAAATTGAGAAAAAATCATTGCCGTCAACAACGTTCCAATGCCAACATTCTATGATTTTGCCTATGAAAATACCGGATATAAATATAAACAGTGCTTTCTTCTATATAGCGGAGAGTTTATAATTATTAGAATAACTTTAAATATTTTGTATTTTATCATAAAGCATAGAAATAATTATTGGAAATTTTTCTAAAAATTTTTAATTTGTAAATATAAAATTAATTATCTTTTTTTGTTCACAATCTCGAATTATCTATCTGTCTGTGTACCTAGAGGTGAGATTGATAATCCAATGAACAGCATTTTTGAAAAAATATTTCCGTACATAACCTGGATTCCAGTTGAATAATTATGAATGGCAATTTAGTTTTTGTGGGCATTTTATTATCCCTTTCATGATCATAATATTTATTTATTTATATGATATTTATTTATTACCTACGAAGATATATTTAATTGATTTGTTTGTTGTGATAATATTTTTATATGCTCTGTGTGTGGTAGGAAGTAAGAATATAAAAATATATAATTGGTAGCAAAAAAGGTTTGAACTTGGAAATTTTTCCAGCAAATTATTAATATATTTGATTAAAAAATTAATTATATTCTTTGTGTTCAAGAATTTTGATAATATTCATGTATTTTATAGAAAATATTTTTCTAACTAATATCTAAAAGAGAAAATGAAATATAATATATATGGTGTATGTAACAGCGCTTCTGATGGCGAAACATTGAACTAAGAAAATATATTAATTATGACTGAGATGCAGGACTGATTACCTTCAATATTAAAATAAATTAATTAGAAAATCTATGAAATTGGTTTGCATCGAATAAGGACTTTAAAATCGATTTCTCTGCATTTTAGGAAGGCCTATTTTATTATACATTTTATCTACATTTTTGTATATTATAAAATTAAATTAATAAAATTCTCTGCATTTTAGAGTAAATCGGATTCCTAATTTATACAAAAGCTAACCTTAAATAATTATAATAAACATCATTATAAATCGATTTTAAAATCCTTATTCGATGCAAACGAATTTCATAGTTTTTCTAATTATTTTATTTTAATACTAGCTGCTCAGAGCGCCTTCGGCGCTCTTCACACCTAGACGGGGGCTCCGCCCCCTGTACCCCCGAGTTGTACATAGTATTTGGTGGTTGAAAGTAGTAAAAGGTTTTCATCCATTTTGTTTCAATCAGTATATTACATAAAACATTCATTTCTTTTTGTGTTCTTATTTAAAAAAAAAGCAAAATGTGCAGCATCGTACACGTGGCGGAAGTGAAACTTCTTACAATCTAGAGAATAAGATAAATTTTAGTTGAGAGTGTGAGTGAGAGAGAAATAGAGAAAAATAAAGGGATCATTTCGAAAGACATATAACAGTATAAAATTTTCGTAACAAATATTCGCTTTATTATTATTATTATTATCTACTCTATCATCATATCTACATTGCCTGTACTATTGTCGGTTGGTGCTTCAATTGGTAATACTGATATTAATGGCTTGTGATAACTAAAATAAGATATATATGTTCGTGATTCGATATTTTCTATATAACGTGTAAAAACAGCATCTATTGTAGTTCCAGATTTTGTTGTTGATTCCTTGGGATCGTTATTTATAAGCAGACCAAATGTTTCTCGAAGAAAGTTGATCAACGGCAACGAATCATCTCAGATCCAAAATTTACATTAAAATCTCCCCCGAGAATTAGAGGGATTTTATCTTCGCCTCGTTCAAGTGCATTAGCACCTGTGTGGCTATAAACCAGTAGTGAACGGTGTATGAAATAAATAATATCGTCTAAATTTTGGTCGTTATTTTTTTTCGGCATAGTGAAATCTGTGGAGTAGAGAAAAGCAGTTTTAAATGCAATAATAATTTTAAATCGATTTAGTAGTGTTAAAGTAATGTTGAGATTCGGATAAATAACGTGAATGGTCATCGACGCACATAACTGTATGTGTTGGCGTGTGAATCGCCGACCATGTTCACACACACAATTACATGCGTCGGTATGCGTGCACGCTGTATATTTGACTTGAGAATTTTAATTATTTCACGATATATATCTTATCTTATTATGCTAGCTAAAATTGTATATATCTATCTATTTATCTATAACCATTGGTTCTCAAAAACCGCTCTAACGATTTTTTTCAAATTCACACTAGATATAGTATTTATAAAGAAAAATTGAGTTTTATTGATTACATCTCTTGAAACTTACAGCTTCATTATTAATTTCTTAATTGAAAATTATATATGGGTGACGTAAATGGCATCCATTTTGAAATTTTACTCCCGCCTTTTTTTAATTTTGTATTAATATTTTTTTTATATTTAAAATATTTTAAAATTTATTATTTAATTTCGAAATAAAATTAAAAATATTTATTTTTAATAAAATATATATATATATTTATTAATCCCGCTTTTTTTTTAAATGATATTGTATTAACATTTTTTTATATTTAAAATATTTTAAAATTCATTATTTAATTTCGAAATTTTATATTTAAAATATTTTAAAATTTATTATTTAATTTCGAAATAAAATTAAAAATATTTATTTTTAATAAAATATATATATATATTTATTAATCCCGCTTTTTTTTTAAATGATATTGTATTAACATTTTTTTATATTTAAAATATTTTAAAATTCATTATTTAATTTCGAAATTTTATATTTAAAATATTTATTTTTAATAAAATATATATATATTTATTAATCTCTCTCAAAAAATATGAAATACGTTTAATATTAAAAATAAATAAATATACATATGAAATTTGTTATTTTTTAATATTAAAAAATATTTAATTTGAGATTAATTATATAAAAAATTTTAAAAAATTCAAAAAAACTTAGCTATAATATTTGACATATGATAAGGTTAATTACAATTTTTTAATAGACATCCTTAATAAATAGAAAAATAATAATTTTTAAATAATATAAATAATATTTAATTATAATCTAATCAAAGAAAATAAAAGTTTGAATCTATTTGATAGTTGATCTTTTTACATATAATTAATCTCAAATTAAATATTTTTTAATATTAAAAAAAAATAACAAATTTCATATGTATATTTATTTTTATAAATGTTTAGGCAAATTTTGAAATTAATATATATTTAAATTCAAATTGTATTTAATTGCGATATCTACTGGACAAGGTGGAGATCTCGCCCTCTTTTGATCATAAGTCATACTAATTTTTATTCTTTGACCCAGTAGAAGCTGAGAAATATTATTCCGGGTCAACGTACTGGCGCGCATGCGCGCCATGGACTTTGGACCTAGCGAGAGGGTATTAGAACGAAAGACAGCACAAAAGCAACACGCAGATAGCCTCTTTCTCAAGACCGAAAGACCGGACAAAAGAAAGACCCAGATAGCCTCTCTCTCAAGAACGAAACACCGCACAAAAGAGAGACGGAGATAGAGGCTATCTCATTCTCACTCGTTATATCTATATCTTTTTTCTCTCTTGCGTTTCGTAACGCGTTACGAAATTTCAATTTTTCAATTCACTCTCCATTCTCAACCAAATGTCAGGACGCCGCTAAAGAAGTTTCACTTCAATATATTTTAATTTAATCACTATATTAATTATATATATTATTATTGTATATGTTATATCTATCTACCTATGTGGCTCAAAGATACTCGAAAGTTCTTAGCCGCAACAACCACATTTCTCCAAGTATCCTGAGCCCTTGTTCCATCTCTCTTACGTCCCTTCCTACGCGTCATTGGTTTTCCAAGCGGACGTTTTCCAATCGGTCTTCCCACCAATATCTTTTTCCTCTCCCATTCTAGCCACGTGCCCTGCCTATCGCAGCTTTTTCCCTTTTATAACCCTAACTATTTCTGAAGATGCAGAGAGGCCATGCAATTTCTTGTTATGCAGTCTCCCCCATACCCGGTGACCTCATCTTTCTTTGGCCAATAAATGCAGGGAAGAATCCTATTCTCAAATACTCTGAATCTACTCTCATCTCCAAGGGTCATAGACCATGCCTCCTACCCATATAATGCAACAGGCAAAATAATCTTTTTATATATTCCCTTTGATAATAATTTTGAAGAGATAAGCCTCTTTATTGCAGATAACAGGCGTTTCCCGATTGCAACCCCGATTTAAATTCTTCTCAAATATTATTATCCTTCGTGATTACATTCAATTTTTCTACATATTCAAATTCTACATTTTGTATTTTAAGATTTTGTATGTTAATACTGTTCCACTTTGTTACTAAATATTTTTTCTTATTGCCGAATCTCCTATTATATTTAAGTCGTCTGAGTAACCTAATATTTTACAATTGATTTCCGCATCTTATTCTTTCTTTACTACCTTCAAGAGAAATTTGAAGATTGAAAATTTGAAAAAGTTTATCCGGATCTATTGAGTTATGCGTATGTTTTACTAAAGTCTACAAATAATTAGTGAACAGAAATATTGAATTCGCGGTTTTTTTCCTAATATCTGTCATAATGAAAATATCTTAATTAATGTTGGTCGATTTGGCCTGAACCCGCAATGATATCTCCTAATATTTCCTCCGCCTATAGTTTATAAGTATTGTATATGTTATAATAGAGTATAATATTTCTTGATCATTACATTTTGGTATTTTATTTTCATTGCTAGATTATTATTGAATATTTTTAATTATAATGAAACTTGAGAAAATGCAAAAATAGAGACTTGAGACAATTTATAAAAATTAACGGTATAAAACTATAGATAAATGACCAATATATACATTCATTAATAGTATTAATTTAAATTAATTGATTTATTTGTTTTTTTTATTATTAAGTTCATTTATTAATTTTTTTAGATCATAGTTATTTTCCTTAAAAGAAACTTAAATTCTGTGGTGCTAGGGGATTTGAAAATTATTCGTCGCAATATGAAGATTTCGCTTACAGTTTCTGTCATGTCCGACCTCCATCCAACAGTTATTTTCTGTTAAGTTTTTTGCTTCTCTTAATCATGTGATCTATATATTTAATTTTTTTTGATTCATTATAATAAAATTTAAACAAATAAAAATTTTTACTTTGTTAATTTATATAAATTTCAATATAAACTGATTGTGAGTGATACGCTTAGCCAATACTCTGAATAATTTGTGTACAAAAATATTGAATGTTCTTAGCGAGATTTGATATAATGTTGTACGATTTGTCCTAAATCTGAATTAGAAGAAAATTATAAATTGCATTAAAATGAGACCTTTTAGAATAAATTATTTAATTGAAATGATATTTAAATATAAGAATTTAAAAAAATATTATATTCTTTGTTTGGCAATTGCTATTTAATTATGTGCAACATGATTCGACTTGCACAGAGCATCGTTATTTTTTATTAATATCACATAATAAAAATGAATCTTTTAAACATAATAAATAAAAAAGACATTTTAATAAATTTAAAAAATATACCCAATTTAAAAATGTCAAAAATTTAAAACAACTTTATATCATCATATTTTAATTTTTATATAATATATATATATTTAGTAATTAATAATAGAGTAATTAAATTAAAATAAAAAACAAAGATAATATAATTCAGTCATTTTAATTCAGGTTAAATAATATTTTTTTTTATTATTCAATGATAAAATTTATATATTATTATATATATATTATAGAAAAGAAGAAATATTCAATTAAATAAAAAATAATTTAAGATAAAAATATGATCTAATAAATATTTTAATTAAATTGAGAACTTTTAGAATAAATTATTTAATTGAATTGATATTTGTATATTAGAATTTAAAATAAAAAGGGAAATATTATAATAATTCTTCGATTGGGAATCTCTATGATAATTCATTGTTTGAAATGATTCCGCTAGGCCGACAGTGAGCCGCGAGCTGCTCTTAAATGAACAACACGGAGAATTA
This sequence comes from Labia minor, assembly GCA_963082975.1. Lineage (NCBI taxonomy): Eukaryota > Metazoa > Arthropoda > Insecta > Dermaptera > Spongiphoridae > Labia > Labia minor. The sequence goes on from OY720344.1 coordinate 114,126,802, forward strand.
TATAAACTTTAAAAAATTAATTTCTGCGGTTATTAATAAGATATTAATAAAATTTATAGCCTATGTTACTCTAGAGGTATATAAGAATATTGTGATGTAATTTCAAAGAAATCGGTTCAGCCAATTCTGAGTCTATAAAATAGTAATTTTCCGGACAGACAGACAGACAGACAGACAGACAGACAGACAGACAGACAGACAGACGTGAAAAATTCTAAAGTCACTTTTGGATTCTAGAGGTCATGAAACGCGAAGATATGCAAAAATTTTTAAATTCTGAGCAATGTGCAGACAAAAACCTTTTTTTATATATATAGACTGAATACTGAAGGTAATCAAAGTCCTGCATCTAAGATAAGTCATAATTAATATATTTTCTTAGATCAATGTTTCGCCATCAGAAGCGCTGTTATATATATAAAAAAATATTTCCATAAGTTTAAAAATGTGTTCAAATCAAGTGATTTTTTTTTAAATTGGCAACCGATAAAAAAAAATTGAAAAAGAATGTTCCTCGGTTGGTAACGATGGAGGACACTCCTCAATCATTAAATCACAGAAATGAAGGTTCATTTCCTGAAACGCAACCGAAACGTCAACCGGGTGCATCGTAAATCGCTTCTCTTTCCCCCCTCCTCTCCACCCATGTTTCATATCTTGGTGGGTCGGTCAGCTTGCCGTGCACATCACCCCCAGTCCTTTTCTTCCTTGATTCCGCCCTCCTTTGGGGTTTTTCTCATTTTCTTTGACTACTTTACGAGCTAAAACCAAATTTCGCGTACGCTCTTAAATAACACCCCCGGGAGTTATGTGATTGGAAATAATAACCAATTAAAACGGATGATGAAAACAACCCATGGGTGGGTTTTTAAGGGCATTTTAAATACTCATTTTCTAGAGTTCATTAAATCTGCTAAAAAGAATTTGGAACAGGATAGAAAAACAGATGCAGAGCGTCATTTCATCAAATTTATTTTGCTTTTCTATTTATTTTCTAATTGGGCTCAATATATATTATTTAAAAATATATATAACTATAATATTAACTATTTTCTTATATTCTAAATTTATTTGAATGTTTGTTTTAGTATAGAAATCTGATGTATTTTTCTGTTTTTATTAATATATTTTTTTTAAAATTCTGAATCAAAAATTACATTTTAATTTATTTTCTTTCAAAAAATAAAAAATGGATTTTTATAAAATAAATATTATAGAATGCCCAATGAAGCTTATTTTTCTGATTGTTTTGTTTTAAATAAAAGACACCTTACCTACAATAATTTCAATATTTTTTTTATTATGTTTTATCTACTTATACAAAATTAAAATAAGAACAAAAAAAAATATTTTAAAATTATTTTTGGAAAGAACAAATAATACTAATACATAATGAAATGATTAATATTAATATAAATTTATTGATTTTTTTATTATCAAAAATTCTGGAGTGTCTCCACACGATTATCTCGCAAATTTGAATTGGATTAATTAACATATATTATATTTATAAATGAAATTTAATTAAAATTAATAAATAGTATTTATACAACCAGCGCATTTTTGGTTCTTTATTGATGGCACCACGTCACGTGCTGACGCGTGATTGCCAGTCAACGTGTTAAAAAATTAATGCAGGTACTTTTAATCAATCAATCAATCAAGCTGAAATTCTATATATAGCAGTTTTATACAATTTTTAATCATGCTGAATAATTATCAAAAATATATCTTTATTTTTACGGTTAGTTTAGAGGAAGAAAAATGAAAACGTGGGACTTAAAGAAAATTATTGCCCTTTCTACTTTAAGACAATTGGGTTTGATGATGGCTACATTGAGACTTGGACTCCCTACGTTGGCTTTTTTTCACCTTGTCACCCATGCGATATTTAAGGCTTTGTTGTTCATGTGTGCAGGTAATTACATTCATGTGATAGGGGATAACCAAGACATTCGGGGGATGGGGGGGTTAGCCCGTCAACTCCCCGTGACCAGAGCGTGTTTTGCCTTGTCTAATATGGCATTATGTGGAATGCCTTTTCTGGCTGGTTTCTATTCCAAGGACTTAATCTTGGAGTTGGTACTCTTCTTCTGAATGAGGTCCATTTCTCAAAAATTGATAGAAAAATACGAATTCTGAATAATGCTCGTGTTCCAAATTTCATTATTCTAGTTCAAACCATTTTTACGTAATCTTGTCTACACACACACAGATATTTTGCTCAACCTTAGTGGAAATGACTCAGGGACATCTCGACATCGAAAATTTTCGTCATCGCAATACTATCTATCGCCAGATTTTTACTATTCTAAGTATTTAATTCATACGAGGGTGGGGTGAAAAGTTTCCGGCCTGACTAAGAGAAACGATGTTTTTAAATTTTATATATCGTATATAATTAATATATCAGTAAAAAGTTATAAATCTATCATTTAAAAAATTAAATTTTTATTTGAATCTTTTCTAAAATTCATTAAACTTCATTTAAATTAATAGGAATAAATAAATTTACAATTAATTCTTGATTGAGGGATGATTTCGGTGGTGACGCCGGTCAACGTCTTCGACTGGAAAGGGAATGCGAACTGATTGCGCTCGAAGCTCACCGGCAGACCAGGAGGGAGGGTGGGTGGGGGGAGGTGAGAAGAGGTGGCGGAGGGGGGCAACATGGCGGCAAATCTTTTCAATCTGTCAAAATTTAATAATTAATATTTAATCAACGAAGCACCATAAAATTATATAATAGTAGTGAAAAAGAATCTACGTTTCATAATGAATCGATTCGTATAGGTTTTACCTGTTGTTATCAGGCAATATTTTTGTTGAACTGTAAAAATAAACAGATATTAAAATTAATTAAAAATTTCCATTTAACGATACGAAAAATCAATTTTATTTAGAATCTGGCTAAAATTATGATCAATGGATTTGCCTTAGTCACAATTCACAAGATTTAGTCAAAAATTTTAATAAAATGAAAAACATTGATTAGATTGTTTTTTTCTAATTCTCCAAATCGTTCTATAAATATGAGTTCCAAGTTTTTATTAATATGAAGCGTAGGAGAGTTGGGTCCTCTCAGAGGCACATAAGACATGTCTCACTCGTGAATAAACGGGGTTTTGCTAGTCGAAGGGTTGTCGTAATCTGGATATATTTGAATTAACCCCCTTCGGGGGTTAATTCAAATATATATAGGAGACTCTAAAGAGTCTCCTATAAGAGACAAAGATTTCAATTTTTTTTCTTTTTAATGAAGCTATGCTAGGTATTCTCCTTCATCCAAATAAATTTGATTTTTTGAATGGTCAGGGGAGGGGGGGAGAGTAAGAGTAAGCGAATTGATAGAAAGGAGTCAACGGGTAAAGGACATGATTCCTCCAGGTAGAAGAGGGATTTAGAAGAAATCATGAGCTCACGTGAGGGCAGGGACGCCAATCCCTGAAATAGAATTCTTTTCTAATGGAAAATTTTCGTCATCGCAATACTATCTATCGCCAGATTTTTACTATTCTAAGTATTTAATTCATACGAGGGTGGGGTGAAAAGTTTCCGGCCTGACTAAGAGAAACGATGTTTTTAAATTTTTTTTTTTACTTTATTTTTCAACATTCAAGACAGCTGAGACCTGTACGATGTCAGCTGAACGTGTGCAAAATATTTTTCACAACCATTTGAATATGGAAAGCTGTGTGCAACATGGGTGCCGCGTTTGCTAACGTTAGACCAAAAAAATACTTCGAAAAACCGACAATTTGGCGATGTAGGCTTAATCCAAACGAATTATTGCGTCGATTCATAACTGTTGATGAGACTTAAATTAAATTAAATCAAATGTAATTAATTTAATTACTTAGAACACCGTTATGAGAAATGTATCAGTGTTGATGGAGATTATGTTGAAAAATAAAGCAAAAGAAAAATTTAAAAACATCGTTTCTCTTAGTCAGGCCGGAAACTTTTCACCCCACCCTCGTATTGATAAATATAGTAAATAACATATATATATATATATACTTATATATTTATACGTGTAGTATATAAATAAAGTTAGTTTAAAAATTTGAAAGACTATTTTTTTAGGATTCTACTGTGAAAATCATTAGTGAAAAATAAAAAATTTTAATGAAAATTTTTCAATAATAAAAAAATCCATTCATTTAAAATTTTTTGCGCCTTATATATAGTCAACTACTCAACATCAAAAATGAAAATCAAAAAATGAAATCAGTCAATATCAACGTTAATTATCATGACAACAGTGCATCTCGCTCATCTTCATTTTGTATACATCAATAAAGCACCATCCTACAACAATGTAGTATATACAAAACTTGTATAGTAATGAATTCAATCGTGACTGACTTACATACCAATCTCGATTACACATAATCAGACGAATACTCAGAAGAAGCCAGGTGGTGTATGTGAAAATGTTGAAAAATTACTTCCAAGATTTATCAAAGGCTTTATATAACACCTTCAGTGGTGATAAATCATGTAAATATGCATATGATGCTGAAAAAGTAGAACTTAATGAAGCAATTGATACATTCAAAATGCATCTATTGGAGTTATCTCAATTAAAGTGGAAATAAGCTGGAGAGTCTCCACTCGACTATCTCGTAATTTGAATCTTTATTTTTACAATCACTTCAGAGGAAAAAAATCAAAACTTTGTAGGTAACGACCCTCTTCCGGTTGAGCTACATTTCTCAAAAGTTGATAGAAAACTACAAATTTTGAATAATAACCGTATACCAAATTTCATGATTTTAGCTCAAACCGTTTTTGCGTAATCTTGACTACACACACACATATATATATATATATATATATGTAGGGAATTTCGTTGTCTAGGGGTTGTTTAGCAAAAAATATCTGTTTTGTTTAAATGGTTGCAAAAATATCGTTTTATTGAATAAAGATGAACAAGATAAAAATACAGTGTAAAAATAAATGAAAATGTAACTTCTTCGTTTCTTGAATACTTCTGACGATGTACAAAGGACTGTAAAGTGTCGACTGTAAAAACTATAAAACTAAAACTTAAACTGAAACTGTACAACTAAACTCGAATCGTGCCGGTGTTCCTTTTAAAAGGAAGTCCAAACAGCTGGAACTCGGTTTCTATTGGTCGGTGGCGTGGAGTGGGAGAATGGCGGCGACGGCGTCTGGGGCGCTCGCTGCTTGGAGCGGCGTTGAGAGGAAGCACCAACTCCGACGATATTGTGGTTGAGAATGGCCGACCCTGAGGCAGTAAGATGTGCCAGGCTTTTGATGATTCGGACGGTGATGAGCCAAAAGGCTCCATTCCCACATTCGGCCGTCCTGCGATGTATTCGGCCTCGAATACGTTAATCTTCTTTTCCTTATCTCTCCACTTCGCATTCGTTTTTCGATATTTATCGATTTTTTTCTTCACGTAAAATAGTATATCTTGTGATTTGGATAAATCATTTATGCCTGTTTCTAAATTTAAATCCACATTAAAATCTTCATTTTCTTTATTTAAAACACTATCTTCAGTTTCAACTTTACTTGCAGTTTGTGTTTTATCATTATCGTTAAAACTTTCTTCTTTAATTTCGTCTAATTTTAAAAGGACATTTGCTAAATTTAATTTTGCTTCTTTATTTCCTTCATTTGCTTGTTTTTCATAAATCACTTTTGCCAATTTTAAAACTTCCCACGCCAAATTTAAATTAGGAACGTCACCTTCTTCATTGTCTTTCTCACCATCTTCACTTTCAGGCATTGTTTCATCAAGATAAAAAATTTTATCATTGGGATCAATCTCTTCTTCACGAATTGTTTTATTTCGATCTTCTGAAGTGCTTTCATCCTTATCAACTTCCATTGATTCATCGTCATTTACTTTATCCTCTTCATTAACTTCACTTTCGGTCTTTTTTTCATTATCAGTCGTTAGAGATTCTTTATCTTCATTCTTTTCTTCTTTGACTTCCTGTTTTTCAGTCTCTCCTTTTTTATTAGATTCTTTCTTTTCAGTCTCTTCTTTTTTCTTAGATTCTTTCTTTTCAGTCTCTTCTTTTTTCTTAGATTCTTTCTTTTCAGTCTCTTCTTTTTTACTAGATTCTTTCTTTTCAGTCTCTTCTTTTTTATCAGATTCTTTCTTTTCAGTCTCTTCTTTTTTATCAGATTCTTTCTTATCAGTCTCTTCTTTTTTATTAGATTCTTTCTTTTCAGTCTCTTCTTTCTTATCAGTCACTTCTTTTTCTTCTTCTTCATCATCTTAGTCCAGTGTACATAACCAAGATAGAATGTTACCTCTGATTAGTTCGTCGCTGTCTTGCTCAGGAAGATTGAGTATATTAGATGTTCGACGTAGTTGCTTACTGGTAAGTTTTTCCTTTAATTCTTCATTTTTCTTTTCGTATTCCTCAGAACCTTCAACAAAGTTGAACCCTTCAAAGTTGAGTAGGGTTTTTCTACTGAGGCGGCATGTTGCGTCACCCGTTATTATCGTTTTTAATCCTTTCAATTCATATGGTTTGGCCTCATTGATGTTTTTTGCGATTTTTGGAAAAAAAAACAAATTCAACATCTTAATATATTTTTATTTCTTTAATCTTTACTGTATTAAATCTTGTATTTTCTTTCTTGCTGATTATTCACAAAAAAATCTTGAAAGTGAATAAGTTTCCAATCTTAAATCTTGTATCTTTTCCTTGACAATTATTCACAAAAATCTTGAGAGTAAATAAATCTTCAATCTTGAATCTTGTATCTTTTCTTTAGAATTATTCACAAAAATCTTGAACGTGAATAAGACATGAATCTTGAATCTTGTATCTTTGCTTGAAGATTATTCACATAAAATCTTGAGAGTGAACAAGTCTAGGAATCTTCTTTTGCCCGAACGATAAACGAGTTGTTTTCAATCACGGACTGAGCCTCCAATTTGTAGGGAATTTCGTTGTCTAGGGGTTGTTTAGCAAAAAATATCTGTTTTGTTTAAATGGTTGCAAAAATATCGTTTTATTGAATAAAGATGAACAAGATAAAAATACAGTGTAAAAATAAATGAAAATGTAACTTCTTCGTTTCTTGAATACTTCTGGCGATGTACAAAGGACTGTAAAGTGTCGACTGTAAAAACTATAAAACTAAAACTTAAACTGAAACTGTACAACTAAACTCGAATCGTGCCGGTGTTCCTTTTAAAAGGAAGTCCAAACAGCTGGAACTCGGTTTCTATTGGTCGGTGGCGTGGAGTGGGAGAATGGCGGCGACGGCGTCTGGGGCGCTCGCTGCTTGGAGCGGCGTTGAGAGGAAGCACCAACTCCGACGATATTGTGGTTGAGAATGGCCGACCCTGAGGCAGTAAGATGTGCCAGGCTTTTGATGATTCGGACGGTGATGAGCCAAAAGGCTCCATTCCCACATATATATATATATATATACAGACATTTTTCTCAACCTTAGTGAAAATGATTCAGGAACCTTCAAAACGTATAAATAATCAAAATCTCGACATTGAAAATTGATCGCAATACTATCTCTGGCGAGATCTCAAATACATTTTCGTTTTGACATGAATTCTTAAATAAAAACAAAATAATTAAATAACTAAAAAATAAGGTTAATTATATAATCATATTGTAATAAATATTAAAGAAAGAATGTAAGAAAGGTGCAAGTATATACATTTTCATTATATATAATATTTATTTATATTAAACTTTTCTAAATTAAATTTTGACTTATCTTATCTGTTTATTTCCATAAGGTTAAAAACATGAGGGAAAATAATATGATAATAAAAATATGAGAAATAATTAATTATTATAATACATACAATTTTGCTAGTTAAAAATTAATTATAAATATGAAATATAAATTTACATATTTATTTATATATATTTGTAAAATTGCTTTATAAATATAAATTAAAATAACTATAAAATATTTTATAACTATTATTATAAATATTAAAAGATCGTTAAGTAAAAATAAAATGAACCAGGAGCGAAATCTGGTGAATACGGTGGTTGGGTCATGATTACAGTGAATTTTTTGCCACAAAATCACGAACAAGCAATGATCCATTATCGGGATGCAGAATCCATGATTTGTTTTTCCACAATTCCGATCGATTGAACCGGATTGCTTCACGAAAACGTTGCATAACTTTCTACTACTATTTCTTATTAACAGAACGACCTGTTGTCAAGAACTCATGATGCACCACGCCATTGTAATCGAAGAAAACAGTGAGCAAAACCTTCACACTTGGCGTGCATTTTTCACACTTTTTTACTTCTTATAAACATTTTTTAGAGACAAAGTAGAATCACATGTCAACATTTTAAGTGCATTGTAACATTTTATTCTATTTTTAGCGCAAAATTTAATACAAATTCTTTAAAACACACAAAAACTTAAAAAACTTTTTCAGTTGTCAAAAACAAACAACTAATCCAAAATGGCTGATAATGTCAACTTATAAGAAACCTAAGCGTACCAACATAACAAAAAAAAATTATTAACTAAACTTAACAATAATAATAATAATAATATATAATAATAATTACATATATAACTTCTTTTATGTCTTACTTATATGTATGATAGAAATTTTTATAAAATCTATTATCAAATTGAATTTGCGTGCAATGCAGATTACTGCTGTATTTCTTTTAAAGATCAATATAAAATTCACTAACATCATAAACAAGTTTCAATAATAAAAATTTATTCTCTTTACAACAAACCTGGAATATTCTCCTTTTTTATTTCTTGTCTATTCCAAATGGAAAATTTGCCTATCAATATAAAATTGTAGCCGGTATTTCTGATTTATGATCATTTATTAGTATCGTTTCGTTCAAAAAGAAAAAAAAACAAATCCTTAACCTGGTATTATAATGTAAATAATAAGAATTTTATGGAGAGTCATTATTAGTTACAGGAGATCCTCTTCCCTTCTCTTTAAAAACCCTTCTCCTCAATGTAATTGAGAGATGCACTTGGCTGTTTTTAATTTCTGTTCACTTGACTGAATGCAATTGCAATTTATTGCCCTGGTCGTAAATAGCAGAAATATAAGTAAATAAAAAAAAAAATAAAAAATAAGCGATTGAATTATATAAATTATATTATAATATGCAAAAGAGGATTGAAAGAGTATAGATTTAAAAAAAATAAGCTGGAGTGTCTCTAATCGACTATTTCGCAAATTTGAATTGGATTAATTAACATATATTATATTTAAATTAAATTTAATTAATTATAAATTATAAATTAAGAAATAATATTGTTTAGACCAGCGCATGTTTGGCTCTTTGTTGATGGCACCACGTCACGTGTTGGCGCGTGATTTACAGTGTTAAAGAATAAATTCTGGTACTTTCAGTGATTCAATCAAGCTGAAATTTTATATATAGCAGTTTTATACAATATTTAATCATGTGAAAAACTATCAAACATTTGTTTATTTTTACGGGCACTTTATTTGAAAAAAAATCAAAACGTTATAGGTAATGACCCACTTCCGGTTGAGCTACAATTCTCAAAGGTTGAAAGAAAACTACGAATTTTGAATAATGTATACCAAATTTCATGATTCTAGCTCAAACCGTTTTTTCGTAATCTTGTCTACATACACACACACACACAGATATTTTTCTCAACCTTAGTGAAAATGATTCAGGAACCTTCAAAACGTATAAAAACATCAAAATCTCAACAAAAAAATTTGAAAGTTATGAATGGTAAAAACAAATTTGATATTATATCTATGTATGTATCGATTAATTACATAATTTTTTACAGAAAGTAATTGTAATGTGGATATTTATAATTTTTTTATAGGTCCTTACACTTAGTTTGTTTTAATTATATGGTCGATTTCAAAATTAAACTTTTGTAAAATTGATGAGGTTCAGAATTAATGTTCTGAAATTCTAACAGTCAAAAATATTCAACTAAGCTAGCAAATTAATAGTATTACTAAATTTAAAAAAAAACAAAAAATCTTTTGAGAAAATATAAATATTAACATATAAATAATATAATTTAACATGGAACTTATTAAAAATATGTATTATTTCAATTTTCACTTTATTTCTAAAATTTAGTAATAAAAAAAATGAAATAAAATTACTCAAGATTGGATTTTATCAAAATAATCAATTAATGTTAATGATAATATTTATATTTATAGTTTTATTTTTGAATACAAAAATTAACCATTATTTGTACTTTTACCAAATTTATCTTTATGAATCTTATCTTATTATATACTAGCAAAAATTGTATATTTATTTATATATTTTTGACATATTAAACCGCTCAATGAATTTTTTTGAAATTCACACCATAGATAATATTTATAAAGAAAAATCGATCTGTATTGGTTTCAGCCTCGGGAAAAATCATCTTTGTTAGTTTTTTCTTAATTTAAAATTGGAATTTTAATAATAAAAAAATGGCGCCGGATAACTTCAGACAGCACTTTATTAAATACAAAATATTATAAATAAAATAAAATTATAAAAATATTTATTTCAATAATATTTTGTAATCAAATTACGAAATATATATTATGTTATATCCACAGGCCATACTTTTCTGTTTTTCAGTGCATTAATACGTACGTTTAATGGCTGTATGTTTTATGACTATTTTTTTAAAATTTATGTTCTTTCAAATTATTTTAAATTGTTTCATATATAATATTTTGTCGTTTATTTGTTTTAAATAATAATAATCTTAATCTTAAATATTCATAGTTCATAAGGAATAATTTTTTTAAAGTCCCGAGCGTCGGATCGGTGAACCAGGTACTTTATTTTTAATATTATAAAAAAAAATAATAAAAATCAAATATTTATTATTACTTCATATTATATAGGTAGTTTGGTTTGTTTTATTTTATGTTTCCTGTGAGGTATTGCAAATTGAAAAATCAAAGTGTGTAAAGGTAATGGAAGGCCATCTGGTAAGGTGAGTAGCTCGTGCCGAGCTCTAATTTAGAGAAACGCTTTTGAGGGCTGCCGACGAAGCTCGTAAATCGCTTTTGGTCGATGCCGACCCACGCATAGCCACCTATTAAGGTGGGCCCCTAATGGGCACATGTCCCCGAAAACGCTAATGAACGAAAAGAAGGGGAAGCGTCAAAAACAACACCGACCCGATTGACGCCTGAGGATGGTAGTGAAGTGGCCACCAGCGATGTCCAAGAGGGTAGAGAGAGGAGGAGGAGGAGGAGGAGAGGGAGGTGGTGGGTGGAAGGAAAGATGTTTCCAGTGAAACAGTGATTCAATAGAAACGTGGATCGATGGATGGATGGTGTGATTAACTATAGGAAGGAGGTTTAACGATCAAAGACAGAGAGAGAAAGAGAAAGAGAGGGAAAGAAAGACAGAGAGAGAAAGATTTAATGATGTTAATGACGCGGAATGGAGTGATCATCGTACAACGACGACGGAACATGAATTTTAATTCATATTGAAATTAAGATAAAAATATATTCGATAGGAAAACGATTGAGAATTTTAATCAGACCACTTAACGACAAGAACAAGATAAAAAAAAAAGATGCAAGAGAAATTTCAAACATTTATTCTTGAACTCAAATGAAGATTTAAAAAAAAATGCTTATCGTTAGAAAGACAAATTTTCTCTTCCTGTCTGCTAAAAGAAAAATCAGATCTATTAACTTTATTTGTTTTTCTTCCAAAAAAATTTTATATCATTTTCTTCTTATCAGATTTAATAATAATATTAATAATTTTCTTTCATTATGGCAATTAATAATTCAATCTAAATTAACTTTTATAATGTTATATAATATAATATGATATAATAGAATGGATAAAATCTAAAAAATAGATTTTATCAATATTTAACCATCGTTAAAATCAAGAATATTCTTAAAATGTAAATATAATATTTTTTTATAAATATAATTTATTCAAGTATATATAATAAAATTAATTATATAAAAAATTAATAAATGAAAAAAGTGGTTAATTTGCTAGTCATTTTATGTGATATGTATATAAAACAAATATATAATAAGTTGACCTGTGGCCAGGTCCGAACCAACCGACGTTTTGAAGTAAATTAATTTCCAGCTACAGAAACAATTTCAAATAATTTAAATGTATCTATTAATGCAATGCAAAAGATATGGTTATAACATCAATATTTTAAATTTTATTTTATTTATAATATATATGTAAGACCAGGCTATGACGTCATATAATTTTAAATTAAGATAAGTTGACCCGTGGCCAGGCGCAGAACCGACCGACGTCCAAGGGTAAAGGGCATGATTCTTCCATGGGAGAGGGAAGGCAGAAGAAATCATGAGCTCACGTGAGGGCAGGGACGCCAATCCCTGAAATATAATTCTTTTCTACTGGGTTTATAAAAAAGAATCTACTCGTTACCCGGGATATTATTTTTAAATTTAGTAAAAATTAATTTTACATTTCATGAAACTTATTCAATTGTTTTCTTATTTCTTCATAAATAAAAACAAATTATTTTTTTCCTTTTCAAGTAATAATTATGTTATTTTAAGTTATATATTTATGAATATAAAATTTGAAAATAGAATAGAATAGCAGGAGAAATGTTTCAATGTTAAAATACAAAACAGAAAGAATGAATGGGATGAAAAAGTTGGTTAAATCGATTTATTAAAATAATTCGTATTAATTTATTTGTCGTATAATACGTAGTATAATTAATTTGTATATTAATTTCATTTAACGAAGGCGAAATAATAGTATTTATTTTGAAAATAAAGTCAAAGGCAGTTGAATCTCATCCATTGGGGGCAAGCAACCCCTTCAAGGTCACCGATAAGCAAAGCATTGGAGGTGCCCGCCAATCTACATGGCTGCGAAATTTATAAATCGTATATAATTAATATATCAGTAAAAAGTTATAAATCTATCATTTAAAAAATTAAATTTTTATTTGAATCTTTTCTAAAATTCATTAAACTTCATTTAAATTAATAGGAATAAATAAATTTACAATTAATTCTTGATTGAGGGATGATTTCGGTGGTGACGCCGGTCAACGTCTTCGACTGGAAAGGGAATGCGAACTGATTGCGCTCGAAGCTCACCGGCAGACCAGGAGGGAGGGTGGGTGGGGGGAGGTGAGAAGATGTGGCGGAGGGGGGCAACATGGCGGCAAATTTTTTCTATCTGTCAAAATTTAATAATTAATATTTAATCAACGAAGCACCATAAAATTATATAATAGTAGTGAAAAAGAATCTACGTTTCATAATGAATCGATTCGTATAGGTTTTACCTGTTGTTATCAGGCAATATTTTTGTTGAACTGTAAAAATAAACAGATATTAAAATTAATTAAAAATTTCCATTTAACGATACGAAAAATCAATTTTATTTAGAATCTGGCTAAAATTATGATCAATGGATTTGCCTTAGTCACAATTCACAAGATTTAGTCAAAAATTTTAATAAAATGAAAAACATTGATTAGATTGTTTTTTTCTAATTCTCCAAATCGTTCTATAAATATGAGTTCCAAGTTTAGGCACATAAGACATGTCTCACTCATGAATATAGGGGGTTTTGCTAGTCGAAGGGTTGACGTGATCTATGTAAAAAATCTCATGTGAAATTTGGTGTAAAAATAACTACCACTTCCGGTTTCCGGATATACACCAAAATTTGATGAATTCATGCTACTAATTCATTAAGCAAATATACCAAATTTCATCAAAATCTGTTGAGTCCTTCAAGCTGTACACATACGGACGGACGGACAGACATCATGCTAAAAATACTTTTTTCTGTTAAGAAAATGCATGATTCGTGAAGATATGTAAAAATCTGCACATGTGAAATTTGGTTTGACACCAATACCTCCCTTACTATCGTTGGTCGGTAAAAACTAAAATATTAAAATTATGGAATCAAAAATGAATTAATTAATTAATAAGAAATTTTTATTTATATTTTATGAATGAAAGATTTTATTAAGATTTGCATTCAATTATAATATAAGTATTACCAATTATTATTTATTAATTAATTGTTCAAACAATTCATCATCCTGTTTTCTAAAATACATTATTTCAAATAAATGAAGATTACTTAATATAATATAAAAAAATCGGGAGAGTCCTCCCCTAGATTTTCCCGAATATAACTAACAACAATAAAAATAAACAAATTAATTAATTTAAATTATAAAGTAAAATGGTTTAACACTATTACATATATTTATAATTTACACCTAACGCTACTTATATAGGTAAAATGTCACTTCCGGTAGTCAGATCATGATGAAATTTGGTCTCTATTTTTTTTTTATATTTTTAAATCTATATACAAAATATGAAGCAAATATCTTGAATCAAACTGGTACTTTACTTGAAAGGTAAACGCAACCAGTGTAGGTAAAGTACCACTTCCGGTTAACCGATTTTGACGAAATTTTGATAGAAATCTACAAACTGTGAATAATTTCCGTTTACCAAATTTCGAAGTCCTAGCTTGATTAGTTTCTGAGTAAATTCTCTCACTGACAAACATTACATACCTCCATACATTCACACACACAGACAATTCGAAAAATGGTATTTTCCGACTCAGGGAGGTCTCAAACGTCATCTATCGAAATCTCGAAGTCGAAATTTTTGACGATTCCAATATTTCCCTTATACGAAGTATGCGGGAAAGTAAAAAAGGAAAACAACCAATTTGATACCCGTTGTAAGTTATTTCCTTAAGATTTTCCCTTTTGTTCGTTTTCGAAAATAATAATAATAAATACTCTTTAGTATTATATTTATATAAACAGATTAATCTTTTAGAATTTTTAATTAATTAATTAAATATTTTGATCTCTTATTATTTCCCAATCTAAGATTTTGATCTGCTTTGTAATTTTAAAAATATTTTCATTTTACCATATATTTATTTATTTTGATTTTTTATTTAATTTTAAAATCATATTTAAAAATAATCCTATCCTTTGATTATTTTAATTATAAAACTTTTAAATCAAATTTAAGATTTAAGTAAATAAAATGTCATAAATATAAGTATAGGTTTGGAAAATGAAAAAATCTTCCACTGCCCAAATACTCGTTCTGTATTTTTAAGTTGTATGTTTAAATAATAAATCTAAATGAGTATTATTTCATAAATTGTAGTTTTATAGCCGTAAGTGTTTTTCAGGGCCCCTGAAATTAAGGTGGCAACATTTAATCGAAATCGTGGCGAATAAACAATTAAGGAGCAACATAAAACAGACAAAGAGAGGGAGAGATTAAAAGACGATTTAGTTCACGAAGCGTTCATAGAAAATGGGGGAGTAATTTTATAAAAAAAAAAGTGGATGCAGAGTGGAGAGCCATGAAAAATGAGAGCGAGTGGGAGGAGCAGCAGATAGGTTCAAAGAAATAACAGGGTGTTTGAAAACTTATAAGTAAATCTTGATTTAATAACTTAACATATGCATCTCCCTTTCATCTCCTTCTAGCATGCTCTTTTGTATAATATATATAATAAAATTTAAATCAAACTAAATCAAGATCCTAACTCAATGTACCGTCAAAATTAGGGACAAAGTTTAAAGTAAAGTAAGTTAATATATTAATAAATTTATATACAAATAAAAAAATTATAGCAAAATATAATGTTTCAATTTAAAATAAGCTGGAGAGTCTCCACTCGACTATCTCGCAATTTGAATTGGATTAAATAACATAATATATTATATTTAAATTAATTAATAATATTTATTAAACCAGTGTATGTTTGGCTCTTTGTTGATGGCACCACGTCACGAGTTGGCGCGTGAAATTTGCAGTGATAAAAAATTGATTCTGGTACTTTCAGCTGAAATTCTATATATAGCAGTTTTATACAATCTTTAATCATATGAAAAACTATCAAACATATATCTTTATTCTTACGGTCATTTTAGAGGAAAAAAATCAAAACATTGTAAGTAATGACCCTCTTCCGGTTGAGCTACATTTCTCAAAAGTTGATAGAAAACTACGAATTTTGAATAATGCCCGTCTACCAAATTGTATTATTCTAGCTCAAACTGTTTTTGCGTAATCTTGTCTACATACATACACACATACTCACACTAACAGACATTTTTCCCAACCTTAGTGAAAATGATTCAGGAACCTTCAAAACGTATAAAAACAAAAAAATCTCAACATCGAAAATTTTCGTGATCGCAATACTATCTCTGATAGGATAGTAAAAAGAAAAACAATCAAATTTCTATAACAAAATATTATTTTCATTCTTATAATTAATTTAAGAAGATTCTCTGTAAAAATACTTTATAAAATGAAAATAATAATAATAATAAGAAGATAGATTTTATTTAATGGCAGGAATTACAATTACAATCTACCGATAATTTATGTAATTATAATATTTTACTACGAGGGCAGGTCAATAAGTCCGTGACTTTTTAAAAAACATGTTTTTGTATAAAAAATTATTTCAGTTAAGAGTTACAATTTTTTAACCCTTCCAAAAAATAAGATTTGTCGAGGACATCAAAATTGATATGTTTGTGAGATGATTTCATTGTTTGAGTCAAATCTCTTTCCGCCGGGCCATTTATTCAGGTTTGGAAACAAGAAATAGTCACTCGGGCCTAAATTCGGAGAACAGAGCGGACGAGGGAGCAATTTATATCACAATTCATGGATTTTCATGGAAATTCACTTTTTATCATTTTCTTTATTAATGGTTGTCAAACAAAAACTAAAAGACCCAGCTGGTTCAAATTTTGACAGGGGTCAAGCTGATAGTTGCCTGCTGTCAGGAACAATATTGTCTTTTCATTTAAGAGTCGGGAAATTCAAAAAGTCACGGACTTATTGACCTGCCCTCCTATATTATATTTGTTTTGTTGGAAATATACAACAAAATAGATATAATGTTAATTCGATATTTTCTCAAGATACAAAAATTTTTATTAATTATATTTTTCTAAAATTTATACTAAATTATAAAAGAAATCGATGAGTAAAAATAAAATTAAATTGAATATTTTTTTTATATTTTAATTTTTATTTAATAATTTTGTCATTTGTAAGATATCTACAATTTCATTAAATGATTTTATATATTCTATATATATAAGATATTCATCATAGTTGATATATTTTATTTTTGTTGGTAAATATAGAAAAAATATATATGTCTATGCAATAATATATTTTATTTTTAAATTTGCTGCTAATATAATACTTAAATGTAAATATATCTAGAATGAATATTTATATACTCCTTGCACTGAGATTATACGGGAGAATAATAATAAATATAATAAAGATTCGCAGGGAGGATTGAGGAATTGATTTAACGATGAGGCTGCCGAAGAGAACGATTCTCATCCGCTGCTGTTGCTGCTGCTGGAGAAGAAGATGATAATGATGATGATGGTCGCCTTGCGGCACCATTTACCATTTTCTTTTTAGGATTACCAGACCGGGCCGAGATTACTGAAGATTAGTCTCTCATTCCGTCTCACCTGGCTTGCTTAGGCCATTGCTCGTGTCAAGTGGACCGCGAACAAATTCCAACCCAAGCTCAACAACACCCATTGTAATTTGTATTAGAAAGATTGCCTAGGATTAATCATAGAGATTCAAACTCTCCTAAAGAGAGAGAGAGAAAGAGAGAAAGAGGGCTCCTACTTTCTTTGTTCAAATAATACCGATTAAGGATTGAGAGAGACCAATTTCGGATCAATGAATATTTAAAAGAAAAAAAATACCCTAAAAAACGATTTTTTAAATTTTGTAAAATTCTTAATCGATTAAATTAAATAATAAAGATAAATGAAGAAGATTATTGAATCAGAAAATAAGGTGACCATATTTTGAAAATACCAAATTAGGACATTTTACCTTTTTTTTAAGAACTAAATTGAAAAAAATTTTGGAAAAAATTCGGAAATGTTCTGCTCCCTAAAGCTTAGTCCAGAAAACTTTTGACTTTTTTTCTTTTTAGAAGCAAATTGACAAAATTTTAAAAAAACGTATGAAATGTCCTAAATATTTAAAAAAATGGGACAGATATCAAAAAGAAGGACAGTTAGGAGGACACTTACAAAAGAAGGACAGAGCTTACAAATGGAGGACTGTCCTCCCTAAATAGGACGATTGGTCACCTTACAAAAAAAATCTACCCATTTTTATTTTCTAGAAATTTATTTCTGCATTGATACTAATGAATAATAAATGAAAGTTAGGATATATCCAATAAAATATTAGTAGTATATAAATATTCTCAAAATATACCTATTTTTTTATTATAAAAGCATGATTTAAATAAGTGATTCCCTAAGTGGCCTATATCGACCCCCAGGGGTCTACGTCAGCGCTGAAAAAAAATTCATGAAATGAAATTGGATCTCAACATTCACTGATATTATCCAATTTACTTACATTATACTATCTTATAATATAAAGGCATAAACATTATTTATAAAAGTGCCTATTATATTATCTTGGTTTTTATTTTTAGTTTAATTACTCAATTATTAATTACTACTATATTTTAAGTGAAATATTTTCCGACAATGAATATAAAATTAATACTTTGTAAACTACCACTTCCGGTTTCCGGATATACACCAAAATTTGATGAATTCATGCTACTGATGCATTAAGTAAATATACCAAATTTTATCAAAACCTGTACACGTCTATACGGACACACAATGAACAGACGGACGGACGGATGGACAGACATCATGCTAAAAATACTTTTTTCTGTTAATAAAATGCATGATTCGTGGAGATATGTAAAAATCTGCACATGTGAAATTTGGTGTGAAAACATTACTTCCCTCACTATCGTCAGTTGGGTAAAAACTGGTAGTGTTTATGACACAAAAAACAGACTGGACATCATTAGCCCAGGAGATTTAATATTAAACCTTACCAAATTGACGCCAAATGTTGATAATACATTATTAAAGCCTCAGGTCATCCTTCTCACTATACTTAGTTTATTTTACGTTTATTTTATGTGTTACGTATATTTTATATAACAGATACAAAATATTATATTGAGTAGTTTTAATTTTTATTTCAATTAATAAATGTATAAAACTTAACATGTGGTTTTTCTTTAAGTTTTTAACTATAAACTTCACTAAAATTAGAAATTTACACAAAAGGTAAGTGGGGGTCTACCCAAAACTGAAAAACATGGGAAGAGGTCTACGACACAAAAAAATTTGAAAAACCTTTGATTTAAATAAAAAAAAATTATTTTTTCAACAAATTAAACAAATGAATATACCTTCATAAATTTGTATAATTTCAAATAAATTAAATAAAAATCACAATTTTATAAGTTAAGATATAAATAATAATGAATTTTGTCAATTTGGAATGAACATTTTGAATAATAAATAATTATAAAAAAAAATAAATAACAGTAATTAAATTGTAATGTATAATTAAAGATAGGTGAGAGTATAGCAAATGTTTCGGTTATGTTCAACTACTTGACATTAATAATCGCCCTGCGGCAATAAAATTTAAATTAAACTGAATGAATCGATTTTGAAGCCGCCTGATTTTCTTATTGATGATTATTTAAATGAGACAGGTGATCAGATAATCACTCATTATCCATCACTCAGTTGGCAAAAGAGCGAATCTTCTCATTTTCATTTTGAAAAATATCCACCCACCGAAAGTAACATGAATAAATTAAATGTATATTGCAATCAAAATTCATCTTATTACATAACTTTTAAGAATTAATTTAAAGCTCTGTGGAAAAATAAAATTTTTTTAGAATACTTTTGAAATCATAGAGATGGCAATTAAATTAACATATTGAATTTTTATTTATTATTATTATTATTATTATTGATATTATGAATATAACAAATTATTTATATAATTTTAAAAATACTTTATGTTTTTTAGAGAAACATGGTATTAAAATAAGAAATATTAGGAATTATAAATTACAGAAAATATTGATTTGTTAATGCATTTATAAGTTTAATAGTAAGAACCAACCAAGACCATATTACTTTATAGTAACAATTTATTTATTATTATATATTATTTATTATTATATATTATAATATTATATATAATATAATAATATAATAATATAATATATATAATATATTATTATATTATAATTTTATTATTATTTTATATTATTTATTTATTTATTTAATTTTATTTTATGTATTTATAAGTTTAATAATAGGATTCAACCAAGATCATATTATTTTACAGTAACAATTTCTGAGGCAATTATATATAAAAATCTGGAGAATCTCCACTCGATTTGAATTGGATTAATTAACACATATATTATATTTAAATTAAATTTAATTAATTAAATTATAAATTAAAATTAATAAATAATATTTATTAAACTAGCGCGTGTTTGGCTCTTTGTTGATGGCACCACGTCACGTGCTGCTTGTTCGTGTCTTTTTGGCGAAAACCAACACTGTGATCATGCCTCAACCACCGTATTCACCAGATTTGGCTCCATGCGACTTTTTCCTATTCCCATAACTGAAGAGACCAATGAAAGGAAAAGCGTTTTGCCACAATTGATGGCAGTCAACGTGTTAAAAAATTAATTCCGATACTTTCAGAGATTCAATCAAGCTGAAATTCTATATATAACAGTTGTATACAATTTTTAATCATTTGTTAAACTATCAAACATATATCTTTATTTTTACGGTCAGTTTAGAGGAAAAAAAAGAAAACGAGATATGTAATCGACCTCTTCCGGATAAGCTACATTTCTCGAAAGTTGATATGAAACTACTAATTTTGAATAATGCCAGTGTACCAAATTTCATTATTCTAGCTCAAACCTTTTTTGCGTAATCTTGTCTACATACACAAACACATACTTAGACATTTTTCTCAACCTTGGTGAAAATGATTCAGGTACCTTCAAAACGTATAAAAACATCAAAATCTCGACATCGAAAATTTTCGTGATCGCATGCTATCTCTGGCGAGATAGTAAAAAATTGAATTGAAAAAATATTTAATGTTTAATTAATTAATTAATTAATATTTAATTTATTTGTCTATTTATTAATTTTTATTAGCCATTATTATTGATGGAATGGATTAAAAAAAATTTAAAATTAAACTCAAAAATAATGCAAATAAAAATATTAATATAAAAAAAAATCCTATATAAATCCACTTATATCTAAAATTTACAAATGAATGTGAATCGGAAATCTTACATTATCTTGGTAATTAATTGTGTTTTGTTAAAATGTTTTTTTTTTAAATTTTTACCATTTCAAAATCAGATAGAAAATTAAATTGGTTCTTTAAATATAAATAATTCGATAAAACAAATTTGATAAGTGAAGTCGAAACATTTTTTAAATAATAAAAAAATGTGCATGTAGTGTCTTATGCGTAATTATTTATAAATTTATATGAATAAAAAAATGTTTAAAATCTTAAAAAAAAATTCTTAATTTAATCATTCATTGAATAAGGTTTCATTTTTGTTTATTAGATTAAATTATCATGAATTGCATAAATTATATATTATAGAAATAAATATAATTTAAATATAATTATAAAACAAAAAAATAGGACAAATTAGAGTGAAAGTTAAGATGGAGTAAGTTGGCATGTAAATTAGAGAGAGAGAGAGAGAGACAGGTTGCATCTTCCTTTCCTTGCACGGTAAATTCAGCTGCGAGATTAACAAACACAATCGCATGCAAATAAAACATGCAATTTCTTGCAAACACGAAGAAAATCATGTTTTACTTCTGGGTTAATCAGCCAACTTCTGACTGTCTAAATGAATGACAAAATAGATTACTATAATTAAAAACTATAAATAAAAAAAATCTGCTGAGATATAATCCTTTAATATACTTATATAAAATATATTTATTTATTTTTTTTAATCGGAGAAATATGAAAATAGAAATATAAACAATTCAATGAAATGATTGTATAGAATGATTTTTAATTTGTAGACCATTGAAATTTTTATTTTAATTAATTTATTTTTTTTTATTTTGGTACACATATGTTTCTAATATGTTGACATTATCATCCATTTTGGATTAGTAATTTGGTTTTGACAACTGAAAAGGTTAGTCACGTTTTGTGTGTTCTTCGATTTTTTAGTTAAAAAAAAATATTAATGAATACAACAAGGAAGTTATTCAAAGTTTGCGTGAAGCAATCGGAATTGTGGAAAACCAAATCATAGATTCTGCAACACGATAATGCACCAGCTCACACACAATTGCTTGTTCGTGTCTTTTTGGCGAAAAACAACACTGTGATCATGCCTCAACCACCGTATTCACCAGATTTGGCTCCATGCGACTTTTTCCTATTCCCAAAAATGAAGAGACCAATGAAAGGAAAGCGTTTTGCCACAATTGATGAGATAAAGTCGGGATCGAAGAACGAGCTGATGGCCATACCAAAAAGCGTATTTCAGAAGTGCTTCGACGATTGGAAGAATCCCTGGAATAAGTGCATATCTGAGTAGAATTACTTTGAAGGGGACAAAATGAATATTGATGAATAAATAATCAGACCTCGTGTTTGTTATTATGGTGTAACATAACCACCATTTCATTCTAATAAACTAACAAATAAATTTTGCAAATAAGCCCCTAATAAATGATGATGATGAAAATTTTTACTTAGTTTTATCTATGTGAATCTTTTCTTTATGCACTTTTTTTTATTAGTGTAGTAAATATATTTTGTATACCTTATTAGTTATTGATAAAATAGTAGTCTGAAAACGTTTGGAAAAAGAAAAGGAAAAACAATCTTACAGTTGAGTGTGTGAATATCACAAAAAAATAAATTTTCATTAAAAATAAATAAATAAATAAATATAAATAAATAAAAATGTAAAAATTCTCTTTTTATTCTATTTTGAAAATCATTAGAAAAGAAAATCACACACATTTCAAGCATATTAACGAAATTTTTTAATATTTATAAATAAGTTTTATAAATTTTCACTAATAATATAAAATTATTCAAATAAATGTCTTTAGTAATCAAGAAATCATAATCATCTTTTATAAATACCGTTGAAAATAATCGAGCTATATAAATTCGAAATATAATAAATAATTTTATATTATGATTCTACTTATAAAAAAAAAACTGAACCAGCATGATTATAGAGTGCAAGAAAAGATAAAGTAGATCACTAGTATTTCAGTTTCAAGATAAAGTTGTGGAGGCAGTTGAAGAGGCGGTATTCAAATCCAATAAGATGGTTATCTCTTCATTCATCTTTTTTTTAAGATAACAAAAGGAAATATAATAAGATGAGGTAAATATAGAGAACAGAAAGGGAATTACTACCATTAGAGGGAGATTACAAAAAAAAAAAAAAATCAAAATAGAAGGGATAGAAGAATGTTATTTTTTTAATTTTGTTTGCTCTGTAATTATTTTATCTTTTGATTGTTAAAATTAATTTTATTTATAATAAATAAAAATAAAAATAAAAAAAAACTATTTTTTATGAATATATTCGATATATCTTTTAGTTTCCTCTCCATTTTATTCTGAATGGTACAATGTTAAATATTGTATATTCATATTTAATCAATTTAAAGTATATTATATAATACGAGGGAGGGGTGAAAAGTTTCCGGCCTGACCAAGAAAAACGATGTTTTTAAATTTGTTTTTTTTTTGCTTTATTTTTCAATATAATCTCCATCACACACACACAACATTTCTCAAATCGGTGTTTTAATTTAGTTAATTAATTAAATTAATTAATTACATAATTTAATTTAATTTAATTTATTTTAAGTCTCATCAACAGTTATGAATCGACGCAAAAATTCGTTTGGATTACGCCTACAGCGCCAAATTGTCGGTAGAAATGGTTTTTGGTTTGGCAGTTTTTGGTCTAACGTTAGCAAACGCGGCACCCACGTTGCACACACCTTTCCATATTCAAATGGTTGTGAAAAATATTTCGCACACATTCAGCTGACATCGTACAGGTCTCAACTATCTTGAATGTTGAAAAATAAAGCAAAAAAAAATTTTAAAACATCGTTTTTCTTGGTCAGGCCGGAAACTTTTCACCCCGCCCTCGTATAATAAAAAATGTATTTATTTATACTGAGGGATGGTCATTTCACAGGGTTTTTATATTTTGGTGAATTGTTTATTCTTGTAGAGAATTATTATTTTTTAATTAGAAATGTGTATGTCATTATATACAATGTTTTAAGTATAATTGATTAGAAGGAACAATTAAAACAATTTAATAAAAATTTAGCTTCTTCAATTTATCAAATTTCATCTTTTTTACATAAATTTATATAAAAATTCGATTGAAATGTAGTTTCATTTTTTAAAATAAAAACCTGTTAATAATTTTGAAAATAGCGAATGAGTAAAAATTGATTAATCAGCAAATATATAGAAAATGTATGATGGGTGAGATTTCAGGGATAAAGGACTTTTTCAAACACCCTTCTTTTTATTTTATTTTTAACGAATTAGGAGAAGTACCATCGTTACTTGTACCACTGACATATTCAATCTAACTAGGGTGCCCAAACGACCAAATGTTCAAATGTCTTCGGGACAGTCTATTGTTCCGCTTTTTTAAACATTTAGGACATTTCGTATTTTTTTCTAATTTTTCTCAATTTGGTTTGTAAAAAAGTAAAATGTCCCAGTTTGGTGTTTTCAATATATGGTCACCCTAATCTAACATCATGATAATATAATAAAATATATAATGTCAGCCATATTAGTTTATAAATAACACTAATAAATAATTTTATTATGAATTTTTATTTTTATTTCTTAAAAAAATCTCTCTGTTTTTAAATAGACATGATATTTTAACCGTTCTGTAAGTGATAAAGATTCTCTTTCATTTAAAAATAAAATAGAAATAGATTTTACGATGGACCAAAGAGATAGGAATGGGAAGAATATAAAGGAGCTAAAGAGGACATGACTTCTTTCAGATAAGACGAATGTGAAGAAATCATGAGCTCACGTGAGGGCAGGGACGCTACTCCCTGAAGTAGATATCTTTCCTAATAGATTTTTAGAAAAGAATCTACCCGTTACCCATCAAATTTATACATAAAACTGAAACTCAATGTTTAAATAATTTTTTTTTCTCATATAGATAAATATTTATTAAATGGTATATGTATATTAATATAATATAATATTAATAAAATTTTTTTTTAATTACTTTTATTACATAAAATGAAATAAAATACTTTTAACACTTTAACTAGTATAATATTTTATACCATTAAATACATATATATATATACATGATTTTAACCGTATATACCAGTGATTCCCAAAGTGATAGCCGCGATGCCGTCAATATGGAGCCGCGAAAAATTCAATTAAATTTTCTAATACTTGAAATTTTGCGCCAACAATCTTGTAAGCTTTTTAAATGTAAGCTGTTAAATGGGTAATCGATTTTGAAAAAGGAAATTTTTCCAATTTTTCAAGAAAGTAAAAAATTTATATAAAAATCTGATGTGTTAAGGGAGCCTCGGAAAAAATCCGATTATTTAGGAAGCCGCAAACCAGAAAAGATTGGGAGAACCTCTGGTATATACTATAATATATAAGGTGACCAAACGTCCCGTTTTTAGGTTCTCTGTCCCGGCGTCCCGAAAAATGTCTTCGGGACAGCCTATTATGCCGTTTTTTAAACATTTAGGACATTTCGTACTTTTTTTCAAAATCTTTCTCAATTTGGTTCTAAAAAAAAAAATAAAAAAAGGTAAAATGTCCCGGTTTGGTGTTTTCAAAATATGATCAACCTAACTATATAGTATATGAGCAATATCCTATTACTACTACTTTCAGAGGTCTAAGGTCTAATTTAATTTGCGCTTACAATCGATTTTACGGGAGTTTTGGAAGGCATGAAGCCACCAAAAATTATTGTTTGAATAAACAATTAAATTTAATTAGTTTTATTATATGCTATATATATATATATATATATATATATATATATATGATATATTGCCATTAAAAATTATATAAGTATATATTATTAATAAATTTGTAAATGAAAGTACTTTGATGCTCACTCCATTTTATTTTAAGATGATGTTTTATGCATATATATATATACTTTTCTAGTATATATATTCTTTGCCATCAGCTGCACATTCCAAACGCGGTCCAGATTGCTATCCACACATACATCATCGGTTTAAATGCCTAAAGCAACAGGAATATAGACACCCATACATATATATATATATGTATATATACGCCATAGAATCATAAGGGATATCAGTCGTCAGAAGAGAGATTCTATCAGCTGATTACTTTGAGTGGATATAATTTAAAAAGCGATATTTATCAAATGAAAACAGATGGGCACTTTACAAATGTACCGCACGGATTGCTATTACTATTAAATAATACAATTTGTTTAAAAAATATAAATAAATAAATAAATGACAGTGTTTACTGCTTAAAGAAAATTATTATTATAAATTGTAATTTATATCTCAATATAAATAATTTCCGTCGTATGTATGTATGTATGTGATGTCTGACACATTATGAAGTTAGTTACAAATTGCCAAAATTAATTTAATTTGTAACTAACTTGATATTCTTTTTAAATTTTGTTATGTCAAATAAAAAAAAATAAAAAATTATTACGACAATTTGAATAAAATTAATAAATTTATATTTAAATATTGTGTTGTTTTAAAAGTATTTAAAACCAAATTTCCTATAAATTCTTATTATTTTTGTTTAACAGAATAATATACGTTTAAATCTATAAAAAATAGATTCCAATGAGAAAATATTGAAAAAAGCCGAGTATATTCGTGAATATACAATAAAAGAAGAAAACTGTTGTTACTAAAATATGATCATTAGTATACGAAAAATATTGTTTTCAAAGAACTATTTAATTAATTGCTGCAAACCAGGATAAATTAAGTTTAAACTGAAATTGCAAACACGTTCGCCTAGTATATACATTTAATGTAGTAATGTGGAAGGGGTTGGATTGGTCTCTAGAGTAAATTTTCTCGATAGAGCAACAGGAAGACTTCTTGTTTGGACTTTTCTATAAAATGGTTTATTTACACTTAAAGATACATATACAAATACAAACACTCTCTCCTCATCATAGTCCAGCAGTTGAAAAATCAAGAATCTAAAAAGAATCCCTTGCGGGAGTTCGCCTTTCAATTTATATCTTAATCCCGTCCCTACTGAGCATCGGTTGTGGCGGGAGAAGGAGGTGGGAGACTTTCTCCTGGACGTCACCAAAGTCCCTGTCTCAAGCATGATCAGGGGTGAGAGACCCGCGGGATAATAATAAATAAATAAAAAGATGACAACAAATTAATATTTTTATCAAAGAATAATAATTTTAAACCGAATTGATTTGATAATTAAAGAAAATGTTTATTTTTCTTTAACTTCAATGTGTATATATTTTTTTAATTTTAATTTATAGAAAAAAATATAATAATATGATTATTTATCATTTTTTTATATAAATATAAATATTTGATAATGAATTAAAAGAATATGTGTTGAAACTGCAATATATTCATCAGCACGTTAAGTCATTTGTCTTTTTTTTTGAAAATGTATCCCTATCACGAAAGAAAATAATATAAATTAAGATGTTCGAATAGCTACGCTAAATTGAGGGTTTCGAGACGTGCCCTGAACTCGAATCCACCCCTTCGTTTGCCTATTGGGAACCTGCTAAGCTTTATAAATATTGACACTAGTTATACCATTTAAGAACTCGCCTCACCTCCCCCAATTTCATTTCATATGCCGAGGCCAGGGCTTGTCAGATCAGCCGTCCCCGGTCCTTTCCTCTTCCATTTTTCTATTCACATATTAAGAAGAATTGATTGGTCCATTCAATAGAATCGTCACTAATGGCCGTTTCTCTAAGATCAAACTAAGCTTGAATAATGTGGAAAGTGATGGGACTTTACTAATAGAAGGCTTGGTGGGGAATAAATATGTCCTAGATTAAAATAACATGTAGCTAAATACGGTATTTTATTGCTTGGTAAACGAAAAAAAACGGATTTATATTCAAAGAAATTTTATATCAATGATTAGCTTGGATTGGTTAAACTCTCATTTAAAGGATTCTAGTAGTTAAATTGTAAAAGATATGATTATAATCATACCAACTAGACTACAAATAGTACAAATATAAATGCCATTGTCATTTCATTAGTAAACTTATAAAAAAATATCAAAAAATGGAGATTTTAATTATTTATTCAAAATTTTTTTATCTTTTATATTTTATCTTATTATAATAGCAAAAATTTATATATATATATATATTTGTATTTTTGAAATATTAAATCGCTCGAAGGATTTCTTTGAAATTCACACCATATATAATTTTTATAAAGAAAAATCGAACTGTATTGGTTTTAGCCTTGGGAAAAATCATATTTGTTAGTTTTTTCTTAATTTAAAATAGAATTTTAATAATAAAATAAGCTGGAGTGTCTCCACTCGACTATCTCGTAATTTGAATTGGATTAAATAACTTAATATATTATATTTAAATTGAATTTAATTAATTATAAATTATAAATTAAAATTAATAAACAATATTTATTAAACCAGCACTTTGTTGATGGCACCACGTCACGTGTTGGCGCGTGATTTGGAGTGTTAAAAAATTAATTCCGGTACTTTCAGTGATTCAATCAAGCTGAAATTCTATATATAGCAGTTTTATACAATTTTGAAAAACTATCAAACATATATCTTTATTTTTACGGTCACTTTAGAGGAAAAAAAATTAAAACGTGGTAGGTAATGACACTCTTCCAGGTGAGCTACATTTCTCAAAAGTTGATAGAAAACTACGAATTTTAAATTACCCGTATACCAAATTTCATGATACTAGCTTAAACCGTTTTTGCGTAATCTTGTCTACATACATACACACACACAGAGACATTTTTCTCAAACTTAGTGAAAATGATTCAGGAACCTTCAAAACGTATAAAAACATCAAAATCAACGCCAAATATTATAAATAAAATAAAATTAAAAATATTTATTTTAATAATATTTTGTAATCAAATTACGAATTATATATTATGTTATATCAACAGGCCATACTTTTCTGTCTTTCAATGGATTAATAGGTACGTTTAAGGGCTGTATGTTTTATGACTATTTTTTTTTTTTATAAATTATGTTATTTTAAATTATTTGAAATTGTTTCATACATTTTGTCGTTTATTTATTTTAAATAATAATCTTAATCTTAAATATTCATAGTTCATAAGGGATAATTTTTTTAAAGTGCCGAAGGCGGATTGGTGTACCTTGTACCAGGTACTTTAATCTTATAATTGATATAAAATCCATACCAATATATGTCTCTATATGAGTAATCTATATTAAAAATAATTTTTTTCTCTCGACTCTCTCGACTGGAAACTTTGAGGTCACTTGTCTAATCTTATTTTTTGTTTCTCAATCAATAATAATAATAATAACAAATGATTATCGATTAATTGAAATTTAATATAAAAGAATTTATATATATATATAGAAAAAAAAAAACAGAAAAAGATTATTGCCATGTATGGGAATTTCGCATGGAAAGCAATCGGTAATGCAGGTGTGTGCATTCAACTGGAAAACCTCATCTGGTTGGCTCTATGTAATTTTATCAAACTGCATCCATCGCTTGCATCGCCTTTTTTTATTTAAAAAAAAAATCCTTTCTCTCCCTAGCTCGACTTCTATGAATGATCATATGACACTTAGAATGTATCATCATTAAATAAAGAAGAGTATCAATTTCGCTAAAAACTCAAATGAGATGACCGTGAAATAATTAAATCGGGGTTAGTGTTTCAAAAATTACTTTGTTAATTAATTAATTAATTAGCTAATCAATCAATTTCAAAATATCAACTAATCATTTGGAAAATTTAAATTAACTATTGAATGATGAGATTAGGTATTTTATATAATTAAGTATATATATATATATATATATATATATATATATAAACTAAATTATATATATATATAATAAATTTATTTAATATATGGTATATACAGTGGCGCAACCAGGGGGGTTTTGGGGGTTAAAACCCCCAGGAGAGAAAAAAAAATAATTGCTGTATATTATGTTTTCAAATAGAAAAAAAAAAAATTCTTAAAATATAACTTAGTGTATAATAAAAAAGTTTTTTTTTATTAATACATGTGGAAATTGATACCGAGGTCAAGGGATGTTTCGAGCTCCTCACTCCACTTCCTTATCCCTGGTTGTAAAATTTAACAGAGGGATAGCGGAAACGCAGGCCCTCACTCCCACAGGGCCTTTGGTGACATCCAGGAGAAAGTCTCCCCCCTTCTCCACCACAACGGGTAGGGCATTTGTAAATAAACCATTTTATAGAAATTCGCAAACAAGAAGTTGCTCTATCGAGAACATTTACCCTAGAAACCAATTCAACCCCTTCCACATTGCTACATACATTAATTGCTAATTTCATAAAGATTATGAAGCGAAGACTAATTTCAGATTTTTTTCAAAATAAGAAAAACAAGAAAGGTAAGATTTAAATTTTTTTTTTAAATTAGTGAATTAATTCTTAAATACTTTTCCATTTAAGAATTAGATAGTGAAGCTGGACCTTCAGAAACAACAGATTGTGTTAATAGCAATAGCGAAGAAGACAATAAAGAAATAGTTGATTTCACAACTGAAAAGGTTAATTTTTTTTATTTGTTTATATATATTAACCCATTTGTAGAGCCAGCGTTCCCAAATGGGAACATTTATTTTTATACACCAAAAACCCTTTCAAAAATATTTTTTTCTATATTTATCTACATGATATTTGGTCACCAATGGGTTAAAATCGAATTTCATTTTTTCACGTAGCCAGGGAAGAGGCAGGGGGGGGATTCGGGAGCTTCAGTTCCCACACATAAAATCTATTTTTTTCTAAATTTTCTTAAGTTTAATTTTTTCAAATTATCCTACCACTACGGGCGGACGAAAAGCTTTCGACATCTTAAAGTAGTTTATTATAAATAACTCCTTTATTATTAAGTTTAGGTAAAAATGAATATAATGAAACTTTTAGTAAATGCGATTTCCTATAAATTTAATAAGATAGTATGATAATTCTCATAAAAATCGGAATTTATAAAGAAATTCAATAAAATGTGTTTTGACACCTCTTTAAACTAGCATTACTTATGGTCCCATCTTGTCCAAAAACAATCCAATCCCCGCCCATCATTCCAAAAAAAACATCTAAATATCAAATCCCAAGATAATATCTCATTTCGTTTAGACTTAATTTTGGTAACGAACGGCCGGCCGGATCAAAATTTTTTTTTGCAAGTTTGGATTCAGAACCGTCTGAAAAGTGGAAATCTCGAAGAATCTCGGAGCAAAAATTTTCCGACCATCGTAAAAGCTATCCTTATTTCATGAGGAAAGCTAAAATGGTTTACTTATAGCTGGAAAAAAATATTTTCTTTCTAAAACTGTGAATACGAGTAAATAAAATACAAAATTTGCCAGATTTTGTAAAATCAGTGTTTCATTTACAAAACTTTTTTAAATATTTAATATAAAAAAAAAAATCTTAATGAAAATTTGTCTTTGAGTGAGCCCGGGGGGGGGGGGCATAGGAAGGTGGAGCGGCTAGTCAAAAACCCCCCCCCCCCAGGAGCAAATTCTGGTTGCGCCACTGGTATATAGAAAAAGTTCTTTTCGAATTATTTTCATCTTTTATTGTGAGATTTGAGTCTCGACATTTCCACACCCATTTTGGCGCCATTTTTAAGAGAGTTTTTTTTTTAGGAGGAGATTTTTAGGGTTCTAGATTTTAGTCTGTATGATCAAGAGTCGATAATTGGATTTTTGGCTTGAATAGATGGATAATTTTTCACTTAATAAAGTTCAAAAGAATCCTAAGCACTAGCACTAACACTAAGAGACATCTGGTTTGTATGACATCTCGAGGCCATCTATATATTAAATAAATACATTCTTACTTAGTTTTAAAAAATCAAAAAATTTAAAAATGTTAATTTTAACGTAACTTTAAGTAATTCATTAAATTTGTTGTTTATTTTTTTTTTTTTTTTTTTTAATATAACCAACCCTGTATTGATTATAGTAACTCTCAAAATAACAATAAAATATAATTTAAAAAAACTCTATAAAATTATAAAGTATATAATATACCTATAATGCTCATAAAATACTCTTTGAATAATTATTATTCCATTTCATGAATTCAAATTATAACTATTTGGATGTTTGCAACTTCCTCTTGGAATGAATCTAAATGACGCCCACTTACTTTACTTTTTCTAAGCAACTGTATATAAAGTTATTATTATTTTAGAAAATCATAATCATCAAACAAATATTTGTTCATTTGGTTTGGGATGTTTTTCTCTCTCTCTCAACAGATAATGGATCTGTTGTGAATTATAGAGATGAATTTTGCTGCCAGTTGCTTAATGATTTCACCCTAAATTTATTTGCCTGAGGTCCTTGGAATGGAGTAGAGTCGTTCATCAGATCTACATTTGAATAATTGAAATTTCTATTAGTATTCGCGTTCACAGCTCTAAAATATAATCATATTTTACATATAATATACATGCAAAATGAATAGTGGGTGTCTGGACTGACAGTATCATTTAGAAGGAAGGGCTTAATGAAAAAAAATAATAAATGTTTAAATTATATTCAAAGTGGAATATAAAAATTTGGAGAAAGTGGAATATGAATTCTGCTTGTTTTATTGCATTTGAATGGTTTCCAACCTTTCTGGACAGGCGCCCCCCTTTTTTTAAAAAAAATTCTCGCATCCCCCTTAATTTTTGTAATAATCATAAATACTCACATATTATAACCATATTGAAAAAATTGGAAAAAAATCGAAAAAGTGCGAGCATTGGCTTATTAGGCACCAGGTTACCGACCCCTGTTATGGATTATTATAGATATTAGAAAAACAATTGGTTCTAATACATTCGCCCCCCCCCCCCCCTTACAACACTCTCGCGCCCCACAGGTTGGAAAACACTGGATTAAGGACTTAAATTAAAAAAAAAATAATAAAATTTGTTAAAATTTAAATTATATTTTTAAATGAATTGTGTACCTTAATTGAGTGATTAGGAGATCAAAATTGTGGTATTAAAATACTTTTTTTCAAAAGGCTATTAAATTATTTATTTTTATTGATTTTTTTACCGACCGACGATAGTAAGGGAGGTATTGTTTTCACACCAAATTTCACATGTGGAGATTTTTACATATCTCCACGAATCATGCATTTTCTTAACAGAAAAAAGTATTTTTAGCATGATGTCTGTCCGTTCGTCCGTCTGTCCGTCTGTCCGTCCGTATAGATGTGTACAGCCTGAACGGCTCAACCGATTTTGATGAAATTTTGTATATTTACTTAATGCATCAGTGGGATGAATTGATCAACTTTTGGAGCAAATCCGGAAACCGGAAGTGGTAGTATTAGCGATCGACCATAGGAAGGGAAGGGTTATTTTCACACCAAATTTCACATGAGGAGATTTTTTTATATATCACCACGAATCATACACTTTGTATTGGTTTTATCCTAGAGAAAAATCATATTTATTAGTTTTTTCTTGATTTAAAATTATATGACGTCATCCAGTCATTCATGACGTCACAGCCTGGTCTTGCATATATATTATAAATAAAATAAAATTAAAAATGTTTATATTTATTATTTATGTATCCATATCTGTTTTTTATTACATTAATATATATATTAAAATTATTTGAAATTGTTTCTGTAGCTGGAAATTAATTTACTTCAAACAGTCGGTCGGTTCGGACCTGGCCACAGGTCAACTTATTTAAAAATAAAATTTAAAATTGTTATAATACATAATAAAGTTAAAATAAATAGAATAGAAATTTAGAATAATAAATTTTTAAATTAAATCAAAAAATAAATGTTTAAAAACGAAAAGATAGCTCAATTTACACAATTATAAATATATAAGATTTCCCCTCCTCCTGAGCAAAGTCATTTTACTAAATTCATATAAACAAAACAAACAATTTTTATGATGATTGAAATTATGTGTTTATAACATATAATGTCTCTCCTGGAATTTTCCGAAAATTAACAAAATAAGGTCCCAAACCCACTTTCTATTTGGCAATTTATAAACAATTTAATTTAAAAAAATCATTAATATTAAATTACTTATATATATTAATTATAAAATAAACTTTTATAATATATAAATATAACTTGTATACTTTTTGATTTCAAAATCAATTCATTTCCTTTGCTTGAAACTATTTCCAGGTAAGAAAATGAATTCCTCCAAACCAAGATGAGTAAATGATAGTTAATATTTTCGTTAAGCGTTGGGAGTGGCATAATTGATGATCTTAGATCCCGCCGAGGGGAGAAACAACAACAACAACATACAAAAAAAAAAAATAGACCAAGGCCTGTCGACAATTAATAAAAAACAACACCAAACGCAATTCAGGTGTTGGAAATTTCAAAATCATATATATATATATATATATAAACACTTGCGGCTATTATAATAAACGATTTACTTTTCAAGAATTTAGATGAGATCGGTTATTACAATTTTAATCCTTTTATCTATACATAACACCTTTTAATTATTGTTATTTCAAAGATTAATTAGTATAATTACAAATGACGATCATTATGGCAATCAAAAAATTTAACAGACATTATCTTTTAATTTTTTTTTTATTTAAATTAATTCAAAGAATAAAAATATTGAAGAAGTGAAATATGAATTCTGCTTGACTAAATGTACCCAACGTTTTTCGTTGTCTGGCTTAAAATTATTTTATTCTTTTTAGTCCATGAGAAAAACACTATTTTATAAAAATTATTTATATTTATATTATTTTATTCATTTTAGGCGATTTTAATTTGATAAAATAAAATTATTCATAGAAAAGTATCTAAGATGAGAAATAGATAAAGATGATATTTTTCGAGAATTTGCAAATAAATTAAAACAAAAAAAATAATAATAATCTTCTAAAAATTATCATAATTATATTAAGTAAATGTTATTATTGAAGTAATATGTTTTCAAATATATTTATTATAATTATTATATTAATTAAAAATTCCACTTTTAATCTTATAAATTATTTTGAATTCTTTTCAAAATAAAAACCAACTCAATATTTATCCTTCAGATAGCGTAAATAAAAATTAAAATATTAAAAGCAATTAATCGCTAATTATATTACAATTAATTAATTATAATTCAATTATATTTCTTTCATATCTTCTAGGGATCCATTTAAATATCTAAAAAAAATTTCAAAAGTCTATCTCAATTTAAGATTGATGAAAAATCGATTCCAATTTGTTATAAGAGCAAACAGACAGACAGACAGACATGAAGTGAAGATGATAAAAGGGTATAATTATAATATAATAATATAAAAAGTTAGATCAAATGTGACCATTATTGTGGAACTTAGATAGTATTTAATATAATATTAATATATATAATTTTATGTTTGATCATTTAAATTATCATAATAAAATTTAATATTAATAAATAAAAAAATCATTTTAAATAGATTCACTATTCAATAATAAAATATAATTAAAATCATATTTAATAAATAATTATATTTCAATATAAATTATTTTATGCAATTTAAATTAATATTCATCTCACTCTCTCTCTCTCTCTCTCCTTTATTTCTCTTTTCCACTCTAATTTATTTAAGGGGGAATCAAGAGCATCCACTTTGATGCCTTCATCTTTTATTTTTTCTTTGTTTAATATGCGACATTGATGAATCGTATTGGTCCATACATTTACATTGCTAATTTTTACATATTTATCTTCTACACTCTCTACAGATTTATCATAATTATACCTATATAAATATAGATATTTATTATACTATATTTAGATAAAGGCAATAGCCTTGGAATACCTGGACAAAGAATTTAATCATTTAAAGATGTTGGAATAAATTAATAATGATCTTCACATAAAAATAGGAACATATTTATTTAATATATTTTATTTATTTATTATAAATAATTACATATATAAAATTATAAATAAATGTAAACACTTACACTTTATAGATAATTAAATAGACTTATAAAATACTTAGAAAATATTTGTTACTTTTCTTAACTTCTTCTTCTTAAGGTGCCGTCTCCCTTTCGGAGTTTGGCTATCATCATGACTAGGATAGTCTTAGAAGCTGCCCAGCCATGATAATTAATTAATTTGTTCTTAGTTGGAATCGAACGCAGACTTCTAGATAATTGCTACGCTACACTTTCGGCTAGCTGCCTCCTCTTAAATAGTAAATTTCAATTGGTTGACAATATAAAGGTGAAAATAGGAATAGGAACAGTTGGAGGAATGTGATTGTTGCGGACACGAACTTTCGAGTTGAAAAGTGACATAAGAGATAGTAAATGTATTGATAATTGATTCCATTAAAAATAAAAGTAATTATCATGTTTTTTTTTTATTTTATGAGAGGAAAGAATTATTAATTACTATTTTAGAACAATTATAATAAAATTTTATACGGGTTTGTTGAGAGCTCTGCAACTCTGTGTTTTTTTTTATTTGTTTCTACAAAAATAAAAAAAAAATTTCTTTGGAATGCTAAAATTAAAATTATTACACACATCATTAATGAAATAAAAAAGTTGTTGATGAGAATGTCTTAAGAATTAATATCTTATATTAATCATTTTATTTCGACAGGAGAATCTTGTAATATTTGTAGCCATAATATTCTAAATAAAATGATTATTATTTGAAATTTTTTTCTTTTTTAATGAGTGAAGTAAAAACTTCATTGAAATTCTATGTAAAAGGTGTGTAGGGGTCTGATGATAGCAATTAAGACGTTGCATAGAAGAACAAGACTCGTTCATCGTTTATGACGAGATGGAAGGTTTAACGCCAACCACCACCACCACCATTTGAACTCAAAGAGTTAGTTAGACACCTCGCTCTTATGATGAGTTGTTGTTAATTAAATCGCTAGATTTATTTTTTAAGTAGACACCGCATAGCACTTTGTTAAATACTAGGCAAAAGATGAAAGATGAATGATTTCTCTTCATTCATTTTTTTTAGGACACGAGGCTACATTTTTTTTTTTTTTGGTAAATTATAAGTTGTTCTAATGAAATAAGAAATTAATTTTTATCATTTCAGTGAACAGTGAAAAAAATTCATAATTTATTTCAAATCTATTCAATGATGATTGCTATACAAGTTTAGGCAACTTCAAGAGGATTTAAAATAAAATTACTTTTTCTTAGAAAATGTAGGAATCTATAGCAAACAAATTAATTAATTAAAAATGATGATAGTTTTTTACATTTTACAATAATAAAGTTTTTAGAGTTTAATTAATATTTGAGAACAAAAATTTATAAATGAATAAGCTGCAGTGTCTACACTCGACTATCTCGCAATTTGAATTGGATAAAATAACATATATTATATTTAAATTTAATTTAATTAATTATAAATTATAAATTAAAATTAATAAATAATATTTATTAAATCAGCGCATATTTGGCTCTTTGTTGATGGCACCAGGTCACGTGTTGGCTCGTGATTTGCAGTGTTAAAAAATTAATTCCGGTACTTTCAGTGATTCAATCAAGCTGGAATTCTATATATAGCAGTTTTATACATTTTTTAATCATGTGAAAAACTATCAAACATATCTTTATTTTAACGGTCATTTTAGAGGAAAAGAAATCAAAACGTGGTAGGTAATGACCCTCTTCCAGTTGAGCTACATTTCTCAAAAGTTGATAGAAAACTATGCATTTTGAATTGCCCGTATACCAAATTTCATGATTCTAGCTCAAACAGTTTTTGCGTAATCTTGTTTACATACATACACAGACACACACACATACACATATATATATACCGACATTTTTCTCAAAAAAAGTGAAAATGATTCAGGAATCTTCAAAAGGTATAAAAACATCAAAATCAACGCCGGCAGTGCTTCTTTAAATACAAAATATTATAAATAAAATAAAATTAAAAATATTTATTTTTTAATAATATTTTGTAATCAAATTACGAAATATATATTATGTTATATCCACAGGACATACTTTTCTTTCTTTCAGTGCATTAATACGTTCGTTTAAGGGTTGTATATATTTTTATAAATTATATTCTTTTAAATTATTTGAAAATGTTTCATATATTTTTTCTTTTATTTATTTATTCTATATATAGCAGTTTTATACAATTTTTAATCATGTGAAACTATCAAACATATATCTTTATTTTTACGGTCACTTTAGAGAAAAAAAAATCAAAACGTTGTAGGTAATGACCCTCTTCACACACACGCACACACATACTCCCAGATATTTTTCTCAACCTTAGTGAAAATGGCTCACGGACCTTCAAAACGTATAAAAACATCAAAATCTTGATATCGAAAATTTTCATGATCGCAATACTATCTCTGCGAGATAGTAAAAATGAAAAGAAATATTCAAAAGTTTTTTTCTAAATATCATAACTAATTTTAAAGAGATAAAAGATGTTATTTATAAAATTCATTCAAAGAACAAATAATTACAATTCTGACTTTCAAATAATCTACTATAATACAATTATAAAATTGTTTTGTTTTTCTTTTTAAAAGCAGTATTTATAAAATATAAAAAAGCAAAATACAACATTCAATTATTTTATTCACTTATTTTATTTATTATTATTAAATATACACACATATTATATATATTAAATATTTTGAATTTTATTATAGTAATTATATTTAAACAAGTCTTGTTTAATTCGTTAATTCGAATCCTAATGAATAATCGATTAATATATAATTAATTTATTTCGTAATTACACCTTTCCATATAATAAAACTTTAAAATTACCATCTAGAACTTGAATGATTAAATAAAAAAGCAAAAAAAAAAAATATGATTAAAAATTAAAATATCACTCTTTCTTTAAGTTAAAATCGACTTAACGTTGAAAAAGAACATAAAAACAAACAAACAAGCTCATTAAAAAAAAAAATAAAAAAAAAAAATGAAGAAATAAATAAATAATTTTGAAGTTAAATTTATTTCATCTTTTATTCTATCGATTCACTTAATTGGATTATTTAGTAAATGTTGAAGAGAAAATAATATGAAAAAAACGATTATTCAAATAGATTTGAATAGACTAAACTGAAATGAGTATAATAAAATGATCATATATAATTATTTGTTATTTTTTAAAAGAGAAGAGTCATGAGTTAATAAATTTGCAGACAAATTAACTATGAAGGCAGATTTAAAATAGTAGTATGGGGAAAAAAATTTATTATTGAATAGTCATTGAAATTCTTTCAATAGTAATATTAATTGCATTAGTTTTTGTATAATATACTATGAATAATGAGGAATTTTAAAACATTTCTATGATTTCATAAAAATTTAATATGAAAATATTGAACTTACAATCTATCCAGGTTCAATTAAATTTAAATTTAATAAAATTTAATAAATTTAATTATACGAGGTCTGTTTAAAAAAAAAGATGAATTTTGAATTTTCGCGGGCTATGTACATTCGATTATCGAAATTTTTTTTTGTTATGTTGGTACACATATGTTTCTCATATGTTGAGATTATCAGCAATCCTGGATTAGTAGTTTGTTTTTATTTATTAAAGCCTTTGTGGTTATTTTGATAATTATTAAGGGAATTTTTATTAAAAGACCACATTGTGTTTATATAAAATTATTTATTAAATTAAAATAACTGTACAACTGCAGAATAAGCAGTCGAAACGTTGTACAGTTATTTTAATTTAATAAATAATTTTATACAAACTATGTGGTAGTTTGTTTTTGACAACTGAAAAAGTCGATTATTTACTTAAAAAAAA
Organism: Labia minor; assembly: GCA_963082975.1. Classification (NCBI taxonomy): domain Eukaryota; kingdom Metazoa; phylum Arthropoda; class Insecta; order Dermaptera; family Spongiphoridae; genus Labia; species Labia minor. The sequence continues at coordinate 114,166,859 of OY720344.1, forward strand.
TGGATCAAAGAATCTGTATTAAATTTTTTCGTTAAAAATGGAACGCACTTAAAATGTTATCTGTGGCATTCGGCAAGTCTATTTTGTCTCAAAAAAATGTTTATAAGTGGAGAAAAAGATCGAAAAAAGAACGCTAAGTTCGAACAAATGTGAAGGTTTTGTTCACTGTTTTCTTCGATTACAATGGCGTGGTGCATCATGAGTTCTTGCCAACAGGTCGTACTGTTAATAAGGAATACTACAAGGAAGTGAAGCGATCGGAATTGTGGAAAAACAAATCATGGATTCTGTATCACGATAATGCACCAACTCACCCATCATTTTTTGGCGAAAAACAACACTGTCATCATGCCTCTACCACCGTATTCACCAGATTTGGCTCCCAAGACTTTTTCTATTTTCTATTCTTAAAACTGAAGAGACCAATGAAAAGCTTTGCCACAATTGATGAGATAAAGTCAGTATCGAAGAATGAGCTGAAGGGCAAAAGAAAAGCGCATTTCAGAAGTGCTTCGCGGATTGGAAGAAGCGCTGAATAAATAAATAATTTTCGAAATAATTCAAAATTCACATTTTCTTTTGAACAAACCTCGTTTTATATTATAATAGAGTGTAATCGATAGAAATTATTCCATGTAGGATATCTTTTTCTAGGCCAATGACTTATGGTTGAAATATTTCCCTGAATGTTGTATTGGAGGTAGATTAGATAGGTTGGGCATTTGAAAGAGTGTGGAGAGGAGATGGGGAAGAGGAGTTGGACAACAACAGGTGCTCACCGTAGTTTGCAAGTAAAAATTTGCATGAATTCTTCAAAGTAATATAAATTTTATTGGCAAATCAATGTGGGATTTAAAGAATGTCAAATTCACTAAAATGGATTTGCAAAACGTTAAAATATCAATTTCGATACAAATTTAATTAGGATCGAATGATTTCTGTGAATATTTATGTTGATGGGAAATAATTAATATTATATATATATATAGGAGATTTTTACTTTAATTTTATACATATTTTAATGATAATATAATTTTCCCAAAAATGGAAGATTTTTTTTCCTATCTATAAAATAAATAATCATATTTTATAACATTTACAGAAGATTGACGAAATCATTATTAAATTTACTTTTTCAAGATCAAAAAGATCTTTTTCATTAAATTCTTTCAAATTAAATATTGAATATATTTTTCATTCAATTTTTATACTCTCTTCAATGATTTTATGTAAATTTTTTTAGAATTATAAAATAATCTACCTATCCTTATATACCATAGATAGCTTGAATTAATTTAATTTCCTGCTTTTCATGGCTCTATTAAAAAAATTTACATTCTAAGAGCAGAGAATCCTGATAAAATATAAAAATTATTAGAAATTGTTTAAGAAAATAAAATGATTTTTAAATAAAATTGTCTGAAATTGACTTGAAAATTATCTATCTATCTCTGTGGCTCTATGGAACTCGAGAGTTTTTGGCCGCAGCAACCACACCCCTCCAAGTATTCCTATTGTGAGGCACAACCCTCCAGTCCCTATCCTCTGCCATCTCTCTCACGTCCTTTCCCACATTGTCCTTGGTCTTCCAAGTGGACGTTTCCCACTCGGTTTCCTTACCAATATATTTTTCGCCATTCTTTCTTCTCCCATTCTAGCCACGTTTCCTGCCCACCGCAGCCTTCTCGATTTTATAATTCTAACTGGTCATGCAATTCCTCGTAATTCAGTCTCCGCCATTCTCCGGTGACCTCATCTTTCTTTGGCCCATAAATGCTTCTCAGAATCCTATCCCTATAATCTTCTCCCATTCTAGCCACGTGTCCTGCCCACTCGGTTTTATAATTCTAACTATATTTGGAGATGCTTAGAGGTCATGCAATTCCTCGTTAAGCAATCTTCGCCATTCCCCGGTGAGCTCATCTTTCTTTGGCCCATAAATGCTTCGCAGAATCTTATTCTCAAATCCTCTAAATCTACTCTGGAAATTAACTCACTAAAATTTAAATTCTTGTTTTTTTAAAAAAAATAATTGATGCGAGATAAAATTTATTATTTATAATTATTATTTAATCAGAAATGAAAATAATATCTTTACATTTAAAAATAAAAACTACGTAGATATTTTCTGAAAAAGACTGTTTATAGTTTTTGTCTGATTAGATAGAGAGTCTGAAAGTCTTAATGTGGTATGGGGGATGAGAAGAGAGAGAAGGAGGGGGGAGGGGGGAAGAGGTTCATTACTTATTTGTCTATCATACCAATCACTTTTGGGATTTATGCTTACTTCATCCTCCTGATTAACATAGTTTTCTATAATGGACTTCATCTTTCATGGAGGTCCTCTCAATAGAAATGAAAAGATGAGAACAGATTGGAGAAGTAATTCTAATCAATCTATGATTATTATTATTTGCTTAACATATTTCTCTAATGAATTAAAATCTCTTTTACTTTTACTAGAGGCTTTTCTCAGGTTCATTAGAAGGTTCTTGTGTTTCATTCTTCACTCATCTGACTGACAACAGACGGGGTTAGAGGGAGGTAGGAGTGGGGGCCTGATTATGATTAGTACTAGTAGTAACCATCATTTTCCACCATGACTCAATATGTTTTTTTTATTCTTTTACCAGAAATGAATTCGACCCTTGAAATATTTTGAATAGAGATTTAATTTAATTGATTTACAAATTATCTTATCAATCATCATTATTCATTGCTAAGAAAGATTTTAAACGAATTAATAAATAATTATAGAGTATGACTCTGGGTTTGGATTAAACTATCGAAGGGTTTTTTTCCAAGGGCTGAACTCTTCCAAAAAAAAAAGGTGGAATTAAATAAAAATATTGAAATGTGGATTAATTTAAATATAATATAATTAAAATAATTAGCTGGAGTGTCTCCACTCGACTATCTCGCAATTTGAATTGGATTAAATAACATAATATATTATATTTAAATTAAATTTAATTAATTATAAATTATAAATAATAAATAATAAATATTAAACCAGCGCATGTTTGGCTTTTTGTTGATGGCACCACGTCACGTGTTGACGCGTGAGATTTTCAGTGTTAAAAAATTAATTCTGGTAATTTCAGCGAATCAATCAAGCTGAAATTCTATATATAGCAGTTTTATATAATTATTAATCATGTGAAAAATTATCAAACATATATCTTTATTTTTACGGTCACTTTAGAGGAAAAAAAATCAAAACGTTGTAGGTAATGACCCTCTTCCGGTTGAGCTACATTTCTCAAAAGTTGATAGAAAACTATGAATTTTGAATAATGTCCATGTACCAAATTTCATCATTCTAGCTCAAACCGTTTTTGCGTAATCTTGCCTACATACATACACACACACATACACACATACACACACACATACACACACACAGACATTTTTCTCAACCTTAGTGAAAATGATTCAGGAACCTTCAAAACGTATAAAAACATCAAAATCTCAACATCGAAAATTTTCATGATCGCAATACTATCTCTGGCGAGATAGTAAAAATGATTAAAAATATAAAAATATTCATTTTAAATACATGAAAAATATAAATATATGAAAAAGATGTCTGGGCAACAAAGTTGACTTTCAACTTGTTGGTCCCGGGTTCAAGTCCCAAATCTGGATAGGGAATTTTCCTCTAGTTAGGGTCTATGACAGTGATTCTCAACCACTGTGCAGCGGCACTTTTGCGTACCGCAAGATTATCAAAATGTGCCGCCAAATTATTACAAATGTAAAGAGGCTCTTAAACATTTCCGACTTTTTTCATAAATTTTTTTCAATATGGTTCTAAAAAAAAGGTAAACTATTTACACTTTTTTTTTTAAACTTAAACTTTTACACTTATCTTTTTCTTTGTGTTCCGCCAAATTTTTAAACCTTTAAAAGTGTTCCGCGGTAAAAAAAAAAAGGTTGAGAATCACTGGTCTATGGGAATGATGTCCACCCTGTCTACATGATCAAATTTGGGAAGCTACTTGAAATAAAAAGTAGTGGTTTCCTATCAAGAAAATCAAGAAAGAGGTTGTCGTTGTACAGTTGTAGAGAAGACGTTGTACTGATCATGCAAAACCATTACCCCGTTTAGCCGGCAACAGACCAAATAGGCGTTATTATTTCATAGAATATACCAAAGTCAGAGGTTTTTAATATATATTTCATGCAATAATTTAAAATAAATTTTATTTTTTTTTTATTAATCTATTTATTATCTTTTATTTTTGTTTTAGGGGAAATTAAAGAAACTATATTATTTCAATTATGTTCCTTCCCTCCTTCTCTTCGCCATGACTCTATCTATATATCTTATCAATCAATAAAGTAGTATAGAATCAATCATATAATTATTTATTCGATCCACAAACTTGTTTTTTTTTTTAAGATTGTTAATCCCTATCTATAGGTATATTGATTGATATATTTAATAAACCAGAAATATATATGATATTCTTTAACAAATTTTACTCATAATACCAACTTTCAATTCGTTTCTTTAATTTTTAATTTTTTTTTTTAAAACTTTTTTAACATTTTTTTCCTTACTAATTTATTTGAATGTCCAAAATTATTATTTTATTTTTCTTTAATTGGCTTGAATATTATTTTTTCAACTTATATTTCTTTTGAAAAACTATTAAAAAAAACAAGTTAATTTGAAAATTTTACGATTTTTTTTTTCATTGGTTCTTTATTTTTTTACTATTGCTTTTTTACAATTTTTTTTTTATTATACTTAAAGAATCCTGTTTCGAATTTACGATTGGCTTCAAACACTACATTAAATCAAAAGGTGTTCAATGCAAAAAAAAAAATATCAGCAGTAATATATATACCTATATATATATTTACGATGCTTTTCAACTGATTACTAAGTTTAACTTATTCATTAGTAAGTAAAATACATTTAATGAATGATTCCATTAATACAAAGTCAATAAAAATACACACACACAGACACAAATATATGGATATATTAATAGGTTTCTAATATATATCTTTAAAAAATATAATAAAATAAAAAAAATGTACTAAATATTTTAACAAAAAAAATCTTCAAACGTTACTTTTTTGGATAATTCACTTTTAATTGCTTTTAAATTTTTAGTATTCTTTATTTTGGGTCTACACCAGCCCTGGCCAACCCAAATGACTCCATGGGCCTCTTTGATTAGGAGCAATGCTACAGGGGCCGCATTTTAGGGAAACGTGCAACAATGTATTAAAATACACTTTTAATACTTTCTTGATGCTTAATGTTTAATGTTTTTACTTATTATTTTTCGGTTACTTTTTTTTTTAAATAAAAATAATAATAACAATTTAAAATAAAAAATATATTCTCTATTAATTATTATTATTTTGAAATTTTTTCTTCCTTTTTATGGAATCAAATATGTAGTTTAAAAATTGTAGGACATATTTTAAATAAAAAAATTAATTAATTATAATTATTTGAATTATATTCTCTGTTTTTGAATATACAGACGAGAAATGAAAGTTAGAAAAGAAATATAATGTTAACAGGCGGGCCGCACAATTTTTCATGGAGGGCCGCGAGTTGGCCAGGCCTGGTCTACACTCTCATTTAGAATCGATTATAAATGAAAACTTGATGTTAAAATGAGGTATTTTCCTAAAATAATATCCAATTTATTATCTTGAAACCCATAAGAAAAAATAAATATAATATGCTTATATTCTTTTTTTCATGAATGAAAAATTGTATCTTAATTTATTCAAGAAGATACACAAAAAATTATTTTCAACTTAATTATTAAACGAAATATTATTTACAGACCACATTTATTATAAAATTAATTTGTTGAATTAAATTAAATGTATAACGTTTCGACGTTATCAAGTACTGGACACTACTATTCACTTGACTCAATTGAATGTTGTACATTTATTTTAATTGAATAAATAAATTATACAAAAAAAAATGTGGTCTATAAATAAAATTTCCTTTAGTAACCATTACAAAAACCACATAGTTTTCATAAATATTTTCAACTTATAAATCTGTTAATTTTACTTTTATTATTTAATATTAAATTTTATTTTTGGATTGATTTTAAGTAAAATTGTCTTACTCTTATTTAAAATTATATTTATTTTATTTAAAGTTAGTTATTATAATTTATATTGATTTTTGGTTATATTTTCTTTTTTATTTGAGTAGATATGATATGATACAAGTTAAATGATTTTAGATTTAAAATATATATTTTTAAACAAAATTTTTAAATTTCTACACATATTATCTTGGTAATATGTATATTAAATATTAGGTTGGGGAAAAAGTAATTCATTACTTTTGGGTGAAATTTATTAGTTTAATTAACTTAGTTTGGATTGTCCGATTTAGGTCAAATAAGTACCGTTTTGTTCAAGAATTTCTTGCCATTTTAGAGGTAGCTTCATAATTCCTCTCTCATAGAAGTCTTGTTTCTTACTGGAAAAAAACTCTAAAAGTCGATTTTCGCAATCTTATCTTGATCCTAATTTTTTTTCGCTAAGGAAATTTTGTAATGAAAGAAAAAGATGGTAGTAGCTTGGTGCCAGGTCCGGACTGTAAGGTGGATCTATTAGGACTTCCCAACCAAGCTTCCCTCAGATTTTGGCGAGTCACTACGGAAGTGTGTGGCCTGACGTTGTCATGGTGGAACACAACATCTCTTCTGTTCGCCAATCCTGGTCGTTTCTGGTCGATCGCTAGCTTCAAACGGTCCAGTTGTTGGCAGTAAATTCAGTGTTTGTCCATATGGGAGCAGCTCATAATGAATTATTCCCTTCCACCAAATACAGAGTAGGACCTTCCTGGCCGTTAGTTTGGCCACTGTTTGAGCTGTTTCCCTGCTCTTTGACCATGATCTTTTTCTCACTATATTATCGTATGTAACCCATTTCTCATCACCAGTCACCATCCGTTTGAGAAATGGCTGAATTTCAAACGTTTGATCAATGCTTCGCAGATGGATATTCGATGATTAGCTGTTACAGTGCCTTCACCATAAACAGTGTTAACAATTTCAGTCACCTGGCTTGCAAAGGGGGCAATCCCCTTTATCGAATAAAAACTGTAAAATGTACCTAATTTTCTGTTTGTTGAGCTCCATTTTTAGCCCTCTGTAACTAACAGCTAATTGCACTAAACAAAATAAGGTAAAGTGTTTTATTTACTTTGAAATGTCACCTGACAATGAACAGAAATTTAAGATTATGGAGTCGAGAGTACAGAAAATAGGATTCACTAACGCGAACTACCGGCAAAGGATTACTTTTTCCCCAACCTATTATATATATATAACATTTTATTTATTTTTGAATAAAGAATATTTATTTATTTTTTTGTTTTTTTTTTTGTTTCTTAAAATAAAATTATTTTAATTGATATTTCTATTGTTAACTTTGATCGTTATTGTAATTTTTTCTGAAAATAAATGCAAAATAGCTAACCTTTATAATTTCAATGAGGAAGTAAGTATATAAGTATATTTATAAAAATTTAAAATAAATCATATTTAATACGTGGAAGTTTCAATAATATTTTTAATGATAAGTAATTGTGAACAAAATAATAATAATGATAATAATATTAATATTAATAATAAAAAACCACCATAAAGTAATAGTCAGTTGGATGGATGAGAGCAGAGCATCAAAAGAAAAAAAAAAATCAAGTATCAGACCAATTGAAGTGGCCGGATTTGATTTCAATCGGACCGAATCAATTAGAATTGAGTGGAATAAGGCCTCTAATTGAGAGAAGATAATTACAGGTGCCGGTTTCATTTCAACCATTGAACAGTGCCGATGTCGAAATGATATTTGGCTTTAGAGCTTCCCAGAGATATGAAATGAAGGGTGGGAGGGGGGGGGGGTGATCTGGAGAAGTTAAAAGAAAGTAAGATAAGATTGAATCAAAGAAATCTATTAAGAAGACGAGTCAATTATTGAAATTACAGGAAGCTTGCCGATATAATGATTATGAAATTCTCTTTATTGATTTATTTTCAAAAATGGATCTGAATTTTTTTTTTGTAAATTTAAAATGTCATCAATTTCATTAAAATAAAAAAAATATATTTTAGCAATATGATATTTTCTGTATAATAGTAATGATTTTTAATTAATTATATCAGCGTATTTATAGAAAATAGGTGAATTTTACTTCAATAATTCTAATTAATTAAAATTAGAAAGGATAGTAGAGATTTGCAAGTTAAAAAAAAGTAATTTCTTTATCAACAAGAATGACGATGCTCGGTGAAGAAATTTATCAATTAGATCCTAAATTATTATAGAAATATACTAGGTTTGTTCAAAAGAAAAGGTAAATTTTGGATTATTTCGAAAAGTATTTATTTATATATCAATGTCCCCTTCAAAGAAATTATTCTCAGATATAATGCACTTATGCCAGCGCTTCTTCCAATCGTCGAACCACTTCTGAAATGCGCTATTTTGGATTGGCTTTATCTCATCAATTGTGGCAAAACACTTTCCTTTCATTGGTCTCTTAAGTTTTGGGCAGGAAAAAGTCGCAGGGTCCAAATCTGGTGAATACGGTGGTTGAGGTATGATTACGATTTTGTTTTTTAGGAAAATAATCACGAACAAGATCACAATTTTGTCTACATACATACACGCACACACAGACATTTTTATGTTAGTAAAAATGACACAGGGACATTAAAAACGTATAAAAACATCAAAATCTCGACATCGAAAATTTTCGTGATCGCAATACTAACTCTGACGAGATAATAAAAAAATAATTATTTAAGTATATTTAAATAAATTACCTTATAGAAACTATTAATATAAATATTATTAAAAACTGTTAAATCTTTCAATTACCGAAGATTTTATAATATTTTATATAATATAGAAAAAATTAAGCTAGCAAAATTTTTTGAATTTTATTAATAAAAAACAAAATTAACATGCAAAGAGGTATGTAGGTATGTGCCTGGTATAAGTAAAAGATTTTTTCTGATGAAATAAAAAGAATAATCTTATCCAGTTGAAAAAAAAATCACCAAAAGTATGTTGAAAGATCGATTTCTATTCTATTTTGTATTTTTGAGAAAATCACATTGTCTGAGTTGTTCCCATTTCAGCAACGAAAAAAGGTGTCTAAACTGTGAACATTATTCTCTCTTTTACTTTTGTTCAGATGAAAGAAAGAAAAAGGATATAATTCAGCTTTAAGAGGTGCTGATGGGATACAATAAATAAAAGGAAAATATAAAAGAGTTATTACTTTCGAAATAAAATCGTTTAATTATCCGACTAATAATAAATTATTTTCAGAATTTGAATAAGCAGAGTGTTTTTTTTTTATTTCAATTGACACAAACATAATTATTTAAAAAAATTATTTGTCAATTCATTAAAAATTTCATCCTTTTATAGTCCGGGAGATGAGAGTTGGTGCACGAGCCGACCCCACCCTCGGCCAAGCAGTTACCGTGCTTTTCCTCACCATTCCCACAATACCCAACCTAACCTAACCTCGATAAATATTGTAAGAGATGGGTGAATCTCAACTAATGAGATGTCTAATTAAAAAAAAAATAAATAAAATAAAAATCTTTGTCAAAATTACTTTTTTATCACCCGGAACGTTTGAGAGAGTAGAAGACTGTGGTGGAGGGGAAATCACTCTAGGCCCAGAGGGTAACCCCGCTCTCATGACCGCCACCCCTCATGCACCAACTCTCATCTCTCGGACTATAGTTTAGGTTATATAAGTACACACATTTTCCTTCGTATATTAATTATAATCTTTTTCTATTTCATTGTAAAATTTTGAATTGATTCACAAAATTGTAATTATAAAAAAAATTATTATTGGAATAGTAATTAGTATAATAATTAGTTCTTGAATCAATAACATAAAAAATATAATAAATGTATTAGTATAACATCTCCTGGAATGATAGCCAGAAAGCAGGCAGGGCATTAAAGCACCTGCCCCTCACCACCGCCTGCTGAATACTATTTATAAGATGATTTATAGCATTTAAATGGAATAGGCCCGTTAAAAAGAATCAGTTTATGTCGAATGTAGGAGTGGAGGGAGGAAGGACGACATTTCGATTGGCATTAATGACAATGATTTTATACCTCTGAATATCTATTAAAAAAAAGCAAAAATATAATATAATTTTATTTGAAAATAAACCTCTCTATAAATATTTTAAAATATAGATAAACATATTTTTTAATATAGTTTAAAATAAAATATATCTATAAAAATTAATTGAATAAATACTTACTATATATTTATATTTATATAAGTATATTTATAAAATAATATTTTGTAATAATAATTAAAATAAATTAAAATATTAAAGATTATACCATATATAACAGTAACTCTCGCATCATCGTCCAAATAATAATAAAAAAAAACAATTACTTAATAGTTTTACATTAAAGTCAATCAGATTAATTTATAAAATCATTAAATCACAGTATATTTAATGAAATTTTGTAATAAATATGTAGGGAAAAGTATACAGTCGTTGGCCCCGAGGCAATCATTGGCCCCCTATCACTAAAACACAAATAATAAGAGATTTTTATTTTAAAAATTGTGCTATTAACTATGGTTATGTAATCGTTGGTTGTATGGTTGTTAATCACTATAGAATACCTAGGCTAATGATTAAAACAGGGGAACAATAACTGTATTTTTTAGGATTTTTGCGTGATTATGGAAAATGTCATGAGAAAATTTTTTTTTTATTCATCAAAATGCTCATAGTATCTATGTTCCGCAAACCTAATTTGACACAGATTTTTCCGCAATTTGCCCAGATATGCATTAATGACTGCTAGGAATTGCTTAAGGGGGCCAACGACTGTATGATTTACCTTATGTAGTTATATTTTGTGTATCGATTTTAAACATATGAAAACTTTTTAAATTTTTATCTCATCTCATAATGTTTATTATCATTATAATTAAGATATTAAAAGTGTGTCGACATTCCAGGTCATTAACGTCACAATTGGATTTTAACCACTTTTCGAAATTTCATAGAATTAATAATTAAATAAATATAAATAAATTATAAAACTATCGGAGTAGGTTTAAATGGTGACCTCATGTTCAAAGTAGAATAAATAATATATAATAAAATAAATAAATATATATTTAATAAATAGTAAATAAACATTTTTATAATTCATAATAATAATAATAATAATAATAATATCTATATTATACGAGGTCTGTTCAAAAGAAAAGGTATGTTGATATTATCAGCCATTATGGATTAGTAGTTTGTTTTTGACAACTGAAAAGTTAGTCACTTTTTTGGGTGTTTAAAAGAATCTGTAGTAAATTTTACGCTAAAAAGATAATAAAGTGCTCCAATGCACTTAAAATGTTGGCTGTGGCATTCGGAGAGTTTACTTTGTCTCAAAAAAATGCTTATAAGTGGTATAAAAGTGCGAAAAAAGCACACCAAGATCGATCAAATGTGAAGGTTTTGCTCACTGTTTTCTTCGATTACAATGGCGTGATACATCATGAGTTCTTGTCAACATGTCGTACTGTTAATATGAAATATTACAAGAAAGTTATGCAACGTTTGTTTAAAACAATACGGCTCAAACGATCGGAATTGTGGAAAAACAAATCATGGATAATGCACAAGCTCAGACATCATCACGAAAAACGGTTTGAGCTAGTATCATGAAATTTGGCACACGGGCATTATTCAAAATTTGTAGTTTTTGAGAAATCTAGCTCATTTGGGAGAGGACCATTAGTCACCACGTTTTCATTTTTTTTCATCTAAACAGACCATAAAATTAAAGATATATGTTTGATAGTTTTTTCACATTATTAAAAACTGTATAAAACTGCTATATATAGAATTGCATCTTGATTGAATCGCTACCGGAATTATTTTTTAACACTTTGACTGCTAATCACCCGCCAGCACGTGACGTGGAATCATCAACATAGAGCCAATCACGCGCTGGCGCGTATTGAGATATTCTGTCTCAGAAGCCAGTTTAAAATTCAATTTTTCGATTTCCAAAGTATCGAAGGAAATTAATATAATACAATAATGGTAATATAAATGAGTATACGATTATAAAATAATATCCCTGTTTAATACATATTCAAATTGCAATATCCATATACTAAAATATAAGTAATTGTATACACATTGAACATCTATTATAAGAGATGTAATGGGTACATCAATTGCTACCTCCCGAGTTTCTAGTAATCAAAACTTTGATAAATGATAAATGCAGCTAAAAACAGTTAAAAACAAATGCTATTTAATAAATTTGCGCAACTCACAAAAATATAGTATTAAGCCAAAGTCTTCTATTTCAATAAAATGTTATCAGTGAAAATTATGTTAAAACCCTTAAATCCTATGATCGGATAAAATAAAATTTTAATTAATTTTCAAATATAAAATAAAGCTTGATTATACAATTAAAATTTGCGAGATAGTCGAGTGTATGGAATGTAAATTTACCGATTTTTTCATTTACCGGTAATTCGGTAAATGAAAATTGAATTACCGGTTTACCGGTAAAATACCGGTAAAATATTTTCCTGAAATAGCAAAAAAAGATAATAAAAATGAAAGTAATTTTCAGAAAGTAAGGTTTCAACGGCTAATGTTAATTATTTTAACGTTAATATATGAAAAGTTCTATAGTTTAATTAAAATAAACATGTATAAATTAGTAAATAGTACTATTTATATAAAATATTAATTAATAATTACTTTAAAAAATTTCATATAAAATTCAAAAATATTTTAACATTTGACGTCACACGTGTATATGTGTTTGTGATAAAAATAATTTTTTGAGAGTATTGTTGATAACTTGATATATGTTATGTGTTATGTTATATGTTATGTAAAACGAATTGTAGCGAAAAAAGAAAACAACAAATTTTTATTATAATTTTTGTAAGTATGTGTTTCTTCTCGTATTCAATTAAAATATTTTGAGTTGAACATTGATGAAAGAAAATTGTATGAAAGAAGAAAATTGTACTACATGGGTTTTTTAGATGAGAAGAGTGCGAGGAGGTGAAAAATAGTCTTCGAGAAGACAAAGTGTGGAAATTCGCATTTATGGGTAAATTACAAAAATTTACTTATCAATATTTACCGGTAAATTACAAAAATTTACCGGATGTTTTTTTGCAAATTTACCGGTAAATCGGTAAACCGGTTTACATTCCCTAATCGAGTGTAGACACTCCAGACTTTTTCTCCTTATTATAAAATCTCAAAAGAACATATTAATTAATTTTTGAAAATTCGCATTATTATATGCAAAAAACTTTTGAAATCACAAATAAAAGATAAAATACGGTAGTTTTTAACCGATACATACACTAAAAATGACATTTAGATCATTTCGAAAAAAAATTCCAAATAAGGTTTGCCTAATTATTTTCTTTCAACTGTATTTAGAATGAAGAGAAAAGAAAATAATAATAATATTATAATAAATGAATATGATTAAATTCTAATTAAAAAGAAAATTTATTTTTATAATTATACAAACAAAAACATAACCTCTATTTAGTAATATATTATGCTTGTATTTTGTTTGATTCTTTAGAAGAGGAGGAGGAATTATTTCAAGTAATGTTGTTGCCCCTATGTTTGAAAATAAAACGAAATCCTCCTTCTTGCATGTTGTTCTAATGAACACCCATCATTATATAATAAAACACGCCAAGTCTTACCTATTTTATTATTAGTAATATATAAGTTTACGATATAAAGACAAGGTGTTTAAGAAATAGATACACACCCAGATGCAAAGAAGGAAGAAAACAATTTTTTTTCAGGATACTATTCGACTTTATAAATAAAATCAATGAATGAAAACATAAATTTTGATATATTCTTTGATCATTTACTAAGATCAGTCAACATTAATAATTAATAAGTATTTATATTCTATCTTTTATTTCATTTTTTGAGATATTTTTCTTTTTAGTGATTCTCAACCATTTTTTGTTTACCACGGCACACTTTTAACGGTTTAAAAATTTGGCGGCAAACAAAGAAAAAGATAAGTGTAAAAGTTTACCATATTGAAAAAAAAGTGGTCCCAAAAACGGTTTACCTATTTTTTAGAACCATATTGGAAAAATTTAGAAAAAAAGTTGGAAATGTTTAAGAGCCTCATAATCTCGCGGCACACTTTTGAAAATCTCGTGGCACACTAAAGTGCTGCGGCACAGTGATTGAGAATCGATGATCTATATAATTAAAAAACAAAAAAAAAAGAGTATTTTTATGAGAAATTACTGAATTTTGGTTTTTAAACGCCCTATGACTATAGTAAATATATTTAGGTATAGTTCGATTCTCTATACACACTTGTGAGTTTCTTTCTGATTTGAATATTTGCCTGACATGATATCTCTCGGTCCTTTTGAAATCTTCATTATATTATATTACTAATGGTAGATTCGTGTGTAGCAATCGAGGAAGAAGCGGGAAGAAGGGTGGGGGAAGCGATGAGCGCGTGTCGATCGATACATCCATTCAATGCCCTTCTCATGATTTTTTTTTTATCTTAAAAGAATTCGTTTTTAGCATGCAAGTAAGAAACGATTCATGTTTTAAAATGCAAAATCAATTCCACCTGAACCTTTCCCACTCTTCACTCCACCTTCTCTTACCTCCCACATCTTACCACCAGCATTAGCATCATCAAGAATTGGAAAGTATGCATGCAATATGATGATGAAGAAGATACATGCTTTGGATATAACATGCAAATATATATGCTAAAAAAATTTTAATTTTTTTTTTTTTTTCCAAAAACGATTAGAAAGTTGCATGACAAGAACATTTGTTTTTACCTTGCTTAAATACAGGAAAAAAAATTAACAGCATCAATTAATTATAGAAAGAAATAATTTTGTATTTAATTAATTAGCAGAGGTAATAATTATATATCCTACTTGGTGAACAAATAAAAAAATATCTACTGTAGAAGGACACTAGGATAAATTTAAATCATTTTAATAATTTGTAATTTGTAATAATAAATACCAAGAACAACACACATTTATATTATACATTTATTCAAATTTCAGATGGCTTTCAGAATTATTATTCATAAATATCTATAAATTAAAATTAATTTAAAATTTATGTAAGTATACGTTTATTGATACATATTTTGAAATTTTAGATTTTTTTTACTATCTCGCCAGGGATAGTATTGCGATCACGAAAATTTTCAATATCGAGATTTTGATGTTTTTATACGTTTTGAAGGTCCCTGAGTCATTTTCACTAAGGTTGAGAGAAATGTCCGTCTGTCTCTGTATGTGTGTGTGTATGTGTGTGTGTAGAAAAGATTTCGCAAAAAACAATTTGAGCCAAAATAATGAAATTTGGTACACGGGCATTATTCAAAATTTGTAGTTTTCTATTAACTTTTGAGAAATGTTGCTCATTCGGACCATTACCTATCACGTTTTCATTTTTTCCCCTCTAAACTGACCTTTATAGTAAGATATATGTTTGATAGTTTTTCACATTATTAAAAATTATATAAAACTGCTATATGTAGAATTTCAACTTGATTGGATTGCTGAAAGTACCTGAATTAATTTTTTAACACGTTGACTGGCAATCACGCACCAGCAAGTGACGTGGTGCCTTCAACAAAGAGCCAAACACACGCTGGTTGTATCAATCTTATTTATTAATTTTAATTTATAATTTAATTAATTAAATTTAATTTAAATATAATATATATGTTAATTAATCCAATTCATATTTGCGAGATATTCGAGTGGAGACACTCCAGATTTTTTGTTAAAAAATAGTTTAAATATTTTTTTCTTTGATTTTTTTTATTTTTATTTAAAAAATTATTTATTATTCTATAATAATTGATCATATAATTGATCATGATATATCTCAATATAGAGAAGATGCTAGATTTTGGTCTATTATAATAAATAACATTATGCTTTTGTTTTAAAGTAAGATTTTAACCATGATAACCAGATAAACTTAAAATAGTGCTAATTTAAATATATAGAAAATAATATTCTACATATAAATTTATTAATTTTAATTTTAATTACAATTTTATTAATAAAAATATCAAAAAATTATGATATAGTGCCAAGTTAAAAAAATTTTCAAATTAATAATTTTTTTGTGATCAAAAAGCCTCTCAGTACCTCATAAAAGAGGGAAATACTAACTAAACAATAATAATTTGTTTTTTAAGTTTTTGTTTCATTATTTTGAATAATCCCTTATCCAAGAAAATATAAAAAATTACTTTAAATTTTTTAAGTGATTAAACAATTTCAAGTATTCAAAATCACGGAGAAATACAGAATAAGTTGGTGCTATTTCCTACATTTATTTTCTAGTCGATCATATTTTACACTGTCATGTTAATCGCTAATTTATTAATAATCACATCTCATATTATTATTATTATTATCATTATTATGAATAATATATGATTAATTTGATTATGACTATGCGTGACGTTTCGTTTATTTTTAAATCTAGATCTTTGTATAGAAGAACTAAGCAAATCTTCTCAAAAAAATATCTGACAATACTAATCGTTAAATACAGCATTTAAAAATAAATTTATCATTTAAAAAAATAATCTTTTTGATTTATTATATAAATAATTGAAACGATAATAATATGTATTTATATATCTTGAATTAACCATTATAATATGTATAAGATCTGATGATGGGGGGAAATAAATTAAAATATTTGATATGTATAGTGAAATAAGCTGGAGTATCTCCACTCGACTATCTCGCAATTTGAATTGTATTAAATAACATAATATATTATATTTAAATTAAATTTAATTAATTATAAATTAAAATTAATAAATAATATTTATTAAAGCAGAGTATGTTTGGCTCTTTGTAATGGCTCCACGTCACGTGTTGGCGCGTGATTTGCAGTGGTAAAAAAATTAATTCTGGTACTTTCAGCTGAAAATCTATATATAGCAGTTTTATACAATTTTTATTCATATGAAAAACTATCAAACATATATCTTTATTTTTACGGTCAATTTAGGGGAAAAAAATCAAAACGTTGTTGGTATGACTCACGTAAAGGTCAGTTTAGAGGAAAAAAAAATGGTCCTGTTCTGAATGAGCAACATTTACATATATATATCTAAATATAGCAGTTTTATACAATTTTTAATCATTTGAAAAACTATCAAACATATATCTTTATAGATATGCTTTATGTATTATGGTCACTTTAGAGGAAAATGGTAATAGTAAGTAATGACCCTCTTCCGGTTGAGCTAAATTTCTGAAAAGTTAATAGAAAACTACAAATTTTGAATAATGCCCTTGTACCAAATTACATTATTCTAGCTCAAACCGTTTTTGCGTAATCTTATCTACATACACACACACACGCACACACAGAGAGAGAGAGAGAGAGAGACATTTTTCTCAACCTTAGTGAAAATGACTCAGGGACCTTCAAAACGTATAAAAACATCAAAATCTCGACATCGAAAATTTTCATTATCGCAATACTATCTCAGGCAAGATAGTAAAAATAATGGATTAGAACTTGGGGGGGGGGGGAAATAAGAAGTAATCATAATTTAAGCTTTATTGATTATTCTTTTTTATTAATAATAAGATATAATCGAAAGAGAGAGAATGAGGGAGAGGTCAAATGTTTGAATATCGTATCAACTGGTAATGAAGTACAGTGTGTCCAAGCTTATGCCTGCGAAGAGGAGGTGGGGGGTAGAAAGAGAGAGAGAGAGAAAAGAAGTAAGGTAGGTAGGTGAACAGGTTGGTCGTGGCTTAAGGAGAGAAGGCTCCTCTTCGAGCTTCCAGCTGGATGGCCACTATGGAATGTACGCACGTGTCCTAGCTATGCAAACAATTTATTATCCGTTGACTCTTTCTCTCTCTTTTTGGGTGTACCAAACCAGGACCTTAACGATTAACTTGGCTTTACTTACAAAAGTCATCGTTAGGAAACACTAAGCATTGACAATCATTCGTGCTTTACCTTTTCTATATTTATTACTTACCATTTCTATCAGCTACAAAAATAATCAAATTAATTTATTAAAAATAAATATTATAATAATTCTCATCTAGCAACAAATTATTTGTTTTATTTTTTTCTTTAATATAATTTATAATGATTCTCTATCTCTCTCTCTCTCTCTCTCTATATATATATATATATATATATATATATATATATTTATTTATATGAGTTTGTTCCGGGTTGTTTTCACGTAAGACAGTCATTCTCAACCCCTATGCCGCGGCACTTTAGTGTGCCACGAGATTTTCAACAGTGTGCCGCGAGATTTTGAGGCACTTAAACATTTCCAACTTTTTTTCTAAATTTTTCCAATATGGTTCTAAAAAAAGGGTAAACCGTTTTTGGGACTAGGCTCTTGAACATTTCCGACTTTCTAAATTTTTTTCAATATGGTTCTAAAAAAAATAAGCTGGAGTGTCTCCACTCGACTATCTCGCAATTTTAATATTTTAAAATTATTTTTAGCAAGAACAAATAATACTAATACATAATGAAATGATTAATATTAATATATATTTATTGATTTTTTATTATCAAAAAATCTGAAGTGACTCCACTCGATTATCTAGCAAATTTGAATTGGATTAATTAACATATAGTATATTTATAAATTAAATTTAATTAAAATTAATATATAATATATAATATAATATATAATATTTATACAACCAGGCCATGTTTGGTTCTTTGTTGATGGCACCACATCACGTGCTGGCGCGTGATTTCCAGTCAACGTGTTAAAAAATTAATGCAGATACTTTCAATCAATCAATCAATCAAGCTGAAAATCTATATATAGCAGTTTTATACAATTTTTAATCATATGAAAAAATATTAAACATATATCTTTATTTTTACGGTCACTTTAGAGGAAAAAAAATCAAAATGTGGTTGAGCTACATATCTCAAAAGTTGATAGAAAACTACGAATTTTGAATAATGCCCGTATACCAAATTTCATATTACTAACTCAAACCGTTTTTGCGTAATCTTGTCTACATACATACACACATGCACACACACACAGACATTTTTCTCAACCTTAGTGAAAATGATTCAGAAACCTTTAAAACGTATAAAAACATCAAAATCTCGAAATCGAAAATTTTCGTGATCGCATCGGCGAGAACGTAAAAAGGCAAACCGTTTTTGGGACCACTTTTGTTCAATATATAGTAAACTTTTACACTTATCTTTTTCTTTGTGGCCCACCAAATTTTTAAACCGTTAAAAGTGTGCCGCGGTAAAAAAATAAGGTTGAGAATCACTGTTCTAGAAAGAGAGAGAGAGAGAGAGCCTCTAGCTCTAATCTTTTTCTATTTTTATTTTTATCCTTTATCGAGCTTTCGCTTTAGATATGTACATATATAATCAATATATATCCTAGTTTATTAACCTTAATTGCAATTTTTTCATTAAGGAATGGATAGTTAATAATCAAAAGGAAGAAAGCTTATTAGTAACATTAATTTCATCACAAATAGAACAGGTAGAAACTCAATACTAATATGATATATATTATACTAAGACTGACAATTGATATTAAATGAAACTAAATTTATGTTAAGTCTTTTGTTATTGTGTGTGACTGCACTTAAATGTGAATTGATAATTTGATTAAAACCCAAGTGAAAAATATAATAGAAATGATACCAATTTACAAATACAATACTTTTACCTCAACCATTTAAAATGTCCCAAATTATTAGGATGTAATATTTTAAATAAATGAAAAAATTTAGTTAAAATTAATATGTGATTTGAAAGAACATAGGCCGAGAATGTTGGAATTCTTCATTTTGCAATATTATTTTGGAAGAAGAAAATGAGCAGAGAAGTGAATGAAGTCAGAGATAAAATATTAAGAATTTTTAGAATCTTAAAACTTTAGTATAAGTATATATTTACATTTATTTTATCCTGTGGACACTTATTATTCTGTATACCAACAATATAATAAGTTGAGGTTGATATATACTTATAATTTTTATGATTGTTTATAATATATAATGATCTATATATATATATAAAAAAGGTTTTTGTCTGCACATTGCTCAGAATTTAAAATTTTTTGCATATCTTTACGTTTCATGATCTCTAGAATCCAAAAGTGACTTTAGAATTTTTCATGTCTGTCTGTCTAAGGCCCGATTCACACACAAGTGGCGTATGGCACTGGCGTGGTTCTGGCGTGGAACAGGTTTGTTAATGTAATTGCATTAGCTTATGACTCAATACCCACAGATATGGCGTGTTGGAGGCGTGGAAAATGGCACGAAGACCACTCCAAATGAATAATGAAATGGTCTAGAAGTGGCGTGCCAGTCCTACGAGCCACCGGTGGCGTCGGAGTGGAGTGGTCTTCGTGCCATTTTCCACGCCTCCAACACGCCATATCTGTGGGTATTGAGTCATAAGCTAATGCAATTACATTAACAAACCTGTTCCACGCCAGAACCACGCCAGTGCCATACGCCACTTGTGTGTGAATCGGGCCTAACTGGATCTTCTCATGTTATAGACTCATAATTGGCTGAACCGATTTCGTTGAAATTACATTATTACTATTCTTGCATATCTCTATTTGTTCATAGGCTATAAATTTTATCAATATCTAATCAATAACCGCAGAAATTAATTTTTTAAAATTTAATATGTAGACGTTCTTTTAATTGTATTCTTTGCGCTGATGAATCACAATATGTACAATCTTAAAAATTAAAAAAGAAATTGTAGTCACAATATTAATGTTTTCAGTATGTTAAATAAGTTAAAAAGGCTATGATTAGTTGAAGTATTGTAAATATCAATATATATATATATAAAGACTTTTATCTGCATATTTAAAATTTTTTCCTTATATTGGAAATTTTCGAAATAGAGGATTTTTTTAGGTTAAGATCTTTTCCGGGTTAATTATATTAATTATATTATATCTGTTGTAAATAAATAAATAAATATTCATTGCATTAAACAATGGAGGATATAAATTTTAATTGTATTATAGGTGAATGGTGTATGTTATTTAAAGAGAGATAATAGGTCCTTCTTATCTGATCTATAGAAATGCACTAAGTTAATCTATGTAATTTATTTAAATATATATATATATATATATATATATATATATATATGTTGTAGGAATATGATGATCTATTGAGTGGAAAATTACTCTCATCTGTCATCTGGAGATAAAAGGAGGCTCTTAAAAGGATTTTTGTTCTTTTCATCCATCCGTCTTTATCTCTTATAGATAGTTTAATGCACTCATCCATTCTGTTTGCTCAACATGGTTTGTTTTTATATATTCCACTCCATTTGTATAATTCTTCCCAAAAAAGGAATGAATTCTCTTCTTTTTCTTATTATTCGTGTTTTTTTTATTTTTTACTGAATCTGATTTATGAATGATTTCCGTTTTTGCTTACTTCAATCTGTTTGTTGTTGAACAATTTATTCAACTAGCCAATTGATATATATTTATAGAAAATGTATAGGATGCAAAAATATCGCTGACTAATATCTCGCAAGAGGTGGCTTTGATGTCCATAAATGGTCAAGGCAGCCAACAAATGTTGGAGCTCAGAGGTGCTTGGCTCCTTCCTCCTCAATCGATGGATCTTTTGTCAAATCCTTCTTTTTTCACCGGTTTCATTTTTTTTTTGTTTATTTCATATTCAAAATGGACATGGAATCACCATAAATGTATATATAATTTATATTATATATAACTATAAAATTCTTTTAAGGAAAATTAAGTTCACGTGAATTGTTTTTTAATTGAGCCAAATTGAATATTCGATTTGATAAATAATTTCGTTCTTTATAAATCCAAAAACAGATATATATATATATATAATTAAAAACAGTTTATGATTGGTAGAAATATAAAAAAAAAGATGATTAATGAATAAATAAATAAAACAAAATATTTAATGTTGAATGGGTTTCAAGCATGAAAGAATCCATAAAACTTTTTTAACCATTAATTTTTTGGTATTGAGGATACCATTTCTTGACTAATAATAAAACAACACAGATGGTCAAACTATAAAATTAAATAATAAAATTATTCCTAAATAGAATTATAATAATAACATTGTATCTAAAAGTACGAGGTCTGTTCAAAAGAAAAGGTGAATTTTGAATTTTCGCTGGCTCTATACATTCGATTATCGAAATTTTTTGTTATGTTGGTACACATATGTTTCTCATATGTTGAGATTATCAGCCATTTTGTATTAGTAGTTTATTTTTGACAACTGCAAAAGTTAATCAGGTTTTTGTGTGTTTTAAAAAATCTGTATTAAATTTTACGCTAAAAATATAATAAAGTGCTCCAATGCACTTAAAATGTTGACTGTGGCATTCGGCAAGTCTACTTTGTATCAAAAAAATGTTTATAAGTGGAGAAAAAAGACCGAAAAAAGCACGCCAAGTTCGATCAAAAAAGGTTTTGCTCACGGTTTTCTATGCAAAGTTTGTGTGAAGCATTACGGCCCAAACGATCGGAATTGTGGAGAATCAAATCATGGATTCTGCATCACGATAATGCACCAGCAAACACATTATTGCTTAATCGTGATTTTTTGGCGAAAAACAACACTGTAATCATGCCTCAAACACCGTATTCACCAGATTTGGCTCTCTGCGACTTTTTCCTATTTTCAAAACTCAAAGAGACCAAAGCGTTTTGCCACAATTGATGTCAAAAGTCAAAAACGAAGAACGAGCTGATGGCCATACCAAAAAGCCCTGGCACATAAGTACATTCATTATATCTGAGGGGAATTATTTTGAAGGGGACAAAATGGATATTGATGAATAAATAAATACTTTTCGAAATAATTTAGATTCACTTTTTCTTTGGATCAAATTTCGTATTCATGTCTGAAAAAATGTAAAGAATTATTTAGGGTAAATTTATTTTTGAAAAAACTTCTTATCTTTATAAGCTAGATGTCAACGTAAATAACTATTTTTTCATGAACTTTTAGTTATTGAACCAATTTGATTGATTGTACTTATATTCAAGGAATGACTGACTATTAATATTATTATATATAAAATTACCAATTCCACACAGCAGCTGTTTTTTTTATTCTTATCGATGAGATACAGAAATTAATTAACTTTACGAAAATAAAAAAAAAAATTTGCTGCTCATGACCCCGACTTTGTTTTGATAAAAACATGTTTCAAACGTGTAAAAGGCCTGTGTTTGGAGAGTGTATCCGTTTAGTAACGCGAATGTTGGTTGCTCTTCTCCTTTGAGGACACGTTTTGTTCCCAGGAACTTCTCCCGGATCTTTGATTTTTTTTTTTTTTTTTTTTTTTATTTTCTAATTGAATTTGCTTCTCGATGGATAGGCGGCAGAATTGTAGGAGAAAAGTGGGATGGTGAGAGAAGAAGATGAAAAAGAAGAAGAAGAGGCAAACGACTCGATAAGGATCTTGTGTGTAATTTTGCAATCGGTAGACTTGGTTCTCCTGATCGGTAGGAAGGCAGGCAGGCAGGCAGCAACGCAGGGAGTGAGTGAAGCGTGATTGTGTCGGCGTGAGGCAGACGGTCTACTCTTTCTTTCTCTCTCTCCCCCCCCTCCACCCCACCCCTCCTCTCCTTCACCTCCTTCTCCTCCCTCTCACCTCCCATCAACCGTCCTGCACGCCCTGAGGGTCAGCTTCGTGACTTGGCGGGGACACGCGTGACCCGCTCGCAGCGGGCGGTTGCCTCGCGTCGGCGGTTCCCACGCGCCAGACTCGCCTTTGCTTGTGAAAGCGTCGTCCTCGGTTCGACCCTCGGCTCGGCTCACGTCGACATCCTATCAAATAACATACGAGTGGTTTTATTTATGGTTGCCCTCCCCCTCCTCCTCTCATCCCTCCCCCCCCACCACCACCACCATTTGGGATCCACAACGAGTATTAATAGCCCAATGCATGCATGCGATAGCACTATTATTTGGAATTAATTAGCCGTGTTGATAGTTAGAAAATATTACCTTACTCGGATACAGAGTGTGTGGGGGAGGGGAGGATGGGGGGAGAAGAACATAGCGCACTCACTATACGAGCCAATTAGGATACTCACTGAAAAAGGAAGAAATCGAGAAGAAGATACACCACTTAATGATTAATTTGAAAAGAAAATTTGCAATTGCATCGCTCGAAGAGGAATTTATTGGAAAAATTCCATATATTATGAGAATCACAAGAAGAATTTATTGATAGCTATAAGAAGGAGAGAGAGAAACCTTTCTAGACTAGTAATAAATAATATAAAATTCCCTATTTATTTGTTTTATTTTTTGTGATTTTATAAAACAACTGAACAGCCTTTACCTTTAATAGATATACCATATATACCTATAAATATTCACTTTTCTTAATCATTTTTGAATTCCATTTTTGTATTCTTAATTTTTTTCTATTTTTTATTTATTACATCATTTCTAT
This sequence comes from Labia minor, assembly GCA_963082975.1. Classification (NCBI taxonomy): domain Eukaryota; kingdom Metazoa; phylum Arthropoda; class Insecta; order Dermaptera; family Spongiphoridae; genus Labia; species Labia minor. The sequence continues at coordinate 114,191,461 of OY720344.1, forward strand.
TCTTTATTAAAATAAAGATATATATGTCTATTATAGATTAACTTTTAATTATTATTTTTAGTAATATTTTAATAATTTTTTTTTTTTTAAATTTTCGAATAAATTATCAAATTACATAATTTCCGTATGTATGAGATTTCTGTAACATTATGAAGTTAGTTACAAATTCAGTTTAAACTTAAATTGCAAACACCGTTTGCAACGTGTTCGTCTAGTTATTAAAATAATATTAAATTTTAAAGAATATATAAAATCTAATAATATATATTCTATTCTTTACTTTTAAATGATGTGAATGAGATGATGATATACTGATATATATTGCTACAATATATTTACAATATAAACTATTAGCTCCATATTAGAGTTTTGCTTAATTATATTAAAATTCACTTAATTTCAATTATAATAGATATAATTATTCTTTGTAAGATAATTTAAAATTATTTAAAACAAAAAATTATTTTAAAAAATGAACATCATTTTATATTTAAGTAATATGATATTTATTCTATGTAAAATATACCTAAATTAAAAAATCTGGAGTGTCTCCATTCGACTATCTCGCAAATTTGAATTGGATTAATTAACATATATTATATTTATAAATTAAATTTAATTAAAATTAATAAATAATATTTTTTAAACCAGCCAATCAACGTGTTAAAAAATTCATTCCGGTACTTTCAGCGTTTCAATCAAGCTGAAATTCTATATATAGCAGTTTTATGCAATTTTTAATCATGTGAAAAACTATCAGACATATCTTTATTTTTACGGTCACTTTAGAGGAAAAAAAATGAAAACGTGGTGAGTAATGATCCTCTTCCAAGCTAGCTATATTTCTCAAAAGTTGATAGTAAACTATAATTTTTGAATAATGCCCGTGTACCATATTTCATTATATTAGCTCAAACCGTTTTTGCGTAACACACACACACAGAGACATTTTTCTCAACCTTAGTGAAAATGACCCAGGGACCTTCAAAGCGTAAAAAAACATCAAAATCTCGACATCGAAAATGTTCATGATCGCAATACTATCTCTGGCGAAATAGTAAAAATAAAATATTTTTGTGTATCATTTTTTTTTATTGCACTTGACTGAAAAATAATTCAATAGAATTGAAATTGTCCTAAAAAAATATTTTTATTTTTTCTTTGTGTTACCTCTTCTACGAATAGTTCCAGAACAAATAAATAAATAGCCCATTCACCCTCTTTTGTTATTAATAGGCATTTTAAATAAATAAAACAATGTTCACCTGCTTTCTATAAGGCTGAAATACAAGTAAAGAAACTGCTATAAAAAATGTCTCTTAATATTCTCTAAATAGATCCTAAAAGGCCTATCATCATATATCAGTGGAGATTTTTATGAATTCCTGTTCAGGTGGTTGGTAATTTATACCGCTTTTTCAGACATTCAGCAATAACAACCTATTCATTCGAGGTATGAATTGGGCCCGTTTCATTTTACGAGCCACTTGAAATTCAAATTTCGTTTTTTTGTTGTTGTTGTTGTTGCATGCTTACTTGACTCTTTTGTGACACGTTTTATGTTAGTAATTAGAAATGTTAACTCTCAGGACAAATGTCAAGGATAATTTTATATAATGAGAAATGGAAATCATTAAATGTTAATTTAATTATTTTATTTGTAATTTAAAAAATAATCCTCTAAAAATTCTACAATATATCAATATACTATTTTTTTATATAGGGTAAATCCAGTCGTTGGCCCCCTATTACTAAAACACAAATAATAAGAGATTTTTATTTTAAAAATTGTGCTATTCACTATGGTTATTTAATCGTTTGTTGTATGGTTGTATAATCACTATAGAATATCTAGGCCAATAATTAAAACAGGGGGCCAATAACTGTATTTTTAGGATTTTTTTTGTTTTTAAAGTGCTTATTATCGAAAATGTCATGAGAAAATGATTTTTTTTTATTTATCAAAATGCTCATAGTATCTACATATTTTGTGCAAACCTAATTTGACACAGATTGCATTAAAGACTGCTAGGAGTTGCTTAAGGGGGCCAACGACTGTATACTTTACCCTTCTTGTATTATTATTATTATTATTGTTTTAAATATATTTGTAAAAAAAATTAATTTAATCCTAAATACAGTTATATTAGGATAATATTGGAAAAATAATGATGAATAGATAGGTAATAGTTTCGAGGAGGTTTTGCTCATCATCAGTGAAGCATAAATATTAATAATTGAAAAAAGAGAATAGAAAGAACGATTCTTTTTTCTTAATTTTATCCGAACCTTTCTCTTTCTTTCTTATTCTTCTTCTTTATTGGCACTTTGAAGGAGATGATGATATTTAATACTAAGGTATGATTAGAGGCGGATGATGTGATTGATTCGGCTGGTATATTAAACAAAGAACAATCCTGCTGACAGAATGGATTAAAAAAAAAATTTAAAAGACGAAAGAAAGCTATCCAGAAGAGAAAAGAAAGCATTAAAAGATCAGACGGCCACTCCGCTAAAGAATATTTTTAAGTATTAATTCTGGATCATGTTCACTTTTAAGTGAATTGAATGAAGAAAGAGAAAAAAAATTGTGATAGGAAAGTAAAAGAGATTATAGATTGGAGGGAAGATTCGGAAAGTTGAGTGAGGATTTAATAATAAAAAAAAAAAATAAAAAGAATTTTCCTGTTCATCAATCTCATTTACAGATTAAGAAGTTATTTTCATCAAAGCGGTTCTTTGAAAATATTAGTAATTTTGTAGGTGATCCTGATAGTATTTAAAAGTAAATGTATATTATTTATTTTAATAAAAATAGAATTAAAATAAAAAAAAATACACCACAAATTGAGAAGCATAGCATACAAATTTGTGATTTATATTTTTTAAAAAATATTGATCAGGTGATTGAAATGCTTTGATCTGAACCCTTAAATCATCGTATCATTTTTTGATCAATAACAAATATTATTATTATTTTCTTATATATATGTGGGAATTGAAACAGAGGACAAAGGATGTTGGCGGGACCCTCACCCCTGATCATGCTTGAGACAGGAGAAAGTCTCCCGCCAGAACCGATGCTCGGTAGGGGCGGGATTAAGATATAAATTGAAACGCGAACGCCCGCAGAGGATTCTAGTTAGATTCTTGATTCTTCGATTGCTTGGCTATGATGATGAGAGAGTGTTTGTATTTGTATTTGTATATTTATTTGTAAATAAACCATTTTAAAGAAAAGCCCAAACAAGAAGTTTTCCTGTTGATGAAAATTTACCCTAGACACCAATCCAACCCCTTCGACATTACTACATAATATATATACTTGGTGTGGAAAAAGGAATATATATATATATAAATTATTCAAATCTTTTCAAATGAAAGTATATAAGTATATAAGTAAGTAACTATATAAGTTTTGTAAATACTTAATATATTTTGAGCAAAAACAATCAAAAAATATCTTAATATCATATATTGTATTTAATATTTATATAAAATTGATTTTGATTTAGATTTTTAAACTCTTAAATGTTTGAAACCTATATTTCTGTATTATGTACCAATATGTATGTTATATGTTATATTGTAAATGTGTGATAGTGCTAATTATAAAGATGAGTAATAGTTGAACAATAAAATAAAGTTTATTTATTAATATTCCATAACAGGATATTAGACTAGAAAATTTGAAAGAGTTAATGGTTGCAGTCAATTAAGGGGCAAATAAAAAGAAAAAATATACTATAATAGATAATAATCAATCATGGATAAAAAAATAATACATTAGATAGAAAACGTTTGCTTCGCAGTAATAAATATATATATACTTGGTGTGGAAAAAGGAATTCAAATTTTTATTTTCAAATTTAAAATCTCATTTTATTCCAAATGCATATATGTTGTTCAACATACACACAAATAATAAAAAAAAAATATGTTAATTAAGAAATAATAGAAAATTATTTTTCTTTCTTACAAACAGTAAATATTATTTAAATTAACGATAATAATAAATAATTAAAAAATCATTTCCTCAGGTAAATAAAAACGTTTCACTCCTCCTCTTGAGGACTATGATTTCTTGATATTTTTTTTATTCATGTTATTATCAAATTAATATACAAATTAGAAGAGTATACAGTTGGAATTAAATCTTACTATTTATTCCGGTGGATAACAATTAAGTTGTCCGTTCATTTAGAATTAAGTTATTCGAAATATTAACGTTACCTGGCGTTTGACAGGATATCATTTTCCTGGAGAGAATTAAATAATATCATAGGCGAAAAATATTCATTCATTGATAGACAACACTTCATGGCATCTGACAAAAGAATATTATATGATATAAAGAGTAAAAAAAAATGAAAGAAAATAGAGAGAAAGAGAAAAATAACTTTTTACAATTTAGAGTGAGAAAATGTGGTTAAAATTAAATTTTTACTAATAAAGTTTTATACAATATTTTCATTTTATGATTCTCTTCTTTTGTGTGTTTAGGGGTCAATGAATACTCTACAACTTATCTGGGAATATATATGTAAATAATCTGAAATTTTAATTGAATTTATTAAAATAAATAATTTATTTTTATTTTTAATTTTATTTGATTATTTTGGTTGGTTTATTATGATTATATATATATTTTATGTCAAAAAAAAAAAAAAAACTTAAATATTTATTTTATTCTCTAAAAAGTAATAAGTAATTAAAAAACAATCTCAGTCTTTTGTACATCTCATACGAAAGGACACCGACTTTCAAGTCGTTTGCTACCTAAACTGTAGAAATGTGTTCTCTCAACCTCAATCTTGATTTTCTCAGTCGGAGGCGCTACTTTTTATCAAATAGCTTCCCCAATTTCATCCCAGTTGGACTCTGTAAAAGTAATAATCAAATAAAAAAAATTAATAAAATAAATATATAGATAATGAAGAATTTTTTTTCGAATTTTTTATTACATTTATTTTTGTTTTCGAAAGAACTCGATACGAATAATGTGTATCCGATTTTCATTGCAATTTTATATCATGGTATTATACGACAAGACCGTAAAAATGTCAAACAGGATTATAAAAATTATTATATTTTGATATCTTAACTTTTTAACATGCAGTTATTTGTTGAATTTCAAAATAAAAAAATAAAACTTCCAGATGTTATATTGGTAAAACAATTCAATTTGAATCGGGAATTTTTTGTATTTTGACATGTTCAACCAAGGCTCTAATTTTAAGATAAGTTATTGATCTATTGAATCGTAAAAAAATGATAAATGTTATCAAGTGAACTTAGAGTTTTAGCATTATTCTAATTATGTATCGGGTTATAACATTTTTTGTTGAGTTGTTTTATATGAAGCTGTTTAATTTTATATTTATATTGTAAAGTAATAAAAAAATTTCATATATTCAAATTATGATTTCTATTCAATGTCTTTTTTATTCTTATTATATTCTTATTTATTATTATATGCATATATATTATATTTTCAGATGACACAATTATAGTTTTTATAGTATTCTATTAAGTGGATTTGTTAAAAATCGAAATTGTATCTATTAGAATAGAAGATTCCTATTATGTGAATAAATAAAAAATAATTTTAATGAGGAAAATAAATCAAATATCAATTTTTACCGACCGACGATAGTAAGGGAGGTATTGTTTTCACACCAAATTTCACATGTGAAGATTTTTACATATCTCCACGAATCATGCATTTTCTTAACAGAAAAAAGTATTTTTAGCATGATGTCTGTCCGTCCGTCTGTCCGTCTGTCCGTCCGTATAGATGTGTACAGCCTGAACGGCTTAACGGATTTTGATGAAATTTGGTATATTTACTTAATGCATCAGTGGGATGAATTGATCAACTTTTGGTGCAAATCCGGAAACCGGAAGTGGTAGTATTAGCGATCGACGATAAGAAGGGAAGGGTTATTTTCGCACCAAATTTCACATAAGGAGATTTTTTTACATATCACCACGAATGTATTGGTTTTATCCTCGGGAAAAATCATCTTCATTATGTTTTTCTTAATTTAAAATTATATGACGTCACCCAGCCCTTCATGACGTCACAGCCTCGGGTAACGCCGGCAACGCCGGCTACTTCAGCTATATATTATAAATAAAATAAAATTAAAAATATTTATGTTATATCCATATCTGTTTTTTATTACATTAATAGATATATTAAAATTATTTGAAATTGTTTCTGTAGCTGGAAATTAATTTATTTCAAACCGTCGGTCGGTTCGGACCTGGCCACAGGTCAACTTATTTAATATATATAAATAATAGTTTTTGTTCTATAAAATTTTATCTTATTGAATCATTAAATTTGTGTTTTAATTTATTATATGTATATTTAATTAATATTTATATTTTTCAATTTCTAATGGCAACAAATTAACAAAATTCTAAAAAAAAAACAGATTTATAATAATTTTGTGTTTATATATACGATAATTATTTGAAAATAATATGAACTGTGGCCAGGCACAGAACTGACTGACGATTTTAAATAAATTAATTTCCAAACATTATATATATAATATAAAAAAAAATATTTTTCAAATTTCAATTAAAATGACTAAATTATATTATCTTAGTTTCTATTTTTAGTTTAATTACTCAATTATTAATTACTACTAAAATATTTTCCGACAATGAATATAAAATTAATACTTTGTAAAGTACCACTTCTGATTTCCGGATATACACCAAAAGTTGATGAATTCGTGGTACTGATGCATTAAGTAAATAAACTAAATTTTATCCGTTGAGCCGTTCCAGCTATATACATCTATACGGAAGAACGGACAGACCGACGGACATACATCATGCTAAAAATACATTTTTCGGTTAAGAAAATGCATTATTCGTAGAGATATGTAAAAATCTCCAAATGTGAAATTTGGTGTGAAGACAATACCTCCCTTACAATCGTCGGTCGATAAAAAAAAACATTAATTTTACAGTTTTTGGACATTTAATTTGTTAATTCCTATTTTATTTATTAAAACCAAATTTTATAATAAATATTTTAAAATAATTTTTTCTTTTAATATATGTATGTACCTATTATTAAGACTCTATCAAATGTTATAAAATGTCAAATGATCAAATTAATAAGATAAATAAGTAAGTATAACAAATATTATTTTAATTGATAAAATATTTTTACTACCAAAATAACAATTTTATTAAAATTTTATAATAATAAAAAATTGAAAAATAATAATAATGATTTATGTATATCTGAAAAAAAATTAAAGAAGAATTATTATCTTTTTCTTGAGACTCTTCTGATTGTGAAAGTTCTTGGGGGATTACCTTCTGTGCAGTTTCCATCTATAATTCAAACTTCTTCCGTATCCCTTATGCCTCTTCTAACTTTATATTACCAAAATTCCCAATTTGCTTCTAAATAGTCTGTAGAATGGGCATAAATCTGAGATTGGAAAGACATTAATGTTTCATTTTAATTTATTTATTTTTAAAAAAAAATATTTTAAAATAAACACTTATGTATTTCATTAATAAAAAAAATATATATATATAATTTCCAATTTGAAATTCCTTTCCTTTTCCTTTTTAATCATTAATCAGAGTATCCCTTATCCAGAGGATGACAGAGAAGGAGGAAGGGTGGGGGGGGAGTGAGTCAAAATAAAGGTGCCTGGAAGAGTAAAATTTTTTGATGGGAATAATAAAATTGGTTAAAGTATTATTACTATCTAATTTACGCCCCATTGTACGTATTATGGCTGTCAAAATAAAAGGAATTTATTTTTGGTCCTGGCTAAAGGCTAAAGGCAATCTTTCTCTTTTTCTCTCACTCTTTTAAATCGAAGTCCATTAAAACAAATAAGTAATAAAAGGTGTAAATGTAGGCAGCGTATGGATAAGATCAGTACAGTGGAAGAGAGAGAGTTGCAGGTGCAGCAGACCCAGCAGCATCTTATCATGAGGTGCTTTATGGTAGTGATGGTAGTGGTGGTGGGGGTGGTGGTGTATCCTCAATTCCCCGTTCCCTCCAAATTCTCCTTCTCTCTTTGTCTCGTTTTAGTGTATAGTGTGGGTGTAGTAGAGGTAGATATATGTAAGTTAGATGGATACGTGCAGGCGCGTGTCACGGTCGGTGCCCAAGGAATTTCAAACTCCTTCCCTCCCTGATCACGATTTTAAGGCGCGCCGGGTGAAGTTCTCTCACAAGGTGAAGTACGCGTGGCCCTCACACGCCGACACACATAAACACACACACACACACACATACAAGTCTACCTATCGATAATATAGATCAAATCTATTTGTAATTTTTTATTTTTTTATTTTAATTCTTAATTATTTCATACTTTTCTGAAAATAATTTATTTCACATTCAATTGTTTTAATTATAATAATTAAATTTATTCATTTTTAAATTAGAATTTATTATTACTATATAATAAGAAAAGTTATTATTGTTTTTGTTCAATTATATTTATAAACAGTGGTGTATTGGTAAAATAAGAAGTAAGGGAACGCATGGTGGGAGCAAAAAAAAAGTCCTATTTTCAGCAAACTATTGTTTTCCAAGTTTTTATTTTTTCTTATTCTTACTATACAAAATATTAACGAACACAAAAAAAGAAATTCTAACAGTAGATTTAAGTGGGAGTTGTCGGGACATGAAAAAGTACTGGAACGCGTTCCCGTTCTGAAAAAAGGTAAGGGAACGTCGTTCCCCTCAAGTTCCCCTCCCAATACACCACTGTATATAAATAATATACTAAATGTTTAATGTTTAAATTCTATTTAAATTGTTGTATAGGTCAATTTTTTTTTGTTTATTTTGTTATAATCTAATATAATTACTTTCTTAATATAAAAAGTATTTGATTATTTAAGAAGCATTTGTATAAGTATACTATTAATTTGATCGTTAAAATAATAAATTTATATAAAATGATGAATACCACTATAAAATTTAAATTTAAAATCATAAAGATTTAATTAATATTAATAAAAATATAAATGAATAATACAAATCATATATTATTATTTTGGGTAATAGTTAAGGATAAATGTCACCTCTCAGATTTCGATGAAATTTCGTCAGTTGATCTCTTGATTAATTCTAAGAAACTTTTTCCTTAGGCAATATAGAGTGGAATCTTCAAGTTTACGAGATAAAAAGGATTAAAGTTTGGATGTACTATAGATCCATTGATATTCTATTTAGCTACCATGTTTTATCCATTTGAACAGCAGAGGGCTTGAGAATTAATTGAATAGAAAAATATCAATACAATTTTCTTTTTAATGATTTTCTTTTAATGACTTATAAAAATATTATTTTATAAATACATGAAATATATATTTCCTTTATATTTATTAAATATAATAATTATGTCCAATACAATTTAAGCAAATAATCATTCAAATAAGCAGAGAGTAAGAAGTAAGGGAACGCATAGTGGGAGCATAAAAAGTCTTATTTTTAGCAAACTATTTTTTCCCATATAAGTTTTAATTTTTTCTTATTCTTACTATACAAAGTATTAACGTATACAAATAAAGAAATTCTAACAGTAGATTTAAGTGGAGTTGTCGGGACATGAAAAAGTACTGGAACGCGTTTCGGTTCTGAAAAATGGTAAGGGAACGTCGTTCCCCCGCGTTCCCCTCCCAATACACCACTGCAAATAAGTACAAAGAAGTTAATATTTTTTTTATTATTAATTTTGTTTGGTATTCTTTATATGGTAATGATTAATACTGAATGTTTCTTTTTTTATAAAATTCTTTATTTAACTATTTGGATAATCCAAACGTATAGTATAGATAATTCATGCTGTCTAATTTTTTTTTTTTTTTATTCTTTGAGACTATATTCCAAACGTTTTTTTTTTCTAAATTTCAAACAATTTTATTTGATATTTATTCAAGATGATTTTCTTTTAACATTGGTATGCTTGAGAAACAAGAGTGGTAGGGGGAGTGTGGGGGAGGGGGAAATCGGATGGTGAAGAAGCACCCACCGATGAGGCGTCTCAAAGAATGTCAAAGGTGAAAGGTTCCGCGCTCCTTTGACTCTTTTCAAGAAAAAAGAAGAAAAAAAAAAAGAAGAATTTAAATATAAATATTCTAAAACATACTGTGTGTCTAGTCGATGTTGTGTTTTGTTAAATCCTTTTTATTATAAAATATTAATTCTTAAATAAAAATTAAATTTACACATTTAAATATAAATTATATTTATAATAATTTTCAAGTTTGTTTATGTTTGCATGGGAATATTTTATTAAACGGAGATTCATGTGTGTAATCCTTTAAATTTATTTTTAATTATTTTCTTTATTTCTTTTCTGATACCCACTAGAATATATAATAATGCAATATATATTTATAAATGTATAAATCCGTGAATGAGTGATTAATGAACTAATAAATATTTATGAATTAATAATAAGTTTTTAAATTTTTCTCTATTTGCAATGTGGAGGGGTAAGATGTGAAAATTTGAAAACTTTACACAACATTATCATATTTTATATAACTATTTTTTCTTTTTTTTTTAATTTAATAGAATTTATTGAATCATATGTTGAGAAAATTGTATTTATCATAAATATATTATTATTTAGTACATAGCTAGTGTACATTTAGAATATAAATTAATTTTCAAAAATATTTGAAAATTATAATGAAGAAACACACATCAAGACAGAGAGCTTTATTTTTTTTATATTACTTGGGATTTAAACATTGATATTTATCAAAATTTTATATATGGCAGTGATTCTCAACCTTTTTTTTTTTACCGCGGCACACTTTTAAAAATTTGTCGACACGCTCGATTCCAAAGGCTGTCAAAACAAAACTAGTGAAGGGGATTGATTGAAACTTTGACAGTAGGCTAGTAAAAGAATGTACTACATGATGGTAAAACTCTTGTGATAGCAGCGCCATCGGGCGGTGAGGTTAAGTACTTGTTGAATGACCCTCGTATATATACATATACATGTTCGAATATATTTGATAAATCGGTTTCTATGTCTGCTCCTTCATTAATTGAACCATTTAAAATGAAAAATGATTATTTAAAAAAAAAGATTTAGATAAAATGACTAAAATTACTATTCAATCATTTCATTTTCAAGTGATTGAATCATTTTTTATATTCTCTCTCCACTCCCCACTTTCAATTCATTTGAAATAAAACTGAAGGTGAATTGTAACATGATTCTTTTCAATTTGATTTTTTTTTGCCCATTAAGCCAATCACTTTACGAAATGCTCAACGCCATCCTTACTCTTCTTTTGAATGATTAGTTCCTATATTTATTTATTTATTATGATTTTTTTTAATATTCGTTAAGCTTTAAATCCGGGTACCATCCGGGCGGGCGTAGGAGTCGAAAACACGATTTATTTCAAAATCGTGACCTCTATTAATAATATTTATTTAAATTTATCTCCGACATCGTCGACATGTTTTATGAATGCATAAAAACAAGAAGATACCTACTACTTTAGAATAGCATCTAAAAACAAAATATAGATATGTAACTTTTGGTATAAATAATCATAAATTAATATATAAAGATTAATTTTTATATACATAATAAAATCTTTTTAAAAAATTTTTATATAAAGAGAAAAAATATATTATTTTTTAATATTCTATAATTAATTATTTCAAGAAATCATATTCCTGGACCTTATATGTGGAATATATTTTTATTAAGATTGTGTGATGGTTAATAATTAATCGACTTTTTTCAATTATTAAAAATTTATTTATTTACATCATCATACATCAAAATTCATTGTTATACGTAAACCTTCAAAAAGTAAAGAATTCAATGTAAAAAATAATGCTAAAAGAAAATCACACAATCCAACAAAAATTTTAAAAATATATTATTTTGAGTATATTATTTAATTACTTAAAAAGTTTTTAATGAGTGTTATTTTAATGGTAATTATTTACAAAACGGGAAGCTTGAGACATTTGGCTGAAACTTTGCCAGTGGGTTCCTTTTTTAATTCCAGAAACTTTCCTTATGCAATATTTCTCGGTCTTTTCTAGTTTACGAGATAAAAATGATTAAAGTTTGCATATAAATCCATTAACATTCAATTTAGCTACCATGTTTTATTATTTCGTCAGCAGAGGGCTTCACTAATTTTCGTGTTTTTTTCAGTTCGGTTTGGATATAGAAAAATTATTTGATTAATTAATTTTTTAATTTTTATATATCCAAACGGAACTGAAAAAAACAACAAAAATTAGTGAATAAGTGAATAAAATTAGTGAATTAGTCAATAAACCTTTAATCATCTTTATCTCGTAAACTAAAATTGACCACGAAATATTGCATAAAAAAAGTTTCTTTGGAATTAAAAAAGGAATCCACTGGTAAAGTTTCATCCAAATGACTGAAGCTTCCCGTTTTGTAAACAATTACCTTTTTTATTTATTTATTATTATTATTTTTTATTTTTTTATATTTAAATTTTTCTGTTTGGACCACTAAAATCAATCAATTTCATTGGGAAAAAAAGAAGTTTAATATAGATATTCTTAAACAAAAAAAAAAAAAAAAGATGTTTGTTTTTTTATATCTAAAGATAAAAAAGATTGCCTGACCCATTTTAAAAGCGCTTAGCCACTTAGTATACATTTAGTTAGAAACCTGTTTATTAATCCCACATGTCACATTGAATGCGATACCCGTAGGAGATCATTTGACAAACTCGTCCTTTTAGGACTGTAGTCGTTTGCAATTTACGAATACATTTATTTAATTATTTTCTATATTCTTTTTCTTTTAGGGTCTCTTTCAAAACATATGAAACCACAATCAAGGCCATCAATTGACACTCGTATTATATATTTTTAATTTTAATTTACTTCATTTTTTTACAAAAACATGTCAATTTAAGAATCTGTATTTATGAAGAAATAAATATCGAAAAGTTACTAAAGGATTATATTGTTAGGAAGATGGGAAAAAAGTTTTTTTAAAAAAGAAAATAATAAAAAAATAAAAACCACAATTTAACAGGTGGTATATGAAGAAAAATAATATTATTACCATACACAAATCTGTTAAGTGAATACAGTGTGTAATGACTTAACCAACATCTGGAATTTAACTGGTGGTCAATATTATCTTAATATTTATTTATTTTTTTTTTCATGTATGAATTGAACTTATCAATCATTTCAAAATTTATAAATATATTCTTACTCGTATTTATCATAAATACTTTTTAAAATCTCCATCATTTATCCTGATAAATTATATATTTATTTATTTATTTTTTTTAATATGAGAAATATGAATGATACCTTTTTTAAAAATATTTCAATCATATAAATACATATTTACAAATTATTGATTTCAAAACGAGAATATAGCATAATCCAGAAAACGTTTTACCTTTTTTTTTACCGACCGACGATAGTAAGGGAGGTATTGTTTTCACACCAAATTTCACATGTGGAGATTTTTACATATCTCCACGAATCATGCATTTTCTAAACAGAAAAAAGTATTTTTAGCATGATGTCTGTCCGTCCGTATAGATGTGTACAGCCTGAACGGCTCAACCGATTTTGATGAAATTTGGTATATTTACTTAATGCATCAGTGGGATGAATTGATCAACTTTTGGTGCAATTCCGGAAACCAGAAGTGGTAGTATTAGCGATCGACGATAGGAAGGAAAGGGTTATTTTCACACCAAATTTCACATGAGGAGATTTATTTTATATATCACCACGAATCATGCACTTTGTATTGGTTTTATCCTCGAGAAAAATCATATTTATTAGTTTTTTCTTGATTTAAAATTATATGACGTCATCCAGCCATTCATGACGTCACAGTCTGGTCTTGCATATATATTATAAATAAAATAAAATTAAAAATGTTTATATTTATTATTTATGTATCCATATCTGTTTTTTATTACATTAATAGATATATGAAAATTATTTGAAATTGTTTCTGTAGCTGGAAATTAATTTATTTCAAACCGTCGGTCGGTTCGGACCTTGCCACAGGTCAACTTATTTTTTTTTTAAGAATCAAATTGAGAAAAATATAGAAAAAAATTCGGAAATATTTAAGAGATTAGTTAAGAAATCGTTTTACCTTTTTGTTTTTTAGAATCAAATTGAAAAAATTTTGAAAAAAAGTACGAAATGTCCTAAATGTTTAAAAAAAAGGGATAACAGGCTGTCACGAAGGGACGCCGGGATAGAGCACCTAAAAACGGAACAATCCCGGATAAACGGGATGTTTGGTCGCCCTACGAAACATTTTTCGTACGTTTTTAAAAAAATTTTCAATTTGGTTCTAAAAAAAATGTAAAATGTCCCGGTTTGGTGTTTTCAAAATATGAATACCCTAACTATATATAGTATATGAGCAATATCCTATTACTACTACTTTCAGAGGTCTAAGGTCTTATTTAATTTATTTTTGTTTCAATTGCGGCGTATATAAATAGATTTTCTTGTATCATGCATGATAAAAGTATTTGGAAACTTAAAAGCACAATACTTAATTTTATAAATATTAAACATCTAATTGTTTGATTCAATTTCATTAAATATTATACATATTATAATTTTTGTGAATTTACTTGGAAAATTTCGAATTGATTTTAATTTGTTTAAATTATCATTTATAAAAAGTAAATATACTACGAAGAGGAAGCAGTTGAAAATCGTGACGTCTACTACTTACTCACTATTTATTTATTTATTACATAGATTCTCATTCTGCCTTTCTCTGAGTGCGCAGATATATTTATTTATACTAGGATATACATGATTCTTTTTATTTTTTTTTAGTCTCTTCTGTGTACCTGTCACCTATTCATAATCCATAAATTAATTATTTCCAAGAACTTAATTTATTTCGAAATTTTATTTTTATTTAATTTTCCTAGCTCAAGACTTTACACAAGACTATACTTTTATTTTTATCATATTATACTACTGATATAGAGATTATATAGGTATTGATATAATTTTATCTGTCTGAAATTTTTATTTATTTATTAGAAATGTTTATTTTATAGGAAGTCTTATTTAATTGTATATAATTTTTTTAAGGTTATCTTTCGTATTAGAATGAAATGAAATGTTAAATCTTGAAACATTACATTTGAATTGTAATTTGATTGGATTTTTGTTTAAATTTTATTCACCATCAAATAATTTATATTATTTAAATTCTATTGTATAATTATTATTTATGAAAGTTTATGAAATTAATATTAATAGATTTATTATGAGAAAAACAATAATAACTATTAAATATTTGTTTGATAACTCTTGTTTTAAGGGAAAATCTCTTTTGGGATGTTCAAAGGAGCTAATTTTGTTCTCTCTCTCTCTCTCTAGTGAGGCCATTAAGGTAATAATATATTAAACGTATTATTTATTTAAAAACCATCACAAGTCTAATTTGTGGAAATCATAATTTAAACATTGAATGTATTATTAATCTGTTGTTAGGATAGAATCAAAAAACAACAACAGCACACCAGCATGCAAGCAATTTGTATTTGAACAAGTGTTAGAGGAGATTCCAAAACCTGATAAAAACGCAAAGTTAATAATAATAAAGATTAAATCAATTATCATTCAAGATTATAAATATAGTGAGATTGAAGAAAGAGAAGAAGAAGAAGAAGAAGGAGACCAAGGAGAAAAAATTAAACTGTATTCGAATATAAGATCAGATCAATTGGAATGATCAAAGAAAACGATCAAATATCATTTATTTTTCTATTTAAAAAAATATTAATAATTAATTGAATTGTATATTAGATCAAAAGATCAACTTTGTACTGTATATATTATTAATTAAATTTTTATAATAAATATAAAAAAAGTGGATTGATAATTTATAAATTGCGATTGAAGATATATACCTATATCTATACTATTTTTAGATCTTATCTAAAAAAAAAATCAAGTTCCTCCTTTCTTCACTTTTAATTTTTTTCTGATTATCTTTGATTCTCCGTGATGCTATTTTATCTCTCTCAATCAACCATAAATATTGAGAATATCTCTTCTTCTACCTCTTCTTCTTTGCCTTTGCAACCTACTTTACTTCCTACACTTACTCCCTTTCGATCTAATCTATTTTAACTTTTCCTAATTCATTTTATACAAAAATAATAATACTTAATTTATTAATTTATTACTTTTAATTAAATAAATTAATCGTTTATTTACGTTTACTTATGGAAAATGAATAATTATCAAATTGTATTTTATTTTTTTTATAATAATATACTTATTTTAGTACAATAAAAGCTCGCGTTTTCACTATTCGCGGGTTAAAAATTGCGACCCAATTCCTATATTCGCGGATCTAATAAGTACATACATAATAATATAAGGATTCCAATAGGCATCCAACCCAATATCCTTTGTTTATGCTTCAAATGTGCGCCTTCACCGCAATGGGTGTTTTTGAGAATGTAAACAAACTGAAGCCACACACATTGAATTCATGCTTGAAAAAACTGTGGCCTGCTCTGTCGGTGGAAAATGACAAAGAATCTGTGCAAGTTCAAACTTTGACTGCAAACATAACCGAAATCGCGAATGGAATAGGACGAGATGGATTCGAACAGATAGAATTAAGTGACGTTCAGGAATTGCTTGAATCGCAAGATGAAGATTTGACAGACACCGACTTCACAGCCCATTGAAGAACAAGTAATGGTAACGTGATATTTAATTTGAAAAATCTTAGTGAAGGTTTAAGAATGGCAAATGAACTTTTCTATTTCATTATAAACATTGGAACGAAGTCTTATTTTTAAGAGGCAAATGCTGTGTTTCATTAGTCTGAAGTGAAGGAGCCTTTAAAAACTGCCAAGCAAGAGAAAATTACAAAATTCTTCAAACCATTGCTTAAGCAACTGATTCTCAACCACTGTGCCGCGGCACTTTAGTGTGCCGCGTGATTTTCAAAAGTGTGCCCGAGATTATGAGGCTCTTAAACATTTCCGACTTTTTTTCAAATTTTTTTCAATTTGGTTCTAAAAAAAAAGGTAAAACGTTTTTGGGACTAGGCTCTTAAACATTTCCGACCTTCTAAATTTTTTCAATATGATTCTAAAAAAAAACAACAAAGGTAAACCGTTTTTAGGACCACTTTTTTCAATGTGGTAAACTTTGTGTGCCGCCAAATTTTTAAACCGTTAAAGTGTGCCGCGGTAAAAAAAAGGTTGAGAATCACTGGCTTAAGCCTTAAGATAATTAATCAAAATGTTCAAAAACTTCAATTAAATTGATTTTGTTATATATTTTATCCATTATAATCTCATATAAATTACCATTCCATATTCACGATTTCTGTATTCGCGGCATATTTATAGAACATATACCCCGCGAATAAAGAGCTTTTACTGTAGTATATAAAAAAAATTATGAAACGGATTGGCAAAAATTTTAATTTGTATTTCATTTCTTACAAAGATTCATGTCATCCATGCACACTATCATTTATTTAATTTAAAAAAAGAATTTTAATTTAGTTAATTTGCTATTTTATATAATATGCTTCCTTATTTTTGGTGTAAATTTTTCCTTTTCTTACTATTCTTTAGTTTAGTTTTTTTTAATGTAATATTAACGAATATAATAATATATAATTTTAATAGAAAAAAAAATAACAACATAAATTGATCAAAATAATGAAAGAAACTGTACATAATGAATCTGAATGACCTATTATTTATTAGATTAGTTGACCAATCAGAAGCAAATTTTCTTTTGGTTAAGGGAAATTTCTCCAAAATTTCAATTCATGTCGTTTTTAGGGTGTCTGTCCCTTCATTATCGTAATAGTGAAAATTGAATGTGTGTGTGTCGGGGAGGTTTTTTTGAAAGAGACCTAGAATCCCGTTAGGCAAATAGGAACAGTTCCATTGACATCCAGACAAACGACAAACACACCAACACGGAGGCCTTGGCAAATAACAAGAAGGGCTTAATCAACGGACTGAAATCTCCATCGAACAGATGTCGAGTGGAAAAGAAAAAAAGTACTTAACGAATACATTCAATTAGTGAAATAGAATGATTGAGTAAATATCAAATATAACTGATGTTTGCTAAAGTTGATTTTTCTTTTTCTTTCACACCTTGCTATTTTTTTATTTTAAGTGATTTGTACATAGGAGAATTTTAAAAATTAAAATTAATCCAACATCTTGGAAAAATATTTTATTTTTTATTTTTTATTTATTTTTACTATCTCGCTAGAGATAGTATTGCGATCACAAAAATTTTCGATGTCGAGATTTTGATGTTTTTATACGTTTTGAAGGTTCCTAAATCATTTTCACTAAGTTTGAGTAAAATGTCTGTGTGTGTGTGAAGACAAGATTAAGCAAAAACGGTTTGAGCTAGAATCATGAAATTTGGTATTCGGGCGGGCATTATTCAAAATTTGTAGTTTCCTATCAACTTTTGAGAAATGTAGCTCAACAAGAAGAGGATCATTACCTACAACGTTTTGATTTTTTTTTCCTCTAAAGTGACCGTAAAAATAAAGATATATGTTTGATAATTTTTCACATGATTAAAAATTGTATAAAACTGCTATATATAGAATTTCAGCTTGATTTAATCGCTGAAAGTACCAGAATTAATTTTTTAACACTGCAAATCTCACGAGTCAACACGTGACGTGGTGCCATCAACAAAGAGCCAAACATGCGCTGGTTTAATAAATATTATTTATTAATTTTAATTTATAATTTATAATTAATTAAATTTAATTTAAATATAATATATATTGTTATTTAACCCAATTCAAATTTGCGAGATAGTCAAGCTTATTTAAATACTAAAACATTTTCATAAAACATGTCTTATAATAAATATTATTGAATGAATATATTGACCCAAGAAACACAAATTTGTTTTAGATAATATATTACACGAGTAATACTAATAGAACTAATAATGACTAAATTGAAAAAATTAATAAAGTATATTTAGGAATATACTTAATATTTTCTTAGATAAAATAACTCGATTTATTTCTAAAAACAATCTCCACATGAAATCTTCATGTGTCATTTCATTAAATAGAAATGAATGTTGTATCCGATCTGAAACCTGAAATTCGCTTCACGCTTCTGAAAAGGTACGTCGTGCTTTGCATGATGGCGAGTGGCGTTACACCTTCTACGATGCCAAATGACATGCCATCATTGAGATTCTTCCACTCACTCAATGCCCGTTAATTATGCTTTTCATAAAAAAATAAATAAATAATCGAGAGGGAGGAAGTGGAGAACAAACTGGGTTAATGGCACACATAAAATAGAAATCGTATACTTTAGTTAAAGTGTGAATGCAATACAATCCATTGAAATTATTACCCGGAGGGTAATAAAATAAAATTATTTTTGTCCATTATTTTAATAGTATCTTTAAGATAGAGAAAGAGTGAAAAAGGAAAGAATAATGATTTATAAATTGAAAATTTGCAAATCAAAATATATACTACATTCGTTATTCTACATATATGTAAATATTTCTCAATTATTAATTATATTCGAATTATATTGATTATAAAGTTTTTAATTATCTGTGTATATAATGAAAAATTACAATTCATATTTTTATTTATTTATTATTATTATTTATTTATTATTTATTTATTTATTCTTTATTTATTATTCTTTATTTATTTATTAATTTTTAATTTTAAAATTCAAACAAATTTGACTTTTTAAGGTTAAAATAAACAATTATTGAATCATAAATTATTCTTTTGAATTATCTAACAAAATTGCGGGTATTTTGAAACCAAAATATATGTATTATTAATTATAATTAAAAATAATAATAATACATTTTAAAGGTTAATTTGAGATACAATAGTAAAATTATTAATAGGTTTTTTGATCATTGATATTTTTTATATCAATGTTAATTAAACATTCTTGTAGATATTTTTATATATAGTCTAAAATATTAGATTAACATTTACATTATTAACAGTGCCGCCCTAACCACAGGGCTAAATGGGCTATAGCCCCAGGGCGCAAGCCTTTTGAGGCGGCAATTTTTTATTTGCGATATAGAAAAAATTTATTTTTCATTTTATTAGTTTTTACTTATTTTTAAATTAAAACACTTCTTAAAATACTAAACTGATTTTTATTTCTTTCAAATGTGCTGAAAAACGATAGATAGAGAAGGGCAACGAGAAATAGGAGTAACACCCTACCGATCGTACTTTTGTTTCAGTTGCATTTGAACTGTCAGAGCTGTACTGGAGTTAATATAAGACCACCAATCATATAATAGTTCCGATCAAGTTCTAAGGATTAGACTAAAAACTGATCGGAAATGTCATTATTGAGATAATCCCCACAAATCTGGGTAAACATTTATACCCATCTTTTAAATAAGTGACTTTAAAGAAAAGTTACAATAAAGATAACAGTTTATTATATATAAGTAATAAATAGTTTTTTTCTAGTTCTGACACTTTTGTTTTGTATAACTTTTCCGACTCCCATTTGCCATTCTGTGTATTTTCTTAGGAAGAAGGGCGCATTATTTTTAGTAGCCCATGGGCGCCGAATTCCTTAAGACGGCCCTGATTATTAATTAAATTCAAAATAGAGATCAGAAATGTAGGAAAGAATTATTTTGAAAGAATAAATTTTTACTATTTTTTAAATTGTTTCATAATTTAGTTAAAAAAATTTATATACAATGAATAATTTTAACTTAAAACTTATGTTCATCTGTTGAATATTGTATAATAATTTTTATTTTTACTATTATATTTTTAATATAAATTCATTAAATAAAAAAATAAAAATGTATAGTCGAAAATTTTTTAAAATTATAAAAATCTAATCTTTTAAATTGAATTTTAGTTTGTGTTTGGGACAAATAGTCATCTCCCACCCCTTTCTCCTGACCCCTCCTTTAGAGTGTACTGAAGCGCACTCTGGTGAATGCACGATACATACAGACACTTGCTGTGAAGCTCTCACACGATAAACACGCTACAGACCCGCGCTGATACCCGCTCTCTTATTCGCTATATATACTTGCTGTGAAGCTCTCACACGATAAACACGCTACAGACCCGCGCTGATACCCGCTCTCTTATTCGCTATATACACTTGCTGTGAAGCTCTCACACGAGAAACACGCAACACACCCGCGCTCATACAATCTCATACCTGCTCTCTTAGTCGCTACATCAACATCATCCATCTCACTTTCACTCGCTTCCCACCCGCTCTATTTATCATCTTTTCATACCCGCATTTAAGAAGCAGGAGGAAACAAGCGTTTTCGGCCCCTTTCACCGCGCATAGATACATCGCAACCCGCTGGAAGGTACAGCTTAACACCAAAGCGGTAAGCACACTCCATTCCTTTCACCGAACCAGCTCAACCCGCCGGGACCGGGGATTAAAATCGTCTAATTGCCGACCGGTTTGCCCTGTCCCATTCATTGGTCCTTCGAACACGGATCTCCATCCGTTACATTGTTCCTTATCTTTTATAATTGTTCTCAAACACGCCCGCAATAATTATTAATTTAATTAAGAAATTAAATAATTAATAATTTATTATCCTTATTAATTGGGTATATTAATATTTGTTTAATTTCAATGAAAGCAAAGAAAATTTTATATAGATATTTTCATTCAGGATAATGTTCAAAATTATTTCATACATTGTTTTTAAAAAATATATTTAAATTTATAAATAATACATATTTGGTTACAAATAATAATCCGATTTTATATTTATAAATAATAAATATTAAATTATTTAATAATAATAATTCTATTTAAATTAATTTATTTTATTAAAACATTTTCGAATAAAAATATAAATAATATAAAAATAAAATAAAATTAAATAATTTAACTGTGGAATTTAATTAAACTAATTTACAATGAATTCTGAAATTAGACTTTCGATTGCTGAAGCAAAAAAGGAGGCTTATTATGAGAAAATTACGGAATTATATAATAAATCAAAACATCTTTCTTCACGCGATTCTAAAGAAAATACCTCATTTTTAGCCGCAACTGAATCCATAGATAATCTAAGGGAAGAATATATTAAATTGATTGGTGAAATTAATGAATTGAATATATCTTTGAATGAAAAGTATAAACCTTCCTTTAAGGCTTGGTTAAATTTCGAGGATGTTTATAATATGGTCAAAGCTGAGAGACTGTCCATCCTCGAACACCGCAAATCCACCACTACAGCTCCTGTAGGTCAATCTGATCGCAAAATAAATCTACCTCCAATCGCAATTAAGCAATTTGATGGATTACCGCAAAATTGGAGTCTATTTTATGAAAGTTTTAAAATTAATATTCACGAAAACCACAACCTTTCTAACTCCGAACGTATTCAATACCTTGTTGGCAGTTTAACTGGTAAGGCACGGTCAATTCTTATAGGAATTCGACCTGACGCAGAGAATTACCTCCACATTTGGAAGGAATTAGAAAAAAAATATCAAGATAAACGGGCCCTCGGAGAAGCGTATTTAAACCAAATTCATGCATTAAAATATCCATCAATTAATAACTCTTCAAGTTTAGAAACTTTCATCGAACGTTTTGATGCTTCGATAGCCGCTTTTAAATCTTTAAAA
Source organism: Labia minor (assembly GCA_963082975.1). Classification (NCBI taxonomy): domain Eukaryota; kingdom Metazoa; phylum Arthropoda; class Insecta; order Dermaptera; family Spongiphoridae; genus Labia; species Labia minor. Next base: position 114,214,167 of record OY720344.1, read on the forward strand.
ATTGAAGATGCGTTAGATTTTATTTTTCTTTTTTGGGGTTTAAAAAAGGTAGATACACAAACCGCGCAAAATTTTGAAATATCTGTTCGAGATAAAGAAATCCCCTCGCTTAATGATTTTATTACATTTGTTAAACAAAGAGTGAAAATTTTAGACCGCGTTCCGAACATTAAAAAAGATTTGGAATTTCCCGCAAAATTACCAATTACAAAAAATAATTTTCATTCGCATTTAACAGCGAATTCTGAAAAATCTATAGATAAATGTATAATTTGCAATTTGGAAAATCATAACTTAATTTTTAAATGTTTTAAATTCCAAAACTTTCCCGTGAAAAAAAGGATCGAAATTTTTCATAAAAAATCATTATGTTCCAATTGTTTGAGTAGCAAGCATATTGATAAAAATTGCAAATCAAAAAATACATGTATTATCTATAAGAAACGCCATCATACCCTTCTACACGACCCTGAGAGGAGAAGAGAGGAGGTCTCCAATTCGAGAAGAGGTGGGGATACTTCTCCTTATCCCTCCGCTCACACGCCCCCCTCCACCTTTGAACCTGTAGTAGCTATGAGTCAATCGACTAATCAAATATTTTTGGCAACAGCGCAAATCAACACGCTGGACTCGAGAGGTCGTATCCAGACCATTCGGGCGTTAATTGACAGTGGCTCACAAAGTCATATTATCACTAATTCCTGTATTAAAAAACTAAAATTAAATTATTCTAAATTAAAACATCACTCGCTTAGCGGGATCGGTGGACATAAAACTATCGTCTTAGGTCATTGTTCTTTTAAATTCTTTTCCCGAATGCCATCCGCAATCCAATATTCAATAGACGCGTTAGTGGTTAATACGATAACCAATAAATTACCATCTCAATCCATTTGTCCGGGAGAGTTTAAGTATCTCGGAGGCATCGCTTTGGCAGATGATAGTTTTTACAAACCGGGTGAGATTGATTTGGTAATTGGAGCATCGCTGTTTTCAAAATTATTATTATCGGGACGAATTAAGGCGCCTAATAACTTCCCAGACGCTATAGAAACCACGCTAGGGTATATTCTTTTGGGGGAATTTAACTCATCCCAATCGAATAATGAATGGCTTTCTCTTCACATTTGGAATGAAATGTCAATTGAAAAAACTTTAGAAAAATTCTGGGAAATTGAGGAGGTTCCTAATGAGAAATTGTTGAGTGCGGATGATAATAAATGTGAGAAACTATACGAAGATACGATTAAAAGGGGAAACGATGGACGTTATCTTGTTTGTCTCCCTTTTAAGGAAGATCCTCAATTGCTAGGCAATTCTTTTGAAATGGCAAAAAATAGATTCTTCTCACTTGAAAGAAAATTAAATAATTCACTTCAAATGCGCTTAGAATATAATAAAGTTATACAGAATTATATTGATAATAAATATTTATCGCTAGTAGAAAACCCTGATAAAGATAAAGGGTATATTATTCCGCATCACGGGGTTTGGAAAGAGGATAAAATATCCTCTAAATTAAGAATTGTATTGGACGCTAGCGCTAAGAGTGATAGTCATCGCGCCCTTAATGACATTTTATATACAGGGCCTAATTTACAAAATAATTTATTTATCATATTATTAAATTTTCGATTATTTCGCTGGGCTCTAACAACGGACATTAAACAAATGTACCTTCAGATAGGGGTTAAATCGGAACATAGAAAATTTCAAAGATTAATATATAGATTTAACTCCAAAGACGCTATATCAATTTACGAATTTAATCGCCTTGCTTTCGGATTAAATTGTAGTCCATTTCTCGCATTAAGAACTCTTCGCCAACTAGTATTTGAAGAAGGTAAAAAATTTCCATTAGCCGCAACAATCATTCAAAGAGATAGCTATATGGATGACATATGCACCTCTTTAATGACTGAAAATGAAACAAAAGAGGCATTTGATCAATTAACTAATATTTTTAAAACCGCTAAATTTGACTTATCTAAATGGGCTACAAATTCAAATTCTGTACAGGAAATAATTCCAAGAGAGTTTCTTCATGATCAGCTAAAGGATTTTGAAAAAAATAACGATTTAAAAATATTAGGATTAGAATGGTCACCTGTAGCTGATGAATTCTATTTTAAAATATCGCATACAAATAAAAGATGTACAAAACGAAATATCTTATCGACAGTAGCGCGACTATGGGACGTTTTGGGATTAGTAGCGCCAGTCATCATGTACGCTAAATTACTTATAAAAATATTATGGCTTCTTAATTTAGATTGGGACGCCCCGCCTCCGAAATCAATTATAAAGGATTGGGATAATTTTCAAATGGAATTATCATTGACTGTGAATTTAAAATTTCCGACGCATTTAAGGAGAGTAATAAGCACTCAGTTACTCTCTTACGAGGAGCTGAATACGGTTCTTATACAAATAGAGGCGATCCTAAACTCACGCCCCTTAACCTTACTTAGTGAGGATCCAAACGAACCTACCGCATTAACACCCGCTCACTTCCTTATGGCTCAACCATTAGCCCACCTTCCCGCTTATGATATCGGAAATGAAGTGGTCAACCTCGTGCAACGACATAAATTGATGGATCAAATGGTTCAATCATTTTGGAAGGCTTGGAGTTTGAACTATTTACATCTGTTACAGCAGCGGGAAAAATGGAACACTGCTACAAATCCGATAAAGAACGGAACTATTGTAGTGATGCAGATGGACAATGTCCATCCTTTAAAGTGGCCTATGGGAGTGGTGGAAAGAGTGATTCTTGGCTCGGACGGAATTCCGAGGGTCGCATGGATAAAAACCAAATCCGGCTCATATAAACGACCGGTGGTCCGTCTGTGTCGGCTACCTACTCAATAATGGAAAACTCTCCATTATTTCTCCGGCCCAAATAGGTTACGGAGAAATTTATTTTATTTATTTTGTTTGTTTGTTTATTTGTTTGTTTTATTTGTTTGTTTATTTTTTCTTAATAATTTTGCTCTTTTCTTTTCTTTGTTTCTCATTAAAAGGGGTATCACTAGTTTTAAGATTTGTGTTTTGAAGAATCCTTCAAGAGTGGGGGCATGTTTGGGACAAATAGTCATCTCCCACCCCTTTCTCCTGACCCCTCCTTTAGAGTGTACTGAAGCGCACTCTGGTGAATGCACGATACATACAGACACTTGCTGTGAAGCTCTCACACGATAAACACGCTACAGACCCGCGCTGATACCCGCTCTCTTATTCGCTATATATACTTGCTGTGAAGCTCTCACACGATAAACACGCTACAGACCCGCGCTGATACCCGCTCTCTTATTCGCTATATACACTTGCTGTGAAGCTCTCACACGAGAAACACGCAACACACCCGCGCTCATACAATCTCATACCTGCTCTCTTAGTCGCTACATCAACATCATCCATCTCACTTTCACTCGCTTCCCACCCGCTCTATTTATCATCTTTTCATACCCGCATTTAAGAAGCAGGAGGAAACAAGCGTTTTCGGCCCCTTTCACCGCGCATAGATACATCGCAACCCGCTGGAAGGTACAGCTTAACACCAAAGCGGTAAGCACACTCCATTCCTTTCACCGAACCAGCTCAACCCGCCGGGACCGGGGATTAAAATCGTCTAATTGCCGACCGGTTTGCCCTGTCCCATTCAGTTTGTTTTTTTTTCTTTTCTTTTTGATTAATTTTAATTATGAATTTAATTTTTTTTATAGCTAATATTTTTTTTTTAAAAAAAAGAATATAATCTTTGGGTGAATCATAAATTTCTTAAAATGCACCTTAATTTTGCAAAATATAATCGAATGACGTAATTGGAAATTATTTTTAATTTTTTTTAATTGTATTTTTTCATTCTTTTTTTTTCCTCCACCGAACACTTCACAACCTTTAATTATACTAATCTAATTTCCGCAAAAATGCGTAACGGGTCCATTTGAGGCGGTTTCGAGACGCTAGGAAGCGAGCCAATGATTAATCTCCGTAAAACAACCCTCTAATTAGAAGCGCATTAGATGCGCTCTCTAATTAACCGTTTGCACTGACCATAAGAAGAAAGATGAAGGCGTCGCCCACTCACTTGGAGTCGCCAAGTCGGTGAGGGATAGAAGAGGATGGGGTACACTTTTGAATCTAGAAAAATGCCCCATTCGTTGTCGGGGCCCTTTTTGGACTTAAAGCAGCAATCACCTTCAAAATTTCTGACAGACAGGCCTTCAATTAGATACTTGCTGAATATGGCGGAGGGGCTTTGGGTGTAGAAAAGGTACATTTTCGATTTGTCCTTTGAATGCCTTTGAACTTTCATACGAGTATAAACAACAACATACATAAATCAAAAACATTATTTTTTTCTTTAATTTTTTTTAAAGCAAAGACTAAATAGGTATACAAAATAAAAAAAAAGAAAATACAACAAAATAGGAAAAAATATACCAATGCTTAGATATTTTTAAACCTCTTGTACGTCCTATTAAGTCGGTTATTTCAATGAGGTGTCCTATGATCAGTAGAACGAGTCCTATCAACCTTTACCTTGATTTTCTTGATCGGAGGCGCTATCAAGTAGCTTTCCCAATTTTGATCCCGGAGGCTGGGTTGACTCTGTCCCATAGATCTCAGTTAGAGAAATTCCCTTGGCTAACCTCTCACTCTGGGGCGCCTTAGATATTTTCAAGAATTTAAAATTAATTCAGGTTATATATATATATATATATATATATAAGAAAGATTAAAGATGACAAGTTTAATTTAGATATTTTTTCTTTAGACTTTTTTTATTAAACTTTCTATCTTTAGGGTCTCTAATCACTATTTAATACACATCTGAGGTTCAATTTTATTTGATAAATGGTTTACTTTTAGACAAATGAGTTTTTTTAAGGGTAGTTTTTAAAAAAATCATAAACGATAATATATTATATTATTATTATTATTTTATTATGTTTTTGGTTATTTAAAAACAAACATTTTTTGCTATATAAATGTTATCTCTACCTAGTATAAAAGAAAATCTCAAATTGCTAACTTACAAATTATAAATTATAATAAATCTGTCCCCGAAATGAGCTTCATTTAAAAAAAACTACGATTCTCTTAAAATTTTTTTATATAGATAAAAAATAATTTTTGTTTTTCTGATGAATAACAAAAGATGAGTTATTTTCTATGTGTATTTATTTTATTTTATTGCGTTATTATGTTATTTCCAAAGAAAATGATCTTCTGAACGAAACAATTGTTTTCTTTTGAATTGCACCTTTTTTTATAAGCCTATTTTTGGGTCTGCAAATTTTTCAATAGATTCTTTTTTTTCATATTAGGAACATGTCCTGTTATTTTATAAAGAAAATGTAATTCCAGGAACAATTTTGTTTTTTTTTAAATTTATATAAATATTTAAATTTATATTATTAAAAAAAAATTAAGATTAAATATGAAAGTAGTGTTTCATAATATGTATGTTAACTGATTCCTTTATTTTCTCTAAATGTTTGGTTTTTATTATAGAAATATTAAAGAAATATGAATTTTGAAAATTAATCTCTTAATAAATAAGAATAATTAAAAAATAGCGAAAAACTTATTTATTAATACTATAACCTTAAAAAAATTTTTAATTTACTAGCTGGCCAATGCGAAGATTTTGTCTAGATATAGTAATGAATAAACGCGTATTAAAACAGTCAAATTATTTAAAATCCTTTTTAATTAAAAATATCAAGCAAAGATACAAAAAAAAAAGATAAGTGAAGCAAGTTTAAATTATTATTTAATTCATTGTAATTTGTTGAAAGTCTGTATGGGAAAGGTTTTAATTCATTTTAATTCAATCAGTATCAATATCTCCTTTATTGATCACTTTTGAGTAGCTAATCTTTTTTTTAGACTTTTAAATTCTTTATATACCATATGAATAATGACAACACATTCTTTTATTGTATTAAAATTTCTGTATAGATGTCCTCAGAAAAATGAACATGGTTTAATAAACCAATGTTTAATTTATATCATCATAGGACATCTTAGTTAAAAAAAATATTTAATAAAATTAAATAAAATGAGCTACCTTATAAATTTTTACTACTACTTTTTAATGATATTTACAAAGAATACAAAGAAACAAAATATTTCAAGAAATAAACAATTCTATAAAATATGTGTATAAAGAAAATAGCAATTCAATATCATCAACAAAAATATACAGACTTATTTTACTATTTTTTCGAGATAACCATCATGCCCTTCTTTCTTTAGCCAATCGACGTTTTCTCTCATTTTGATCATCGTTTTCAATCAAATTTGCAAATTAAACAATTTTTTAAAATAAAATTTAAATAGAAAAAATATGACTTACTTTGTTTTAAGAAAATATTAATCAATTAGAAGAAATATTCAATTTAATTTAATTTAATTTTAATTTTAATATTATAGAACATTAGAACTTAAAATAAAAATTTAAATATTATAAACATTCTTTGTATGGAAATTTCTAGAATTATTAATTTTATATTGAGTGTCAATTTCTTAACTAAACCACCAGAGCTCAACTTGGGGTGAGTCGGTTTTTCGCCCATAACTCTTTGGAACGGATCAACTTTTTTGAAATATTTTTTATACCTTATATCTTATTCTTGGGTTATGATGATTCTAATGATACCCAAACCATTAGGATGTATGAAGCCGTTTAGAAGAAGTTTAGGATTGCGTAGTCGTTTTATTATATAGATATTTATCAAATGATCATTATATATAGGGAAAATCATAATATAGTGTACATATTAGTATTTTTAGTTTTATTTTATTTATTATTTTTCTTTTATATTTTTTTGTATAAAATTAATACCTTTCAGGTGTGAATTTTTACACAGCTATGAAAACTCACAGGTCACTGATTTCACACCTGATACTAATTATTAATTAGTTACCAAGTATTCTTCTTAATAAGCTCTGAAAATAATAAAAATCCCAATTCAGGCAACAAAAAAATCTCTTCTCTCTCTCCCTCTTTATATATCTTATCTTATTATGCTAGCTAAAATTGTATATATCTATCTATCTATATATCATGGTTCTCAAAAACCGCTCTAACGATTTTTTTCAAATTCACACTAGATATAGTATTTATAAAGAAAAATTAAGTTTTATTGATGATATCTCTTGAAACATTCAGCTTCATTATTAATTTCTTAATTGAAAATTATATATGGAAAACGTCAAAATTGGCCTCCATTTTTATTTGTATTAATATTTTTTTTTATTTAAAATATTTTAAAATTTATTATTTAATTTCGAAATAAAATTAAAAATATTTATTTTTAATAAAATATATATAGATATTTATTAATCTCTCTCAAAAAAAAAAAATAAAATAAAAAACATCAAATCTGCCTGCTAAGACAGTAAAAAAATGACAATTTTTTATCTAAATACATATAGTCCAGCGGTTGGACTGATGTTTTAACGATTGGATTTCGTCGGTTCGAAACTCTCCGGGTGAATCGTTATTTAAAAATGAAAATAATGAATTTGTTATTTTTTTTCTTTTTATCTATTGTTTACATTTTAATAAATTACTATTTTATATTTATTTATTCATTGTTCTTTTATTAAATTTAATATTTATTAATATTATTTATTATTAATTTATATATTGATGACATCACAAATGACATTTATATTGAAATTTGACTCCCGCCTTTTTTTAAAGAATATTGTATTAATATTTTTTTTATATTTAAAATATTTTAAAATTTTTTATTTAATTTCGAAATAAAATTAAAAATATATATTTTAATAATATTTTATAATTATAAATTACGATATATATTTATCAATAATAATGAATTTTTTTTTTTTAACTTAATTACAGAGCCGAGGCTCGGGGTCCCGGTATGATCTTAATATATTGTGAGAATTAGATAAATAATGTAGAGAGAAAAAAATATTTAAAAATAGATATTTATTTAAATGAAATAAAATTATTTAATTTACAGAATGAAAATGTCTATAATAATGTCTAAACATTTTTTCTTTATAATTTTACATTATAATAATACTAATTACAGTAGTTATAATATATGGGGAATTTTCAACTTTGACTGCCGATTTGACCATGTTCCCAAACGAATTTTAAAAAAACCAAGACCACTTTACATTTATTTACACATTTTAAGCTCTAATCGAATCCAAAATCAAAATTTAAAAAATCGAAAAACAAACTCACAGATATATAGATTTTATAAATGAACATTTATACAATTTATTTTAATTAATTTGAAACATTTTAGGAAACAAATTTTTAATGGGTCATTTTTAGAAATCCCATTTAACAATTATAATAAATAATTAAAAAATTGTAAAATTTTTAAAGTATATAAAAATAAATTGTATAAATTGGTTAAAGGGTCGAGTGATAGTTCGGTGTCCCAGGTATATATTTTATATTAACACGCCTACTTTTCTGTATAATAAAGATATAAAGAATCATATTTTAATTTTTATATAACCAAGAAATCATTTTTTCACTTAAAATATAGTTGTAAAGCCCAAATCTCCGATCCATATAACATCATCGACTGGGCCGCTACCAAAAGGAGTCTTCTCTTGCTCTGACTAGGGCCACCGGTATTTGCCATTAGTCTCGAAAAAATAATATTAAATTTTATATAAATTTATAAATTAGAATATTTGAATTTGTTTAAATTTTAACACATGTAATCAATCATATGCATAAAGAATAGAAAATTTTGAAAATCAACTTGGTATTAAATTCAGAAAAAAAAAATACTCATATATAGAATATATAGACTATTCGAATATAATTGAAACTCTTTCTCTCCCTCTATTTTAAATTTGAAAAAACGGAGTGTTAAGAAATTAAGATTCCTTATACAACATGGATGGTTAAATGAATTGGGCTCCCTACCTCCCTGAGAAATTCACATTAAAAATGTTTATAATATTTTAGTTTATTAAATCAAACTATTATTTTTTTATTTCAATATTTTTAATGTTAATACAATAATTTTTATTTTATAATCTATAAAATAATTTAATTATTTTTAAAAACAACGGTCTTCAATTACAATTTTTTTACTCTCTACTGACTGTTCATTTCATAACTGAAAATAGTGTCGAATAGAAATAGACGATATTACTTGGATTAATCTTATTATGCTAGCTAAAATTGTTTGTTTGTATTATTGAGGACCCCAGTTCAATTCATTTTAATCAGATTGATGCAATGATGCAACATTTAATAATTGTAATAAATAATTAATTGTAGATTAATATTTTTTAAAGGGTCGAGCGACAGCTCGGTGTCCCAGGTATTAATATTACCAGCCAAACCCAATAATAATGAATCATTTTTTTTAACTTAAGTACCGAGCCGAGGCTCGGGGTCCCGGTACTATATATATATATATAATTATGTCACTTTTATCCTCGGTTTCATTTTCAAATCAGATATAAATTTAATACAATATTATATCTATAATTATTTAAGAAGAAAAATTGCAATTTAGTTTAAAATAATTAAAAAAAAACAAAACAAAAAAGAAAATAAAGAAATTACTTGTTTATTATTATTACTATTATTATTATTATTATTATGCTGCATAAAACTCTTAGAGGGACAGGCGGCTTCAAGCCGCACGAGTAGAATTAATAATAATAATTTATAGGAAATTTTGTTTCAAATACTTACAAAACAACACAATGTTTAAATAGAAAATTAATCGTCGTAATAATTTTTTTATTTGACACTTTTTTAATTTAACAAAACAAAATTTAAAAAAAATGAAGTTAATAACAAATTAAATTAATTATGACAATTTGTTTGTAACTAACTTCATAATGTTACCAGACATCACATAAATACATTCATACGATGGAAATTATATGTATATAGATTATTATTTTTAAATAAAATGGAGAAACTGAAATTATTTTTTTAAATTGTCTAGAATTGAAATTTTATTTATTAGTGACAAATGTGTTTGTCATAATCTGTAATATAATGAATCTTTTTTTGTTGTTTGCTAGAGTTTTAGCATTTTTTTTCTTCTTTTTCTTTTTTCAAATTCATAGTTTGGATATAAGAACTGAGAACTAAAAGCGTGAGAGAGTTCTTAGGCATGTCAGTACCAACTGCGAAGATCTTTTAAATTCTGATTCATTTCACATGCCAAGGCCAAATAAAGCATCCTACTTATGGATTTACACAAACACTACCTCCAATTTTATCTCTTCATTTTACTAAATACTTAACATTTTTTTATAAATTGTCTATTTCATTGGCCCCAAAATATATACAATATATTCCGTCAATGTTTTTTGAAAGAAAAAAAAGAAAGAAACTATTAATTTTAATTGAAAATGTATGTTAAGTTCATTTGAAAAATGGTAATGGGTTGGTTGATGTTGATGGTGAAGTGTTGTTGCATGCAGTCCGGAGGGCAGCCTCGTGACTTGCCACCAAACCACCAAACATCCATCCACCAATCGAAAGTGAATGATTTCAAATAAATAAGTACAACATTTATTAACCACCCGCGTACTTTGCGTGCATACACGCACAACGAACACGGCAATCAGTCGAGGGGAACGGGAAGGAAGAAAAAAAATACACACGAAAAATCATGGAATTTCATGACGTTTGAAATGTGATCAAGTGATTAAGTACAAATCATATCCAGTGGCATCTTGAAATCATTTCAAATATTTCCAATAATAAATTTAAGAGAGTAGAAATATGTATTTTCAACTTGTCAGAGAAAAAAAAAATTGTATATATAATAGATACGATACGTCTACCATATCTGGCTATTATAATTTTTGAATAAAATAATATTGTATAAATATAACAAAAATTTATAAAATAACCTTTTTTCAATGGACTAAAAAGAATAAAATAATTTTTCTATAAGTCTGACAAAGTTTTTGGATGAATTGATCATATTCAACTAAAAAAGTTGGGCGCATTTGGTTTTATTTATTTATATGAACAATCAAGTCAAATTTTTGTAATAATAAAAATTTTATTAAACACATAAACTAACAAACTTTTTTATCATGCAATAAAATTGATAGTTTAAGAGCTAAGAAATTAATCTTTTATTATTTTTCACTGTAATATGCTTATATCAAAGTATGTATCAAAATTTAAAAGTATTTTTATTAAATCAATCATATTATCAATCAAATCCAAAATGGTTGATTATATTAGAAGAAATAGTGTTACTTGTTAATGAAGTGTTTTAGTGTGGTATGTATGCAGTGGCATACCGTGAGGTTCTTGCGCCTGGGGGCAACTGAGAAATTAGCGCCCCCTTTCTTATATATATATATATATATATATTTAATTTAATTTTTTTTTTAAAGAATATTAATGACGAATAACGAAACAGGTTTATATGATTTTAATAAGCGTATAAATAATATTTATTGACTTACACAAAATACAGTTTAACTTTAAATATTAATTCTTCTTTTGTTCCAAATTGGCTTCCCTAATTTTGCGCCCCCTAAATTTGGCGTCCGGGGACATATGTCCCCCTGCCCCCCTCCCCTAGTTACGCCACTGTATGTATGTATATTATATATGAATTATAGCTCTATAAAGGAAGTTAATTGCATAGAAATTAAATGTAAACTAAAGGCGCCTAACGTTTTTAGTTGAATATGATTAAAGTTAGTTGAATATTAATAAAATTATATTTATTATTTATATATCTTCATTTATCATTTGAATAGAACTGAATTTTTCCATAAGACATGTTTTTATCATTTCTAATCATAAGATTGAATATTTGAAGATGTCAAGAGTGCTAATAAATGTTGATAAAAAATCTCTCCTATCTTTTATTTTTCTATGCTCGTTTCATTTCTTTTCATTTAAAGTCAAACACCTAGTAATAGTTATTTATTTTTCATTTTGGATTAATTAAGCAAAAGCAAAAAATAAAGAGTGGAAGGGAGGAAGGGAGATGGGGAGGGGATTACCACGTCATCATCACCTTATGTTTGTATAAAATGAATCATAATTGTTTCCCCATACCTCTTCAGATCTTGTTTAAATGAATGGAAGAAACACGCGACATTTGCTGATAAGAGAAATTTAATATTAGTATTAACACAAATTAATCTCTCCCAATCATGAATATACTAATCAGGTATGATAAGAAAAAAAATATTTTTTTTTTCCTAATAGATATGTCTGGTGACAGATATATGGATGGCTTATTGAAAATAAATATCATAGAAATCTTTACAATTATGTAATACTTATATTATATTATAAAATGAAATTATTTAAAAGTGTAGAAAAGATTACTAACTCTAAATCACATTCAAAATGTGTTTAAATCAACCCCTAAGAGAAACTCAATATTTTAACAAAAATCATCAGTAATCATTTTTATTAGTGTTATATTCTATGAATATTTGCAATTAAAAGATCGATGAGTTAAGTATTGTTTTATTAAAATTAAAAAAAAAATAATAAATACTTTAATCACTAAGTAAAATAAAACGTTAAACTTAATGTAAATATAAGGTAAAGTTTTTTCTTGATTATAATCCAATAATATGCGTCCTTGTACGAATTCGTTACATGTTTACTATCTTGCCAGAAATAGTATTGCGATCACGAAAATTTTCGATATCAAGATTTTGATGTTTTTATACGTTTCGAAGGCCCCTGAATCATTTTCACCAAGGTTAAGAAAAATATCTGTCTGTCTCTCTCTCTCTCTGTGTGTGTGTGTGTGTAGACAAGATTACGCAAAAACGGTTTGCACTAGAATAATGAAATTTGGTATACGGGCATTATTCAAAATTTGTAGTTTCCTATCAACTTTTGAAAAATGTAGCTCATCCGGAAGTGGGTCATTACATTTAATTTTTTTTTTCCTCTAAAGTGACCGTAAAAATAAAGATATATGTTTGATAATTTTTCATATGATTAAAAATTGTATAAAACTGCTATATATAGAATTTCAGTTAGATTGAATCGCTGAAAGTATTGGAATTTTTTAAATTTTTTACAACATTGAGAGCCAATCACCCGGGCTAATTTTATGCAAATTTCAATAATTTTTATCTCGTAAACTAGAAGAGACCCAGAAAAATTTTAAAAGAAAAGTTTCTTTGGAATTAAACAAGAAATAGACTGGTAAAGTTTCATTCAAATCCCTGGAGATTCCCGTTTTGTAAATAATTACCAAATCGTTTAAATAGTATTTGATTTGAACTTTTTGATTGATTATACTTCTCAAAATGTTTGAGAACTTCTGATGTTTATAATTTTTTTTTTAATACTTTAAATTCTATTTTTCTATTTACTTTTTCTCTTATAAATTTTTTTTTCTTCCAGATATATATATATATATCATATTTCTATCTTTTATTTTTCTTCTTCTTTCCTTCCAATATATGACTTTTTAATTTTTTCTCTTTCTTAAAATTTTTTACAAAGTGCTAAATGCGTTTGTTTCAGATCCTCTAGGAAATCAGTTACAAAAATTTATTTCTTTATTCTCATACAATACTATTTTTTTTTCTTTTCATTTCTACTTTTATATGTCATCATTGTCTCAAAGAGATGGGTTCTATTAACTAATATCAATAAGAAAGGATATTTTTGTCTTTGCCAATTGTGAAATTGTCATTTCTGATTTCTTTTCAAAATTACGGGTTTCAAATACCTCTCTTAAAGATTAAAGATTGGTCTCTCTTTGTCTTCATTCTAAATTTTTCGTTGATGGTGATTTCAATAAAATTTTTCAAAGAATTGTGATCCTATTTTTTTTTTTCAAACTCTTCTCTTTTTTCAGATTTGCAAAAATTTTTAAAAGGATTTATTTCAATTTTTTTTTTAATTTATTATAATAATTTTCCTATTTTGACACTAACTGGGTTAATGGTAGCTTTATAACACAGCTTTATTCAGTTAGAGAGAATTTTTCAAAGAATCCACAAGTATAACTTATAAATAGGCTCTTGACGAAAAAAAAACAGTTTTTATGGTTCTATCACGGAATAACTATACGAGTATATCGACTTGCCACTACTTAATCCTTACTTGGAATTGAATATATATATATATATATATATATATTACTGAATTTAAAGAGTAATTAGGAGCGCGGCAACGATAATCCTCTCAATTTTTCTGGGAAATAATTTATTTTTTTTCTAATCGGCTTATCATTAAAATAGAAATATTAAGAATCTAAATAAAATTATATAATCATTTTTAGCTTGTAGAGCATTGATTCTCAACCACTGTGCCACGGTACTTTAGTTTGCCGCGAGATTATGAGGCTCTTAAACATTTCCAACTTTTTTTCTAAATTTTTTCAATTTGGTTCTAAAAAAAAAGGTAAAACGTTTTTGGGACTAGGCTTTTAAACATTTCCGATTTTCTAAATTTTTTCAATATGGTTCTAAAAAAAAAAATAAAACCAGGTCTGAACGACGGTTTGAAGTAAATTAATTTCGAGCTACAGAAACAATTTCAAATAATTTTAATATATCTATTAATGTAATAAAAATAAAAGGTAATCCGTTTTTGGGACCACTTATCTTTTTCTTTGTGTGCCGCCAAATTTTTAAACCGTTAAAAAGGTTGAGAATCACTGTTGTACAGAGTTTAAATTTTTCATTTCACAGAGTTTACAATTGATACTACTTCAGAGTAGATAATATGGATGTAGACGTAGTCAGAGCTTTAATCGTTTAAATCAGGGGTGGCCAACACGTCGACCGCGGACGACCGGTCGACCGCAAAGGCTTTAAAAGTAGCCCGCGAAGCCAAAGTCGGAAAAGTTAAAAGGTAAATACATTATTTTTCCATGGGAGAGGGAAGGCAGAAAAAATCATGAGCTCACGTGAGGGCAGGAACGCCAATCCCTGAAATAGAATTCTGGAATTATAGAAAAGAATCTACCCGTTACCCAGGATATTATTTTTAAATTTATTAAAAATTAATTTTACATTTCATGAAACTTATTCAATTTTTTCTTATTGCTTCATATATAAAAACAATAAAATTATTTCCTAAGGAATTAATTAATTAACATAATACTAATAAAATTAATTAATATTCATAATAATTAATTTAAATAATATTATATTAATATTTATAATTATATTATTAAAAAAATCTAAAGAATAAAATTATAAAAAATAAACAAATTGAAAGATTTGAACTCAGACAAAAGAATTACTAATCATAGTCCTAATCGGTGCGACTGTATTATCAATTAGTAAAAACATAGGAAAGAAATCCACTTGAAGGCTACGAAAATTCAGCCCATAAGCAATACATGGCAAAGACTTTATTCATTAAATATTGATTAAACAAAGAAAAATGATCATGGAAATAGTTAAAATACAAGAAATACAAGAATCAAAAATAATCTTGTATTGAGAGAAGAGATATGCAAAGAATAATCATTTAATATAATGGATCAAAAGATACGACGTCATCAACATGGCAGCCGAAATCACATTGCATCTGTCAAAATTCAATAATTAATATTTAATTAAGGAAGCATTATAAAATTATATAATGCTAGTGAAAATGAATCTACATTGAATAACGAGTATTTTGATATGCATTTTATATATTGTTATCAGAAAATGTTTATTTCAAGTGTAAACAAGATACCAAATAAAAATTAATTATAATTTTCATTTATATTTCACTAAAAATCCATTTCATTGAAAATCTGGCGAAAATTCTGTTGTATCTTTTTACTTTTATCCATTTTTTATGAAATTTTGTTATTAATTTGTATAAACTGAATCCAATTGAATAGAAGTGTTTCTGCTAATTCTCCAAAGAGTTCAATAAATAGGAGTTCCAAATTTTCTTATAGTAAGAAGCGTTGAGAGGTGGGTCCTCTCTCAGAGGCATATAAGACATGTCTCACTCGTGAATATAGAGGGTTTTGCTAGTTCTAGAATTGACGTAAACTGGATATATTTGAATTAACCCCCGGGGGGGAGAGTAAGAGTAAGGGAATGGATGGAAAGGCGTCAATGGGTAAAGGACATGATTCCTCCAGGTAGAAGAGGTATTTAGAAGAAATCATGAGCTCGCGTGAGGGCAGGGACGCCAATCCCTGAAATAGAATTCTTTTCCACTGGGTTTATAGAAAAGAATCTACTCGCTACCCGGGATATTATTTTTAAATTTATTAAAAAATTATTTTAGATCATAATCATCCTATATGTTATTACATCTTATATATACCATATATTTATATATTTTTCTTATCCCGATAATTTATATACTTTTTATCCAAGGGCTTCCCTTTCTCAAAACACCGTTTAGTCCTAGACTACTCTACTCTACCCAAATTTCGGCTCTACCTCCCCCTCCTCTCATATCCATTCCAAAATGAAGTATTTATTTTAATTGAAGTTATAAATTTAAATAAAAAATTACAGCTCTTCCATTTACAATTTTTTTTATTAATATTATTATATATAATAATTAAAACTAACATATCTTCCATATATCTAAGAACATATATAAATATATTATTGATTTAACCTTTCTATATTTTAGTATTTGACTATATAATTAATAATATATAATTTTTTCCCATTTTTGAGCACTTTATTAAAACATATTATATATTTTAATTTTTTTATTCGTTGATCAAAAATAATATAAATATAAAATATATTTATTTATTACATAATAAATAGATTTTGGAAACTAATAAGCAAAGATAAATATCCAAATATTTGGACAATGGTTGCGCTCGTTTCAATTCCTTCTTTGGCTCCACATATTTATGTAAATCCGCATTTTCTTATATGAATGCGATCAAAACAAAACAGCGATCGCAAATAACGGATCTACATTTAGAGTCATGCTTAAGAATTGCTTTAAGTTCATAGGAGCCAAATTTTGAGAAACTTGCTGCTCTTATGCAATGCCAGGTTTCATCCAAATAAAAATTGTATGCATAAAATTTGTTTTGTTCGTATTTATTTCTTAACATTGTATTTTTTAAAATTTTAGTTAATAATGTTAGAATTCATAAAATAAAAAATATATCGTCGGCTTAGATTGCAAACCTGCTAACTCATATTCAGCATATTTTGCACAACTTTCTTAAAAAGCATACATTTTTGGCTTGTCACGTGATTTCAATTAAATAGGTGCATAATAGCGGTGTTTCATAGCCAATGTAAGGTGTTTTTCGCTTTCTAATAGTGTGAAAATGTAATTTTTGACCAAAAGTGGAGGTTTGAAATTTAAATCGGCGATATAATGACTTCTTTAATTATCTTCTAAAATTTTAAAATTATTTGCCCATATCCATAGTCGACCGCAGACTATATTTTATTGAAAAAGTAGCCCCTAAAAAAATTTGGCCACACCTGGTTTAAATAAAGAGAACTTTATTAGAAATTTATTTAAAAAAAATATATATATGAAAAAAGATCAACCAGTTATATTAAGTTATACATTTGGATATTCTTATTAGAGAATTAAAGTACATTTTGAATTTTATGTAAAAATGATGATGATAAAGTAAATTCTTCCATCTTTATGAGAATTTACGCACACACACACACACACATTGACCCGGATATTCTTTTAGAATCTCTGTGAATTTGTATTTTATGTGAATATCTGAAAAATAGTATTATGATTTTTAATGTATTTTCTTAACAACGTAAATATTTCAAAAGAAAAATTTCCCACTTAAGGAATCTATTCTTAAGGAATTTCTTGAAGTTTCCTTCCCTTTTTTTATATATATTAAAAATGGTTATTGAATATTTTTGTGCCTATACCTTTAACAACCATTAACGTGATCCATTCATCTTCATTGAAGTCATAAAATGGGTCTTTGAGCTTTAAAGAAATTAAAAGGATTTAAATTTAAAGAGTAGTAAAAGGAAAAACATTAAATAGTTTACAAATGATAACTTATATAATTGACATAACAATTATCCTCTTTAAACAAAAATACCGGTTGGTGAAAGTGTCGAGGCGGCCCAATAATACAGGTGAAAAAATATTCCAGATTTTTGGCGTATGCCCATGCCAAATGAACTAAAAAAATTGAACAAAAAAAGATTAGGAGAAAAGAACTTGGTTTTTTTTTCTTTCTTTTCAGAACCGATCTTATCTTCAAAATTGATTTTAAACAAAATATTAGTTTTTTTTGAAAAACATGTTTTACTTTTACTTTTCTCAAAATAAAAAATAAAAAAAAAATAAGCTGGAGTGTCTCCACTCGACTATAACGCAATTTGAATTGGATTAAATAATATATATTATATTTAAATTTAATTAATTAATTATAAATTATAAATTAAAATTAATAAATAATATTTATTAAACAAGCGCATGTTTGCCTATTTGTTGATGGCACCCCGTCACGTGTTGGCGCGTGATTTGCAGTGTTAAAAATTTAATTCCGGTACTTTCAGCGATTCAATCAAGCTGAAATTCTATATATAGAAGTTTTTTACAATCTTTAATCATATGAAAAATTATCAGACATATATCTTTATTTTTACGGTCACTTTAGAGGAAAAAAAATCAAAACGTTGTAGGTATTGATCCGCTTCCGATTGAGCTACATTTCTCAAAAGTTTATAGAAAACTACAAATTTTGAATAATGTCCATGTACCAAATTTCATGATTCTAGCTCAAACAGTTTTTGCGTAATCTTCACACACACACAGACATTTTTCTCAAACTTAGTGAAAATGACTCAGGGACCTTCAAAACGTATAAAAACATCAAAATCTCGACATCAAAAATTTTCATGATCGCAATACTCTCTCTGGCATGATAGTAAAAACAATATTTAAAAATAAAATTTAATTTTATTCCTATTTGTATTATTTATACCCAAATTGAAATGTAAATAATCTGACTTTATGCAATATGTATCTCAGACATGAATAGTTTAACTAAAAACTTATATATTCAACAGAACTATTTTATTTTTTTTTTTTTTGTTTGATAATTCATAGAAATTATTCAAGTGTTTCTTTATTCATGCATTGCGCAACTTAAACTTTATCAAACCAACTAATAAGTTCAACAAAAAAAAAAAAAAAAAAAAAAAAAATTAAAAAACTATTCAAAGGATTTCCGTTTTAAAATAAATATTTACGTACAATCGTAGAGGTAAAAAAAAATATTATATGATATTCTCTGATCAAAGTTTGAGATTATTATTACTATTATTATCCATGGAACAATGTCCAAGGCTATTCACCTGTTTAAACTTTGATTTTTATGTCTAATATATATCTAATAAAGAATGACTAAATAGAGAAAAGAACGCAGGTGTTATACGATACACGTGGCGAGAGTTTAAACTTAAAAAAATAACCATTTCGGTTATAATTAGGTGGCCCCAAGGGGTTTTTGTCCATTTTGAAAAGGGCGTAGACCCCTGCCAAGCCCTTAAAGAGACGTTCTTCACCTTCTACCCCTCGTTTTTTTGGCAGAAAGGATCTGAAAATACATGTAGAGCGAGGGAGGGATACGCTACATACATGGGTACACCCGTGGGAGAGAAAAAAAAGAGGCTCCTTCTTTCTCTCTTTCTAGGAGGACAATAGGCTGGGGACCTGATGAAGGGAGGAGCAGCCAACCGAGACACTGAAATGGAAAGGGTCGGATTGAAGAAGATGAAGAACACACGATGAAGATGATAAATAAAAAAAAAAGAAGATCTAATAATGGAATCTCAGTCCAACCGAAGCGATTAATTATAACAACTATTGACTGATAAAATGGTTGAGCACCACTGAATTTCAAAAGTCAAATGAAGGAAAGAAAAATGGTTAGCTTTATAAAAAAATAAAGTAGAATTCTAGGATTAACAAATCAAATTTTAAAAATTTATAGAGTTTATTATTATTATTTTTACCGTCCGACGATAGTAAGGGAGGTATTGTTTTCACATCAAATTTCACATGAAGACATTTTTTACATATCTCTACCAATCATGCACTTTGTATTGGTTTTATCCTCGTGAAAAATCATCTTCATTAGTTTTTTCTTAATTAAAATTATATGACATCACCCAGCCCTTCATGACGTCACCAACCAGCGCCTCCTTATATATTATAAATAAAATCAAATTAAAAATATTTATGTTATATCCATATCTGTTTTTTTTATTGCATTAATAGATATATTAAAATTATTTGAAATTGTTTCTGTAGCTGGAAATTAATTTATTTCAAACCGTCGGTCGGTTCTGTGCCTGGCCACAGGTCAATTTATTTTATTTTATAGATATAATATAGAATTGGGTGAAGATAGAAATTAATATTCAATTTCAGTAGTGGCATAAAGATAGAAATTTTTAATAAATTAAAACAAATAAATAAAATTCCATTAAACTTCTTCTTAACTTTTCAATTATAATTAACATTGAATATTGTTTCACTACTACTTGTTAGTTGAATAATCCAAATAATTATTTATATATTATCAACATGAATTATAAATTTTGATGCTTAAGCAATTAAAGCAAATATTCCACTCAAGAACAATTCTTTCCTTATTCCTTTTGTCAATTTAAGCTGGAAACCAAAAAGTCTATTCTTTAGAATTCCAATATCCGGTTGTCTTTTTTTATCTTGTATAATCTTCTTTTAAAGTATTTAGAAGTAAACAAATCGTTGGTTTCCAATTTCACTGGACCATCAGGCCAATTTCAAGAAATGTCTTCATTTGATCCATAACGACCATTTCCGGTTTAATTTTCGATAGATTTATTGATAATTCTAAAATGATCCTTGAACTTTTCAAATTGAAAGTTTGTAAGATTTATATTTCAATTTTCGTTTTTATTTTTTCTTAAAATATATATATTTTAAAAAATATTAACGTTAGCTGATTATATTTTATTTATTTATTTATTTATTTATATTATATTATATTTTAAATCGAGATTGCAACGCCTGTTATCATGCAGTAAAGGGGCTTATCTCGTCAAAATTATTATCAAAGGGGATCAAAATTAAAATATATAAAACAATTATTTTGCCTGTTATGATATATGGGTGTGAGGCATGGTCTATGACCTTAGGTGACGAGAGTAGATTTAGAGTATTTGAGAATAGGATTCTGCGAAGCATTTATGGGCCAAAGAAAGATGAGATCACCGGGGAATGGCGGAGGCTGCATAACAGGGAATTGCATGACCTTTATGCATCCCCAGACATAGTTAGAATTATAAAATCGAGAAAGCTGCGATGGGTAGGACACGTGGCTAGAATGGGAGAGGAAAGAATGGCGAAAAATATATTGGTGGGGTATCGATTGGGAAATGTCCGGTTGGAAGACCAAGGACGCGGTGGGTGGATAATGTGGGAAGCGACGTGAGAGAATTTGGAGAGGATAGGTGTTGGATGGTTATAACTCAGGATAGGAACACTTGGAGAAATGTGGTTGCTGCAGACAAGAACTTACGAATTCTTAAAGTCACAGAGGTAGACAGTTATTCTATTATATAGCTTTCCAAACTTTATGTATAATATATATATATATATATATTATTTAATTGGAAACATAGTGATAAGATTTTAAAGAGGGGATCTTAAAATTTAACTAAAATAAATAATAAAAATACATACAATACAATACAATACAATAGATAACCCAAAAATATGAATGGAAATGAACTTATCATGTTAAAAAGAATAATTTGAAATGGTTAACCAAAATTCGTCAAATAGCCCATTTATATAATTACTTTTGATTTATTTGTGTATTCTATTTCACAGAATATTTAGAAATTTAATATAATAGAAGAAAACCTTGAACCTTCAATGGTAGACAAGAGCCAAGTATGCTTATCAATTATGTAGCGTATAATTGTAAAAACTAATTCATAAAAGAATTTGAAGCTTTTGTCAAATTTCAAGACATTTCTACTAAATTGTTTAATTATTTGTTTATTTAAAATTTTAAAATCACTTCAAAATATCGGGAATATTCACTTGATTCACCATCATTGTCCAATTTTATTTACCAATTTAATTTAAATTTCTTAAAAAAAAAATTATTTTTATACTTATTTTGTTATAATTAATTGATTTATAAAAGTTAAAGTCTTTTAGGTAAGATGAGATGCATGGTATATTAAAATATACTAGATAAATAAGTATATAGCTACTATTTAGTAAACTTTGACTTGATAGTAAATGAAAAGGAATTGAATAGCAATTCCCAACGACTATTTTCCAAAAATAATTAGTTATTAAAGAAATTTTTCACAATTCGCAAATAAATTCTAATTATAAAATTACAATATAATCTTTAAAAAGATAATTAAAATAAGCTGGAGTGTCTCCACTTGACTATCTCGCAATTTGAATTGGATTAAATAACATAATATATTATATTTAAATTAAATTTAATTAATTATAAATTAAAATTAATAAATAATATTTATTAAACCAGCGCATGTTTGGCTCTTTGTTGATGGCACCACGTCACGTGTTGGCGCGTGAGATTTGCAGTGTTAAAAAATGAATTCTGGTACTTTCAATCAAGCTGAAATTGTATATATAGCAGTTTTATACAATTTTTAATCATGTAAAAAACATATATCTTTATTTTTACTGTCACTTTAGAGGAAAAAAATCAAAACGTTGTTGGTAATCACCCTCTTCCGGTTGAGCTACAAATTTCAAAGGTTGATATAAAACTATGAATTTTGAATAATGCCAGCATACAAAATTTCATGATTCTAGCTCAAATCGTTTTTGCGTAATCTTGTCAACATACATACATACACACATACACACACACACATACGTTCACACATACATTTTTCTCAACCTTTGTGAAAATGATTCAGGAACCTTCAAAACATATAAAAACATCAAAATCTCGATATCGAAAATTTTCGTGATCGCAATACTATCTCTGGTGCGATAGTAAATATTAACTTGTTTGAACTAATATAAATACGGATGAATAATATGTAGGAATGTGTTGCTGTCAATGCGATGCTTTGTTATTTTAAATAGTCGTTAATTCTGTTCACGCCTGGGCCAAAGGGCCAAAGGCGTTGTCAGGTAATTAATTCCACTTTTGGTGGTTTTTATGGGAGCTTTTTAATAATATTTTCTTTTTTAATTATAATAATAATAATAATAATAATAATAATAATATGTTAGTTATATTTCATTTTCATTTTAATGGGAGTGAATGTTTTGATTTGTTTTTAAGTTGGTTGGGTGTTTGTTTTTGAAAAAGGATGGTCGCTGAATTGAGGATAATGTCTGTGATTGGAGGAAGGGATCTGAATTTGATAGACGTGCTGTTTTTGACTCCACCAAGACAATTAGCCCATTTCTCTTTCTTCTTCATCAGACGCGTGCAGTGGGTCGCTCGCCCACGCAGAACAGCCTTCAAGCCATCCAGCCACTAGTCTCTCTCTCTCTCTTTCTCTCCTTCGCTTCTGTTTCTCTTTTTGTCCTTCTCCATGGTCGTAAATTGCGGCGGCGTACGCCTTTTCGGGTTACTCGCATGTCTTGGACACACGCTCCAGCCACTCCAGCCACGACGGTGCAGAAGTTGAATACTGCGGGAGTCCAGACCTTCCAGCGTTCAGCCGCATCTAATCATAATAAATGATCCAGTGCGAGGCAATCACACAATCTTTGACGTACGATTTGAACAAACAAACCGAAAGCTGTCCAACTTCATTAGGAGATACAATTGGACAAATTCTTCTATTGAAATTTGAAAGACTTTCAAGAAAATATATTTTAAAATTTAGAATATATCTCAGCTTTTTAATCAACACTTAATCTGATAAAAATTTTCTAACTGTTCAAATTCTTAAATAGACATCAAACGCTCTTTTCTCTTGAAAACAGAGCTTCTAAATCAACGAATGAATACAAGAATAAATAAATCATCGATCTGTAAAGATTGATTATTGATTATTGAGACATAAAACCCAGTACAATTAAATTATTTAATATTGGATGTTTAAAATACATAGAGAATCTGAAATCGGCGGAAATTCAGTAGGAAGTGAAGGCAACAAACAATATTGTCAACGTTTTGGACTTCATCAATTATTATAATTATTAGAAATATTCAAATTATTTAATTAGTCCATTTAGAATATCCTTTAGATATTGTGGAGAATGGGGGTAGACAATGAAGTAAAAGAAATAAAACCAAAGTTAAAGCAATTTTTATACCATACTTAAACGTATTTTAAAATTTTAATTGGATCTTTTATAGTGATCAATTTTATTTTATTTTTACACTTGAATTGAATACAGTTCAAAAGATTATTTATATTTATTTTAATTTACCTTTGCATGAAAATAAAAAATTATCAATAAGTTAATATAATATTTATCATAATCATTACTAATTATTTAATTCTTTTATTATAAATAGCTTTTAATTAAATATTATTCTTAACACACATTTTGTGGGTATAAATTTTGATTTATATATTCAGTAATGATTGACATAATATTTCAAAAATTTTTATAATTCGAATAAATTTTTCAAACTTATCATCAGTTGAATATATTTATATATTAATATTTCTCTCCTTCTCTCTCTCTCTCTTTCTCTCTCTCTCTCTCTCTATATATATATATAAGAATCTTTGTTTTTTTAATTAAGGGTGAATTGTGAAGAAGTTTGTAGGCTGGATACGATCATTTAAGATGCATGAGTTATATGCATTATGTCAGACAGTTTGAGAAGCGTAAAAAACATGAAAAACATTTATTCATAAACCTTTCAGATTCATTTTTTTAGAAGACTTAAAAAACATATGTCAGAGAAATAGATCGGTAGAAATTTAATTAAATTAGCCCTCCAGTTTGAACGAGAGAGTGAAAAAAATAAAGAAATGGAAGGGTTAAATATAAAATTTAACGAAATGTCGGAATCATTCATTTGCATAAATTGAAAGAATATTATTTCGTTTAAGAATGATGAAAAGTAAAAAATGATTTGTTGGAAGATGAGTGAAAAATATAGGCACCTATATAAAATAAGTTGACCTGTGGCCAGGCACAGAACCGACCGACGGTTTGAAATAAATTAATTTCAAGTTACAGAAACAATTTCAAATAATTTTAAAATATCTATTAATGTAATAAAATACAGATATGGATAGAACATAAATATTTTTAATTTTATTTTATTTATAGTATATAAGGAGGCACTGGTTGTGACGTCATGAACGGCTGGGTGACGTCATATAATTTTAAATTAAGAAAAAACTATTGAAGATGATTTGTCACGAGGATAAAACCAATACAAAGTGCATGATTACTATCGTCGGTCGGTAACAAAAATTAACTTTCATAGTTTAAAAAATTAAGAAAACTAATCATCATCCATACAAATAAATTTATAATCAAAATATCTTATCATCACAATTGAAATTACAATCTTTCATGATTAGAAAAAAAAATTAATTAAATTTTCTTATAATTCACATATAAAAATGTACAAAGAATTTGCGTAACATATTGAAAAAAACACATGATGCCTTATCTGGTGAAATGGATGGGATTTGTGAAACGGTTTTTTTTTTTATTTTTAACGAAAAATTGGTAAATAATTATTGCGGTGTGCGATGAAGCGTTTTCGTGATGCAAAAACCATGAATAGATTTTCCACAAATTTGGACGATTTTTTTACATAGAAACATGTAAAGGACGTAAAACGTATAAATATAATATTTTTTGATAATTTTTTCTTTTATTAGTTGATGTGGTAGGTCTTCCAAGGCCAGGTTCCCCTTCAATTGCTTCTCTACCATCACTAAAATCTTTGTATTATTTGTAAATATTTTTTTTTGACATAGTTTCATCACTATAGGAACATTTTTAATATTCAATTAAAAAATCTGGAGTGTCTCCACTCGACTATCTCGCAAATTTGAATTGGATTAAATAACATATATTAATTTAAATTAAATTAAATTAAATTAATTAAATTATAAATTAAAATTAATAAATAATATTTATTAAACCAGCGCATGTTTGACTCTTTGTTGATGGTACCACGTCACGTGTTGGCGCGTGAGATTTGCAGTGTTAAAAAATTAATTCTGGTACTTTCAGCGATTCGATCAAGCTGAAATTCTATATATAGCAGTTTTATACAATTATTAATCATGTGAAAAACTATCAAACAAATATCTTTATTTTTACGGTCACTTTAGAAGAAAAAATCTAAACGTTGTAGGTAAAGACCCTCTTCCGGTTGAGCTACATTTCTCAAAAGTTGATAGAAAACTATGAATTTTGAATAATGCCCATGTACCAAATTCCATCATTCTGACGAGATAGTAAATAGTATTTCACGGAAGGCAAATTTTAATATGTATGATGTAGGTGTTGAACTCATTTAAAATTACTATTTTAAATTAAGAAAATACTATTAAGGTTGATTTTTCTCCAGGCTGAAACCAATTATTTTATTTTATAAAAGTATTTAATAAATAAGAATGTATATTAAATTAAAAAAAAACAAAAACAGAAAATTCATGAAGCGTGAAAGAATTTTAAGCTGAAGAGAAAAAAGAACAATAAAAAAATTTAAAATAGCATGAAATATCGAAGGCGCCCTTTAAAGTAGGAAGAAAAAAAAATGGAGAGCTCACGCTTTGTCATTAACAGGGGATGTCAAGAGGAGAGTGACTGGACAGATATCATAGACAGTGAGAGATAGTAAGAGAGAGAGAGAGATACAAGGAAATTTAGATTTACAGATTTGTGCGGGAACATTGTCTTTCAAGATGAATGTTCTAAGATGCAGGAGATGCGAATCATCAGCGCGAGGGTGAGAACTGACAAAAGGGAAAGAAAAAGAAAAAAAAATCAGATGCAGATGGCATTGGCAGATACCAGGAACCTCGTAAATATCATTGACTCGAAAAAGGTGTCAGCAAATGTTTTGTTTTTTCTTAGTATTTTGTTTTACAACTCACCCTCTTGTTAGGCTTAAATATAAATGACCAGTGTCTTCTGCCATTTCTATTTTACGCCTAATAAATAATTTATGGCATCTGAGGGTTGTCTATTTTGTATTGTCGATTAGAAACAATGGGACAGGAAGACACGACCTAAAACCATTCAAAAAGAACAATGATCATTCACATTGAAAAATATAATATATATTTTCAAATTGATAACATTTCATTATTAACCAAAATATGGTTAAGATAACAAAAGGTTAACCCCTTGGGGATTTGTTTCCCAATACAAGAAAGGAAAACGAAAACAATTGATTTGGAAAAACCAGTGCCAGGTATGGGGGAGCAATTTTACAGTATTAAAATAAAATATAGCCAATTTTGAGTATTTTTTTATATTTTCAAAAAATAAGTTGGCCTGTGGCCAGGCACACAAAACCAACCGACGGTTTGAAATAAATTAATTTCCAGCTACAGAAACAATTTCAAATAATTTAAATGTATCTATTAATGCAATAAATAACAGATATGGATATATCCTAAATATTTTTAATTTTATTTTATTTATAATAAATAAGGAGGCGCTGGCTGTGACGTCATGAATTTTTAAGAAAGAACTAATGAAGATGATTTTTCCCAAGGATAAAACCAATACGACGTGCATGATTCGTGGAGTTACGTAAAAAATCTCCTCATGTGAAATTTGGTGTGAAAACAATACCTCCCTTAATATCGTCGGTCGGTAATAAAAAATAAAAAAAAATTTTTAAATCTTTAAAAATAATTTTTCTCAATGTATATTGTACAGTTGGCTTCATTCAACCTTGCCTTTTTTAGAATACCTTATTTTTTTTTTTTAATAATAAAATATGAAACACAAAATTTTTCTATAATTTATTTAAACATCAAATTTTTAAAATATTTATAATTTTATTTGATAATAATTATAAATTAGAATATATCTTGTGATTTATATCTATAGAATATAGGTATATTTATAAATCGGAACTCGTTTTATTTGACTGAAAATGAATGCGACGCGCAATCGAAATGTCGACATTCAAATAAAAAGAATTTTTATTTTTGTACTTGGCTCCTGGGATTCCTTATTTCTAAATTATAGATTAGGAATAAATTTGTAAATTGCCATATATGATATATTGTTTAAATATTAATAAATTCAATTAATTTTCATTTTTTTGTTTCTAGAAAGTCTGTCACCTCGAGTAATTATGATAACAAGAAGTATATACACGTATACACCAATACCTCGCGTTGCGTCGTTTCGTTTTGCGTTTTCCGAGGTTGCGTCGCTGCAAAATTTTCTTTTTTTTCTCTGGAAGGATAACCAAGATCAAGGAAAATTAATTGGAATGTTAAGTGAAAAATTAAATACAATAAGTGACAAAACAATATTTAACAAATCTATGTTTACTAGTGAGATCATCGCAAATTTTGTAAATATAGTATTTTGAAATTTTTTAATTAATTTATTTATTATTATTTGTTTTATTTATTAATTTTAATTTATTTTTAAATAAGTATATATTAATTATATCTTGAATTGCTCGTTTCATTTAAATGTGTAAATTCAATAATAGCAAATATTGGAACAATTTTTTGTGAAAGAAAGTCGATTTAGGACAACAACCAGACAGTGATTAATTTTAATTTTGATTTTCATAAATTAATTGAATAATTTATTTTGTATTAATTGAATACGATTGTTTTTTTTTTTTGTTTTTTGTATGTATGTAATAAAATTTTATATTATTTTTGTTTTTTAAATGTTTACTTTTTGTTCAATTTTCTTTTTAAAAAGTAATATTTCGGTAACCCTGGAACCTATCTTCGATCTTTACATGGTTTACTATTAAAAATCTAAATTCACTTTGCGTCGTTTCAATTTGCATAGTGATTGTTTTACCGACCGACGATAGGAAGTGAAGGGTTATTTTCACACCAAATTTCACATGAGGGGATTTTTTACATATCTCCACGAATCATGCACTTTGTATTGGTTTTATTCTCGGGAAAAATCATCTTCATTAGTTTTTTCTTAATTTAAAATTATATGACGTCACCAAGCCCTTCACAGCCAGCGACTCCTTATATATTATAAATAAAATAAAATTAAAAATATTTATATTATATCCATATTTTTTATTGCATTAATAGTTTTATTAAAATTATTTGAAATTGTTTCTGTAGCTGGAAATTAATTTATTTCAAACCGTCGGTCGGTTTTCTGCCTGGTCACAGGTTAACTTTTTATTAACGTAACCCCGGCGCAATGTCAGGTATTGGTGTATAAGTGTATATACATATCTAAAAAAAAATGCTTATACGAATATTAATTCCATTTTTATCTTTATAAAATTAATTTATGAAGTTGATATTTCGAATTTTCGAAAAAAAATTTTAGTCATTTTATAACTAAATCTTCAATTATTATTATTAATATTATTTTTATAATATTGAGAATTTTCACTCAATTATTGTTTATTGATTATAAATATTGATTCATTTTTTTTTTACTTTTATATTAGGATATAAATTATTATAATTGATGATTGAACTAAACAAAGCACAGTCCAAATCAGTTAATCAGTTAATAGTCAAGTTTGCATGTTTGGCAAATGGTTCGATGGTGTTGTTAAACAAGTGTGCGCAGGCGGAGACTCACCTTTTGATTGGTGAACAGCTGCAGCACCAATAGAGCTGATAAATGGACAATTAATCATTGGATTCGAAACGTTCAACAAAAATGGGATATTGATCATTGCTAGTTGAAAATATCAATTAATATACGATAATCATTTTGATCATTTTAATCAGATATTAACAACCATAATATTGTCCTTGAAGTGTTTATATACAATAATCTTATTATATAACGAATCAAATCATAATCAATATGTATGTACCTGTGATTGAACATATAAAAATGGTACGTTTTTTTTTCTATACATTCATATTTGAATTGCCATATCATTCGATTCCCATTAAATTTTTTAAATAAATCATTAATAATATAAAAATAACAAATTTAATTTATACATATCATGTAAAACTATTAACTATTTATAAAATACAAATTCTTCTATTTTGCCTAAAGAGTAAATAATCGAGTGGGGACACTCCAGGTGTCCCCACTCGATTATCTCGCAATTTGAATTGAATTAAATAACATAATATATTATATTTAAATTAAATTTAATTAATTATAAATTATAAATTAAAATTAATAAATAAAATTTATTAAACCAGCGCGTGCTCGGCTCTTTGTAGATGGTACCACGTCACGTATTGGCGCGTGAGATTTGCAGTGTTATAAAATTATTTCTGGTACTTTTGGCGATTCAATCAAGTTGAAAATCTATATATAGCAGTTTTATATAATTTTTAATCATGTGAGAAACTATTAAACATATATCTTTATTTTTATGGCCACTTTAGAGGAAAAAAAATCAAAACGTTGTAGGTAATGACCCTCTTCTGGTTGAGTTACATTTCTCAAAAGTTGGTAGATAACTACGAATTTTGAATAATGCTCGTAGACCAAATTTCATGATTCCAGCTCAAACCGTTTTTTCGTAATCTTGTCTACATACATACACACACACACACACACAGAGACAGACATTTTTCTCAACCTTAGTGAAAATGATTAAGGAACATTCAAAACGTATAAAAACATCAAAATCTTGACATCGAAAATTTTCGTGATCGCAATACTATCTCTGGCGAAATAGTAAAAAGAAAAGGATAAGTAATAAAGATAATATTAATATATAATTTTTTAAAGTAACAAATGATAGCTATACTACATGTATTTTAGATGTTAACTAATATAATTATTCCATAATATAAAAGGTCTAATGTGCTTAGTAATTATTAATTATTAATGGATAATAATAATAATAATACATGATGAAAAAATATAGATAATAATAGCACCAAATTGTTTTGTCATTTGGATGAATATAACATATTGCATTCAATGAATTTATATACATTAATTAATAGATTTGTTTAGTTATTCTAAGAAATAACGGATTTCACATTTTTTAACAGTAACCTATATAATTAATTGTGATTTTTATAGAGAGAGAGGACATTTTATTTTTCTCTTGTATTTAGACAATACAATAGATGATGATTTGAAGGTTTCAGACAGCATTATTTATCATATTGACCATATTTCGAAAACAAATTCAAAAATTTAGAAAAAAAAGTCGGAAATGTTTAAGATTCTAGTTTTACCATTTTTTTAGAACCAAATTTAAAAAATTTTGAAAAAAGTACGAAATGTCCTAAATATTTAAAAACCGGGACAATTGACTGTCCCGAAGACATTTTTCGGGACGCCGGGACACAGCACCTAAAATCGGGACAATACCGGGACGTTTGTTCACCCTATCTATCATAAGCATAACCAGTCTTCAAAACATTAAATATTTTTAATAAATTTGTTATATCAAAACTTTCTAAAAATTAAATGATAATAATAAATGAAAATACGATGTTGGAAATGAAATGAAATTTGGAAAATACCAAAACAGATTACTTGTCAAAAAAATTTATAAATTAAATAATGCTAAAGAATCAAAATACAAATTGAAATAAAAATAAGACAAGAAATGAATTTGAAAATATAACCAATTAACTTACTGTTAAAAATTATTATTTGAATGGAGTCCATTTAATTAAAATTTAAGATTAAATTTTTCTTCTTGTAAGTAATGTATTTAAATGTAATTTTCCTAAAAAAAAAATTTAAATTAATTAAATAATTCATTCATTTAAATAATTTGAATAACATTTTTGTTTTAACTCTTCATGATAAATATAATATTTATTAAAAAATACATACTAAAATAATTATTCAATATTTATTGAAAGTGTATTCTACAAAATAAATAAATAAATAAATATCTTTATTGCACTTGAATTATCACAAGAAGAGAGTAGAGGTGATGAAGTGGAGAAGGGAAGAGGGATATTATTTTTCGAGCCCCTTGTGATTAGATAACCGGGTTAACAGCTGGCACTTGGTTAATCTACTACTAACAGATGCGATTGCTGAAACAAATAAACAATCCAGTTAATTAATGAATCAATCACTTATCAGATGAATAATGCATAATATTAATGTATATATTATATAAACGAAAATTCTTCGAAATGTAAATGATTCATTGAATAAACGATCGATAACTAATTTTTGGTTTATCAGACGTTTTTTATTATGTAGAATGAAAAAAAAAGAAAAGCAATTACCAATTTGATATTTATAAATTTATATTTGTATTTTTTTTTTTTTGTAAAACAAAAGAAACAAATTATTGTTTTGTTTTATATATATCAAAGAAAGAATTATTATTTTAAATTTTCAAAATTTATTTACTTGAATACAAATAAAATTACTTTTTATTTTTTTATATCTGAAATTGAGTTTAAATTAATTTCATTTGATAAATAAAAAAAGTGAAAATATACATAGAAAGAAAATGGAATAGCTGGGAGAAGAGTTTCGAGGATTGTCCGTTGAGGGCGCCACTCGTTTGATATATGTATCACAGCATCCACCTACACTCTTCGAAGTATTATATAATTTTATCCCTCTTGGCTTGTAATAAAATGATATAATATTAATATTAATTAATGTATTCAAAGCAAACTGAACAAAAAATTTCATTAATTAAAAAATATATTAAATATATATTTATTTGATAAAAAAAAATTTTTTGATTGAAAATGAAAATTGAGATAGAATTAGTTTATTTAATTAATATATAATATCACAATTAATTTACTCTAAACTTTTTAATGTATGATTTTAATAAGAAAATTTATTTTTGTTTTATTTTGAAATTCAAAGATAAATGAAATGTTATTCAATGTTGGATTTTTTACTATCTCGTCAGAGATAGTATTGCGAACACGAAAATTTTCGATGTTGAGATTTTGATGTTTTTATACGTTTTGAAGGTTCCTGAATCATTTTCACGAGGGTTGAGAAAAATGACTGTCTGTCTGTCTCTCTGTGTGTGTATGTGTGTATGTATGTATCTAGGTAGGTAGACAAGATTACGCAAAAACGGTTTGAGCTAGAATCATGAAATTTGGTACATGGGCATTAATCAAAATTCATAGTTTTCTATCCACTTTTGAAAAATGTAGCTCAACCGGAAGAGAGTCATTACCTACAAGGTTTTTATTTTTTTTTCCTCTAAAGTGACCATAAAAATAAAGATATATGTTTGATAGTTTTTCACATGATTAATAATTGTATAAAACTGCTATATATAGAATTTCAGCTTGATTGAATCGCTGAAAGTAAACGCGGAATTAATTTTTTAACACTGCAAATCACGCGCCAACACGTGACGTGGTGCCATCAACAAAGAGCCAAACATGGTGCGCTGGTTTAATAAATATTATTTATTAATTTTAATTTATAATATAGAATTAATTTCATTTAATTTAAATATAATTAATATATGTTATTTAATCCAATTCAAATTGCGAGATAGTCGAGTGGAGACACTCCAGATTTTTTTTGCTTAAGCTATCCCAGAACTATTGTTTTTTTTTTTTTGAAAATTTCATCTCCATTTTAAAGTTTAATTTTTTTTTTTTTTTAATATTTTCAATGAAAAATTTATTTTGAAATTAATTAAATAAATAATTGTATAAGTGTTTAAATTAAAAAAAAAAAAAAAAAAAAATTTGATAATTAAATATTTTTGTTGGTTTGTAGGTGAGTGGGTGGATGGATAGATGGATAGTTTGGTTATTCGTCTATCCGTCCGTCTGTTTGACGTGATTTGCCGTTTGGCTTGGCTCACTTGTTGCTGCCGGTGCCGCCTGTTTGCGTGAGAGCAAAAGCGTGTGAGTGCTGTGAAGGAACGCGTGGCCGGCAAACGGTGCCCTTTTTCCCACACACCGCTCCCCCCCTAACCACTATACCCATCCCTTGGGCCTACCCCTCATTCTACCAGCTCTCTCTCTCTCTCTCTTTCTCTCTCCACCTGCCCCTGCTTCTATCCCCACCATTACAGGCCACTAGGAGCGCGCGCGTCGACGCGCGCCTTCTATCCCCACCACTTCCACCTGCAGGCGGAGCTTGTAAGTCGGTCCGGGCTCGTACACCGTACAACACGTCATTCGCTGCCAGTAGGGCACGAGAGTTGGATCTCTCTTTCATTTATAGATACCCATTCTGACAAGTGGTTATCCAAATATCCAACCATCAAGACAAGTGAGTGTGTTTCAGTGTACGAAAATTTTGTGAATTGACAAAAATAAAAATGGTGACACAGTTGGGTGCAATGCCGGTGACATCGAGTCCGGGAGCAGCAGCAGTGGCTGCCGTCAGTTCGTCCAACAGCCCGGCGACTGCAGCCTTGCCGCCCGGTGAACAGGGACAACCGTCACGACGCTCTGCAGCCGAGAACCGACGGGTAAGCATTTTTATTCTCATTACTCTCTTTTTTTTTCCTTCTTCCGTTCTAATATTATATATATTATCTTTATATATATATAAAAAAAAATTCATAAAATGCATCTTTAAAAAAAAAAAAAAATTATAATTAATATAATCCCATTTTTGAATCAAAATTATATTATTGAAAAAAAAAAATCAATATTTTCATAAATATATCTTAATGAAAGTTACAAATTTTTAAAATTTATTTTGATTATTATTTTCTTCTCATCTATAAAATTAAATCATCTGTCAGGAAAATTGATTTTGATTTTTTGTTATTAAAATATATTATATTTATCTTTAGTCATTTATATATATATATATATATATAAAAGATTGATTTATTTTATAATAAAATATAAATCATATTAAATATTTTAAAAATTGTAAAATCTCAGTTTTTTTTTTTAATAAGCAAAGACCCTGGAAGATTTTTTTTATTCTCTAAAAATTCTTAGAATTATTTCATTTTTATCTTTTCTATTTTTGCAAAAAATAAAAAAATGTCCCGGTTGAATAACAGTGTGGTACAAAGAATGTTTTCTTGTTTTTCTCCCTGAGTTTGAAGTGATTGAATTGACCTGAACGGGTCGGATTGGGCCAGTTTTGGGGGTATTTTTACCTTTTCTTTCTTTGGTCAAAAACTTTTTCTTTACATTCCATCTATTCGTGTAGATATTCGAAAATAAATAAATATTTTTAATTTTCTATTATTTGCTATATTTTTCATTTTTCTTTTTTTTTTTTTTTTTTTTTTTTTTTTTAAATCAATTTAAAAATGTATTAACTATTCATTTAATTTTTAATATATATTTAAATATATAATAACTATCATATAATGATATAATGAATTAATAGAAAAATTTACATACGAACAATATCTCTTTTTTTTTGTTGTTGTTGTTTAGTGGTGGAAAAAAAATCAAAAAAAAATCAATTCGTTCATGTAAATTATATATTTTCTTTTATGAATGAATGAGTGAATATTTAAACAAATCATCAAATAAGCAACAGATGGTCAATCTATCTAATTAGGGATAGAGTTACGAGAGGATTGTATTCACGCCCTTAACGGCGACCTGTTGCATGTCATACAAGGGCAAATAGCTTGGATGGGAGGGGATCCGGGCAGACAAGTGTGCCGTGCGGGTTGACCCTCTTAAAAAAAAGGCACAAGTGCCAGCCAAAGGGGGTTCGAAGCCCTTATGACTCAACCGGATATTTCCACCGGATTTTCTTCATTGATAATCGTCTTTTTCTATGAATGACTTAAGATAATTATCACTCAATGGTTTCGTTGAATAAAATATTTAATATATATATATATATATATATATATATAAAATTGATAAATTTCTATATCTCATCCTGTCCATATTATCAAGTTTCCTTAAATTAATTAATTAATTATTTTTTCTATTAATCACTAAATAATAAATAAATGTGTAATTATTTAAACTGATCATAGAGTCATGAGTTTGGATAAAACTTTACCAGTCAGTTCCTTTTTTAATTCCAAATCAACTTTTCTTATGCAATTTTTGTGGGTCGTTTCTAGTTTACGAGATAAAAATTATTAAAATTTGCATATAAATCCATTGATATTCTATTTAGCTACCATGTTTATTAATTCGACCATCAGAGGGCTCCACTAATTTTCGTTTGTTTTTTTAATTAATTAATTAAATAATTTTTCTATATTCAAACTGAAAATTAGGAATAAGTGAATAATTAGTGAATTAGTTAATAAAACATTACTTAATGACATCATATTTCGAGGTTCATAATAAGCTAATCTGGAAAACTTAAATCCTTTTTATCTCGTAATCTAGTAGCGATCCGCAAAAATAGGATAAGAAAAGTTTATTTGAAATTAAAAAAGGAATCCAATGGTAAAGTTTTATCCACATCCATATAATTACCAATAAATGTTTTAGAGATTGATTAAAAAAATAATTTAATAAAATTTATAATTCAATATTCTAAATTATAATTAAAAATTAATATATTTTTTTTTATTTAACTAAAATTGGATCCCATTCATTTAAATCTCCAACTTTTACTACTTTAGAAAATACTTGATTTTTGATTATTTATTAATAAATCCAGAAACTCTCCAATCGATTGTCCTATATTATACGTTAGAATCCCTTTCTCTTATCTTTTTCTCAGCATGATTATGTGGTTAGTTAGTTATGCATGATTGCAATTTGTCCTGGTTAATACATACATATATATATAAACCAATTAGAGGGTGTGAGGAGGAGTTTGGGAATAAGAAAGAATTGCTGATTGTCTAGCGTTGAGGAATTTTCAGGTCGTGAGAGAAGTTTTTTTTTTTTTGTTCATGGACGGTTGAAACTAACAACAAAATATATAGATTTGAAGGAAAATAAAAAAAACATCCTACTGCTGTCCTTTCCGCGTGACTCAGACACGCGTGCATAACGTTTCAAACGATATATATATGTAGATCGAATAATCAAGCAGTAGAGCGGTTAGCCAGATTCAAAATCCATGTTATATATACAATATTCCAATGCCGTTTGTGCGGAATCAAGCTTCACGGTAACCTGAACATCGTGGACACTAAAATTCTTCCCCCCCCCCCCCACTATCAGCCGGGATTGAACGTTTAAATTTTATTTCTTCTCGCACTGTTGACCGACCGAATACAGATTTCGGGTAGACTTTTCATGACCGCCCCTTACCTTTCCCCTCAACCCTCAACTCCTTCAATGCCATTCATATTCTTGCCACCCTTCAAGCCGCAAAACAAAGAACCAGTTTCTTTTTTTTTTTCAATCCTCGATTTTAATACAAATACAAAATAAGTAAATAAATAAATAAAAAAAAAAAAAAACAATTTTAGTTCCTTTTTTGGTTTTGGTCCCCCCCCCCCCGGAATCGATTTAAACAAAGATGCATTTTATGATCATCATCATATATCCTGTTTCTTTTGTTTTTAAATTAATTGTTCTTTTGTTTTTGTTTATTATAGAGCAATAAGCCAATCATGGAAAAGAAAAGGCGAGCGAGAATCAATAATTGTCTCAATGAACTTAAAACCCTTATTTTGGATGCCATGAAAAAAGACGTAAGTATTATTATTTTTATTATTATTCAAAAATATCATTAATAAATAATTATTAAAAAATGTTTATAGTTTTTGTTCAAAATTTTTAAATAATAAACAAAATCGATTAATTTAAAATCAATAAAAATTCTTCCTAATTGTAATTGATTGTTTTGTTTTTTTTTTAATTCTTGATATTTTAAAATATTACTTTTATATATGTAAATTAAAGAAAATATTAAATAATGTTGAATAATTAATTAATTTTTATCTTCTTTTGTTCTTTTTAGCCGGCTCGGCATTCCAAACTTGAGAAAGCAGATATTCTTGAAATGACGGTGAAACATCTTGAAACGTTGCAACGTCAACAGTCTGCGCTCGTTGCTGCCACCGATCCTGCTGTATTGAATAAATTCCGTGCTGGCTTTAATGAATGTATCAATGAAGTTGGCCGATTCCCAGGCTTAGAAACCAATGTTCGTCGTCGTCTCGTTCAACATTTGTCATGTGTCAATGCACATATGGGTGCAGCCCCAGGCGGAGCTCCACCAGCTCAACAGCAACAGCAACCCCAGCAACAGCCTTTGCAAGTGCATATTTTACCGGCTGCCGCTCCTCCTGTGGTTGAACCATCCGTGCCACCAACACCCGTATCGACGGCAACCACTACAACGGCTGGTATCTTCCTCTCCAATGGCGGCGTGCCATTAGTCCCCACGCGTCTGCCGAATGGTGATTTAGCTCTCGTCTTACCGAGTAGTTATCGTGCTGCTGCCCTTTCTCCAGCACCAAGTTCATCTTCAACCTCCTCTTCCTCGTCGTCGTCGTCTTCTTCTGCTTCCTCGGCCTCTTCTCCCATTCCTATGCTTGTTCCCATTCCAAATCGAACTCCTTCTAGTGATTCACCACCGGTTTCCTTCGAACGTCTTCAAGTGAACGCTCATCATTCCCCGGCATCCTCGCCAAAACCAATCAGCCCTCGGCCGGTCCTCATGTCTTCCCCAACACCTGTGATAATGTCCTCCCCAACACCTGTGATAATGTCTCCACCGTCCACTTCCGTACCCTCTCCATCCATGCCAATGGTGATAGACGACCGAGCGTATAGTCCACCATTGCAGAAGCCACTCTCCCTTGTAATGCGAAGGACTGTCTGCCGCCCCCAGGATCATCATTGGCGACCGTGGTAATAATACCGCCGACTTCCAATCAATTCGTAGTTTCTAAGAAGAAGCAAGAGTTTACAAACGCAAGTCATCCTTACTAACGATATATTTTCCATATTAATTGCATTCTTGACGAGGTCTCCCAATCTCCTGGACATAATTAGCTCCCTTTGTCAAAAGACCCGCTACCATTTCTTAAGTAGCTATTAGCATCCAGCCGATAAAAAGATTCTATCAAACTGATTGAAAATTTTTATTAAAAGAATTCCAGGAGCAACTAAAAAGATGAATAGACTGAAATGATATCGAAAATATAGATATATATCACTTTAATAAAATAATGTAACGAATATCAATCAACAAATTAAATTTATATAAATAAATATAAGTAAATACCAATTTTGTGAAATTGGAAAATCAATTTTTCTTATAGAAAAAATATTATATATATTTATATACAATATATGAAAATAACAAAATAAAAAATTGTATATACCTACAATAGTAAACGATATATTGAAGGTTATCTTATAATTAAAAATCGAATAGAAGAGAATAAAAACTAAATTAAATAAAAAAAATTATTTATATATTATAAGAAAAAAATCATAAATTAATTTGTATTTTTTTATTAAAAAAAAAAACTTATTATTTGTTCATTAAATATTATTTGAAAAATTTTCATTTTGATTATAAATTTATTTTATAGCTTTAAAATTGAATTTTAATCAAATTTTAAAATTAACTAATTATATTAATAAAAATGATAATAATTTTTAAATAAATCTTATTAAAAAATTATATATAAAGATATATATTATTATATATTTTATAATAAATATTTTTGTCAAACTAACATATTCAATTTACATTAATTCCAAGTTTGACCCTTCTTTGTATATATATCTTTCCATATATGTATATGTATATTTTGTTAAATAAGACTTTATTAAATAATTAAAATATAAAAATAAATATATTATTTATAAATTGTGCCTTACAACAGAATCGAATGTCTTCCAAAAAATTTATGAATAATTATATATTTATTTTTATATGAATATATAAAAAAATATATTTTTATTATACATTTATGTATATATATGAATATAATGTATTAAAATAGAGTAAATACTTATAAATATATTATGTAAATATATAAAATATATACAAATTTATAATTTATATATATTACAAAGTTTTAATATAATAAATAAATAATTTTATTGTTAATTTATAAATTAATTATTTGTTTTTAATTTAATGTTTTTTTTTCCCCTTTCCAAATATCCTATAAATCCTAATCTATGTTTATTTCTATTTAAAATTAAAATTGAGATATAACATAAACAAATAAAAGAATAATAATAATAATAACTAATTACTTAAGAAATTCGTAAAAGTAAAGTTTTTCATTTAGTCATATTATAAATCAAGCTTCAGAGATGCAGGAATTAATATTTTTATTCAGTTAGTATTGCCAATTTTTCTTTTATATATTTATATATTAATTCATAGTTTTATATGGAAAATAATATCTAAAACAGGGGTGTCTAAACTGCGGCCCAAAACCCTTTGAGATGGGGCCCAAACGCAAATTCAATATAGTTCTAAAATAGTTAAAAGGTAAAATGATTTTGGGATTAGACTTAATTTTTCAATATGGTCTTAAAAAAAAGGAAAATGATATTTAAATAAAAATCATATTTAAATAAATTTTTTTGCAATGTGGCCCACGAATGATCATAGTTTAGACACCCCTGATCTAAAATATCATAATATTTAGTGGTAGGGGTATCAGTCAGAAAGTCGCCAAAATTTTTTTTTTTTTTGTAACGCTTTTTAATAGAGTATACAAAGAAGTATTACATTTTATTGATGGGGAGGATTTTTGAAATTGTTCTCAAGAATACACCCTAGAAATAATTCATTTTTAGCAAAATATTTGAATAGTTAGAACAAATTTAATAAAAAATAATCACACAAAATTATTAGAAAAATATAAAAATAAAATATAATTAAATAAATAATATTTAGAAAAAAATTCATTTATTTTTGAAGAAAAAAAACAATTTATAATTGTGCTCATCAGATATCATTAAATAGTCATAATGTGATTTATATAGATATATATATTTATAAATTGATATTTATATTTATAAGGTGACCATTTTTTGAAAACAATAAAGCAGGACGGTTGGTCGCCTTATATTTAGGTATTTAATTTCTCGAGATTTTCATCAATAGCTCACAAATATAGAAAACGGATTGTATCGCCATCTATCGATCAAGATTTGAAACAAATTTATCTGAGTAGAAGGGGATGTTTTTTGAGAAATTTTAAAAAAAATATTTTTCAAAACTATATGAAAATACAAATAAAATTTTTAATTGTCTTTACAATATTCAATTAGAATCATAATATATCAAATAAATTGTCTCTTTAATTGCAATTTTATATAAATAATATATAATGTCAATTTTTTGAAAAAAAATTTAATTTAATAAAATTATTATTTTTTTTTTTTTTTTGGAAATTTATGATATTTCTAGGAGGGGTGAAATATGTTGTTGAATATGTTATGTTAAAAGTCTTCTAAATATATAGTTTTATTAATTAATAAATAAAAAAAATTAATTAATAGGTATTTAACGTGAAAAATATGTAATAAAAAATAATATTTTCTCATATTATTTATTATAGGTATATACAGGGTATTTTAATTAAGTATTTTTTTTTAATTAGATTAGGATATGTTTCATGTAAAAGGAAAACTAGCTGAAATGGAAATGATGCTTAAATGGTCATTGAATTTAAAATGAATGTAGATACTTAATAATATATGATAATCTTTCAAAATTGTTCTTTATATAGCAATGAGGTTGTTTATATCTACATTAAATTTCTTTGAGTGCATTCATATTAGCATTTAAATAAGTAAGATGTTAATGAGATAATGCAATTACTTCTATGACTTACACATATTTTTCGTGTTTGAAAAAAAAAATATTAATAAATTTTTGAATGGTATTCACATACAAAGAAACCAAGTGAATAAATCATTTGAATTCTTTTAAAAATTAATTTGCAATTTGACATTTAGAAGATTGAAATATAGAATGGGTTTAATAATTATTATAATATACAAGTACATTATAAAAAAAAAGGTAGAAAGAGAGTGAGAGAGAGAGGAGATTGGAGAGGGAGAGAGAGATGGAGATTGGAGAGGGAGAAATAAATATTCTTATAAACTTAATTTAAATGTTTGTTTGGGGAATTTTATAGGCGGTTGATTCTTCACAAATGACTTGTTAAACCAATTCCAATGATGATCGATTCACTTGGACAATTTCACGTTTTTTCTTCCCCCTCTCCCTTCTCTCTCTCTCTCTCTTTCTCTTTCTGTTGTTTTGTATGGATTATTCAACCAGTCTCATGAGAACTTGTGAAGAAAAGTGACGGAGAGGCGGCGGGGTGAGGAGAAGAAGTTTGGTGAAGGCGAAATCGAGCAAATTTAAAATTCTAAGCCAAGACGGGCGTGCGCCAAATTTGGTCTTTGTCGCCGCGGTCTCCTTTTTTTTTTTGTCTTTATCTCTATTTAATCAAATTGAAGACGTTTTAGAAAACGATCAAAGCTTCTTTCAACATCAGCCTGGGAACCTATCAAGTTGTTCCATTGAAAGTTACCCTCTCATTCTCCCCACCCCTCTTCTCTCCCTTCCTCTGGCCTTCCAATGCCTGTCTATACTCGCCACATTTTCCAAGATGTTTCAATGAAATTCAAACAATTACACATCAGAAACTAATTGGATAAATACGCAGCCGGTATTACCTTTGAAGAGAATATAACCTTTTTGAAATTATTCGAGATAAGAAAAGGAATTAACCTTCATTAAGTTAATTAATTAAATCATTAATTATTTGTAATTATTTGTAATTGGATGGATGCTCTATTTATTTACAATCACTTGGTATCTTAAATAAGTGAAAGAGAGACTTGAATCTAATTCAAATACAATTAGACATGGATATTTTAAAAAAAATATATACAAATAAATATCTTATCTTAACATATGTATCTTATTATACTAGCAAAAATTGTATATAAATATATATTTGTTTATTAGAAATTTTTAAAATTCACACCACATAGATAATATTTATAAAGAAAAATTGATCTGTATAGGTTTCAGCATCGGGAAAAATCATT
Source organism: Labia minor (assembly GCA_963082975.1). Classification (NCBI taxonomy): domain Eukaryota; kingdom Metazoa; phylum Arthropoda; class Insecta; order Dermaptera; family Spongiphoridae; genus Labia; species Labia minor. Next base: position 114,257,115 of record OY720344.1, read on the forward strand.
TTTGTTAGTTTTTTCTTAATTTAAAATAGGAATTTTGATAATAAAAAATGGCAGCGGGCAACACTGGACAGCGCTTCCTTAAATACAAAATTATGTAAATAAAATAAAATTGAAAATATTTATTTTAATAATATTTTGAAATCAAATTACGAAATATATATTATGTTATATCCACAGACTATACATTTCTGTCTTTGGGTGCATTAATACGTTAAGGGCTGTATGTTTTATCACTATTTTTTTTAATTTATGTTCTTTTAAATTATTTGAAATTGTTTCATATATTTTGTTGTATATTTATTTTAATTATTCATAAGGAATAATTTTTTTAAAGTACCGAGCAGGGCAGCTTAGTTATTTATAAAAACAGGTGAGACGTATTTTACATCTTGTTTTTTTTTATATCACTTAAAGCATTCACAAACATTTCTATTGAATTTTTTATTAATATGTAATATATTATATATAATTATAAATATGTAGTTAAGGTCTATTTAGTGAAAAAAAGTACATTAATAATAAAATATAATTTCAATTGACGTCTGTTAAATTAGCAAAACAAATAATCGCATTTAATTTTCTTATTATAAAAATAAATAAATAAATATCAATATAAAAAACAAATATTATAAAACCTGAAATGTTTATTAAAATACTTTTCTTCTTTTTATATTTATATATTTGATCTACATCGTTATCGTTTGATTGATTTACTTTCAAAAAAAAAAAAAAAAACTAGATTTTTTTAAAAAATATAATGTTTTACAAATGAGTTGAATGATAAAAACTTGTGCTCTTCATTTGTCATCGATGAAAAATAAAATAAAAAAAAAAATATTCTTGGATTATATTACCTTCTTTCTTTCTCTATTTAAGTATATCTACAAAACACATTTTAAATTTTAAATTTTAAAAAAGAAAAAAAAATCAAAAACCCGTTTTTATTTATTTATTTCATATTTCTCTCTCCCTCTCTTTTGTTTATATAAAATAATAATTGCTAAATTCATTGTGAAGTAAAAATATTACTTATTAACAATTTTAAATAAATATAGGGAAGAGATAATTTTGTTTTATAATTCTATTAAAAGATTATTTAATGAGGATAACATTCATTGAAATTTGAAATTTGTAAAACTTTTTTTTTTTTTTATTACTTTTACAAATCACAATCTAGTTATTTACCTTAACTTAGTGGTTCTCAACCTTTTTGGATCAAACACCCACTTCGTAAGGTCGGCTTCATAATTCGCCCCCCCCCCCCCTATAAATTTTAACAGATAAAAATTCAAAATTATCTTACCTTTTTACCGACCGACGATAGTAAGGGAGGTATTGTTTTCACACCAAATTTCACATGTGGAGATTTTTACATATCTCCACGAATCATGCATTTTCTAAACAGAAAAAAGTATTTTTAGCATGATGTCTGTCCGTCCGTCTGCCCGTCCGTCTGTCCGTCTGTCCGTCCGTATAGATGTGTACAGCCTGAACGGCTCAACCGATTTTGATGAAATTTGGTATATTTACTTAATGCATCAGTGGGATGAATTGATCAACTTTTGGTGCAAATCCGGAAACCGGAAGTGGTAGTATTAGCGATCGACGATAGGAAGGGAAGGGTTATTTTCACACCAAATTTCACATGAGGAGATTTTTTTATATATCACCACGAATCATACACTTTGTATTGGTTTTAACCTCGGGAAAATCATATTTATTAGTTTTTTCTTGATTTAAAATTATATGACGTCATCCAGCCATTCATGACGTCACAGCCTGGTCTTACATATATATTATAAATAAAATAAAATTAAAAATATTTATGTTATATGCCTATCTGTTTTTTATTACATTAATAGATATATTAAAATTATTTGAAATTGTTTCTGTAGCTGGAAATTAATTTACTTCAAATCGTCGGTCGGTTCGGACCTGGCCACAGGTCAACTTATTTTAGAACCATATTGAAAAAAATCGGAAAAGCCTGTTAGCAAAATCATACCTTTTTTTTAGAGTTGAAAATGATTTCGCCCCCCAAAATCAAATAATCGCCACTTTAAGATGTCGATCGACCAGGTTGAGAATCACTAATAAGTAATATTTATTTAAAGAAAATATATAAAGTTCATGATTTTATAAACATGCAAAAATGAGCAGTTTAATTCATTAGTTCGTGTGGTTTATTCCTTTTTTAATTTGTAAAACGTACGCTCAAAAGGAAAAAAAAAATTATAAAAACTATTTTATAAATTAAGAAATAATTAGAAAATGGAGTATTTGGTTAAATTTGGTGAATGATAAAGAATGCTCCATTCAAAAGGTTAAATATGAATTAAATTGATAAAAAAAATTAAATATAATTTTTTAAACTTAATTTACATTAAATATATATTATGAAAAAGTTTGGGAAATGATGATAAGAGTTGATTCTTACCTTGGCTGAAATATACCGCAATTCATTCAGGATCGAGATTAATAAACACCATCATATACAAATAAAACCTTCTTCCTGAAAACATGTCTTTCTTCAGGAATAGTCCACAAATGACTGACTGACTGAATAAATGACAAAATATATTTCTTACTTCTATAGTTTTAAAAGTAATTAAGGGATTATCGTTGCCTCTTTCTTAATTACTCTTAGAAAACATAAATTTTATTTTATTCCTAATCGGATTATCATGAAAATTGAAATGTAAAAAATCTAAAAATTTTCTGACAAAACAAAAAAAAAACTAATTAATATACAGGGTGCAGTAGCTTCCTTATTTTAAAAAATTTAAAAACGAAAAGTATTAGAGATGGCATTTTATTGTCATTTCCTTTACATATATAATTATATTTAATTTTTTTTATACTTCTTGAAAATGATACGTTTAATGGGCGGGTTTTTGTTTGTTTTGTAAAAATTTGAATTAATTTATATTAATTGAAATATTCAAATTTATAGCCAGATATTCTCAACTTGGCCAGTTTAATTGACATTGTATATATCATTCTCTTCCATTTCTGGTCCTAATCAAGAATTAAAAAAAAATGATACGTTTAAGGTGAACTCCATTATGGTCAATACAATTGGAGGGACATAATTAGAACTTTCAGCCCAGCATTTAGAAAAATTATTCTACAATCTACCCTCTAAGAAAATAATCACAGGGTGCTAAACCGAGTGTATATTGACCATCCATTAATGAGATGAAATGTTCAGGCAAGTGTTCGAGAAAGAAATTGATTTTGATTCACAAAAACATGCATGTAAAGCAATTACCGAAAAGATCTCTCAAGACGCTCTAATATCTTTCAGCGATGAAAGGAATCGAAATGCAATCACTAATAGTTTTCGTTTTTTAATTTTTTACTATCACGCCAGAGATAGAATTGCGGTCACGAAAATTTTCGATGTCGAGATTTTGATGTTTCTATATTTTTGAAGATCCTTGAGTCATTTTCACTAAGGTGTTGAGAAAAATGTTTCTGTGTGTGTGTGTGTGTAGACAAGATTACGCATAAACGGTTGGAGTTAGAATAATGGAATTTGGAACACGAGCATTATTCAAAATTCGTAGTTTTCCATCAACTTTTGAGAAATGTAGCTAGCTCAGTCTGAACCTACCACGTTTTCATTTTTTTCACTCTACTGACCGTAAAAATAAAGAAATATGTACGACATAGTTTTTCATAGGATTAAATATTGTATAAAACTACTGCCATATTTAGAATTTCAGCTTGATTGAATCGCTGAAAGCAACGAAATTAATTTTTTAAATTTTTTTAACACGATGACTGCCAATCAAGCACCCGCAAGTGACGTGGTGTCATCAACAAAGAGCCAAACACGCGCTGGTTTAAAAAATATTATTTATTAATTTTAATTAAATTTAATTTAAATATATAAAATATGTGTTAATTAAACCTATTCAAATTTGAGTCGAAACACTCCAGATTTTTTAAAATTATAAAGTTCCAGCGCGTCACCCTGTATATACGTGGCAAAGAGTTCTTCTTAAGCACAGAAAAACATCACCACTCACTTTGACTTGCTCTTCATTTCAACATGCATAATTTTTTTTATTTCCCATCAGAAATTAATCAATATGATGTTTTGCCAAAAGAGCCTACAAAAATGATGATATTATTAGTTAATAATAATAATTGATAAATACTTTTTACCGACAGACGATAGTAAGTGTGGTATTGTTTTCACACCAAATTTCACATGTGGAGATTTTTCACATATCTCCACGAATTATGCACTTTGTATTGCTTTTATCCTCGTGAAAAATCATGTTCATTAGTTTCTTCTTAATTTAAAAGTATATGACCTCACCCATCCCTTCATTACGTCACAACCAGCGCCTCATTATATATTATAAATAAAATAAAATTAAAAATATTTATGTTATATCCATATCTGTTTTTTATTGCATTAATAGATATATTAAAATTATTTGAAATTGTTTCTGTAACTGGAAATTGATTTATTTCAAACCGTCGTTCGGTTCTGCGCCTGGCCACAGGTCAACTTATTATTTCTTCCTATGAAACTTACTATAAAAGATAACAGAGCAGGTCACTTGACAATCTGGATCATCTATCTATAAATCTAAAAAAAAAACAAAAAAATATATTAGATATTAAAATATGAAAAGAAACGATCCTCCTAAACACAACATACCAACATGTTTTTATTATGAATAGTAATACTTTATTTAATTCTTCTCTTCATTAGAAAATAATAATATAGTACTTTTAAAATCCATCTTCAATTGATTCATTTCGTAGTATATAATATTCTTGGCATTATTATATTATTATTTGAAATTATAGTATAGTTTTTCTTATTATTGAGTGCATTCACCCACGTACGCCCACGCTAATAAAAGAAAAACAACAAAACTTAAGGGATTACTCATTAAGTGGCCAATCTCTCAAACCTATCATTAAATCCACTGGATTAATTAATGAATCCTTAATTATATGTATATATCCATCCATTGGAGGTGATAGGAAAGGGAGAAGATGTGTACGAAGAGGGAGTGAAAGAGAGAGTATATGAATAGCAAAAAGAGTTTAAGAGTTGTTCGGTTTCCCACGAATCATGTTGATGATCATGATGATGATGATGATGATGGCCTTTGAACTTTCCAGTCTCGATAAGCCGTTTTTTTTTTTTTTTTTTGTTTTTGTTTTTTTTTAATTAAGACCCTCTCTTTATTTTCAAGTTGTTTTCCATGCATGTTGCTGTTGTTGTTGTTGTTTATTATTAACCATCAGGCAAAGTAACGGCGCGGAATTATTTCTATTCAACTCACAGAGAGGGATTTTTTTTTTTTTTTTTATAATTTGTTTCCAAATTTGGAAAGACTTTTCGGGTGGCAAGGTAAAAAGAGAGAGAGAGTTGTCTCATTCTCTTTTTCTTGTGGTCCAGAGTTATGCGATGATAGGATATGGAAGTGAAATTTAAGAAGAATCGATGGACGGAGAAAGAAAGGCTTGAGGCATTTAAGGCAGCGTGATTGTATGGCTGTGTGTGTGTGGCACGTGCCGCGCGTGGCAACACGTGGCATGCGTTGCTTCCAATATCTTTTACAGTTAGGTACTTAGGCATTACATAGAATTTTTTTTTTTCAATTAAACCATTATTCTATTTTTTTTTATTTTAATATGCATCTTTTATGATAATTCTAATAAATTTGAAAAATATTTTTTTTTTGTTTTTGTTTTATTTATTAGGCTTTATTTTTAGGCTAGAAATATTTATTAATTTATTTATTTATTATTAATTACTACTATATTTTAAGTGAAATAATGAATTTAAAATTAATACTAGGTAAAGTATTTTTAGCATGATGTCTGTCCGTCCGTCCGTCCGTATAGATGTGTACAGCTTGAACAGCTCAACGGATTTTGTCAAAATTTGGTATATTACTTAATGCATTAGTATGATGAATTGATCAACTTTTGGTGTATATCCGGAAACCGGATGTGGTAGTATTAGCGATCGACGATAGGAAGGGAAGGGTTATTTTCACACCAAATTTCACATGAGGAGATTTTTTACATATCTCGTCGAATCATGCACTTTGTATTGGTTTTATCCTCTGGAAAAATCATCTTCATTAGTTTTTTCTTAATTTAAAATTATATGACGTCACCCAGCCCTTCATAACGTCACAGTCAGCGCCTCCTTATATATTATAAATAAAATAAAATTAAAAATATTTGTTATATCCATATTTGTTATTTCATTAATAGATACATTTAAATTATTTGAAATTGTTTCTGTAGCTGAAAATTAATTTATTTCAAACCGTCGGTCGGTTCTGTGCCTGGCCACTGGTCAACTTATTTAAATTACTAAAGAATTGTAATATTTAAATAGAGTCTTGAACTATTCTAATAACATTTAAGTAATCAATGAAATAATTTCATTTAAATTTTAGAAAAAAAAATTTTGTCATTTAAATTAAAAAAAATAAGCTGTGGCCAACCACAGAACCAACCAACGGTTTGAAATAAATTAATTTCCAAATAACATTATATTATATATATATAAAGTATCAACAAACAAATATTTTTAAAATTTGAATTAAAATGACTAAATTCTATTAAGCATCTTGTTTTTTTTTGAGTTTAATTACTCAATTATTAATTACTACTATATTTTAAGCGAAATATTTTCCGACAATGAATATAAAATTAATACTTTGTAAACTACCAATTCCGGTTTCCGGATATACACCAAAAGTTGATGAATTCATGCTAGTGATGCATTAAGTAAATATACCAAATATTATTAAAATTCTTTGAGCCGTTCAAGCTGTACACCTCTCTACGGACAAACAACGGACAGACAGACGGACATACATCATGCTTAAAAATACTTTTTTTGTGTTAACAAAATGCATGATTCGTGAAGATATGTAAAAATCTCCACATTTGAAATTTGGCGTAAAAACAATACCTTCTTCTTCCCTTCCTATCGTCGATAAAACAACCACCCCATATATTCTTTTGCATGATATTAGAACATCAAGGCGGGGAGGGGGAGAGTGTAGAACTGTGAACTCTATTTAAATTATGATAATTATTTTAATTACAATTTTTATTCATTCAACATAATAAAAAAAAAATAAAATTTATTTTTTATTTAAAATCAATTTGTGTTTGCTTGGGTGTGGTAAATGATATCATCTTTTGTTAGGGGATAAGTACTCGGGTTAGTATGTACTAAATAAATAAAATAGAGAGAAAGAAAAGGAAGATAGAGAGAGAGAGAAGTGGAAGAGTAATCCGAATAAGCCTGGGAGCCACTCTTCGAAATGATTGCATGCCAATTCTGGTTCAAGCAAAAGCCGACTGCTTCAACGAAATTCATTGTATAATTGAAAATTAATCATCATTAGTAATTATAAGGAGAAGAATTTAATGTTGAATTTATTAGAATGTTTTTATTTATTTATTTATTTATTTATTTTTTCATGCATCATTTAAGTCAATAAAACTTGAAAGCGGTTTGTTTCAAGACACGTTATTCATACACTCATGTATATCGATTATACATTATATATAGATAGAATATAAAAAAAATACTTCCTATCCTTATTCATAGACTGGTTATATAGGAAATATGTTTTTGTTTATCGCTAAAAGAAAAAAAACAGATTAGCATTATAGATTTGTTTCAAGAATTTCATCCATCATAAGGATAAGTGGACAATTTTTTTTTAAAAGTTTATAAATTTTTAATAGAAAATCAAAAAAATCAAAAATATAATACAGGAATAAATTCATATCGTATAGCAACAAACTATTCAAATCACTGCTATATAAAATAAAATTAAAGTATATCTTAGCATATCTTTACTAGCAAATATTGTATATATATATATGTATATGTATATATATTTGTATTTTTGAAATATTAAATAGCTCAATGAATTTTTTTGAAATTCACACCCAAGATAATTTTTATAAAGAAAAATCGATCTGTATTAGTCTCAGCCTGGAGAAAAATCATTTTTATGTTTTTTTGAAATTTAAAATAGGAAATGTAAATGACGTCAACAACTACATCAGGTAGCGCTTCATTAAATACAAAATATTATAAATATAAATAAAATAAAATTACGAAATATATATTATGTTATATCCATAGGCCATACTTTTCTGTCTTTCAGGGCATTAATAGGTACGATTAGGGACACGATATCGTAAGCTAAGTATCGATTCTTAGTATCGGTAGGTATCGAAAGGCTAAGTATCGATTCTTCGATAGTATCGGACTCAAAAGTATCGATAACGGAAAAAAAAATAGTTCAGAAAACGTTTGACCTTTTTTTAGACCCAAATTGAAAAATCTTTGAAAAAAAGTACGCTCCTAGGTGCGCTGAGTACCCATTTGATACTTTTTCGATACCACAGGTATGGGTATCGATGCTGTACTAGTATCGGAAGTTAAAGTATCGAGTACAAGAATCGATGATATCGGAAGCAAAGTATCGATACTCCGATAGTATCGAAGTATCGTTAGTGTCCCTAGATACGTTTAAGGGCTGTGTGTTTTATCACTATTTATTTTTAAATTTTGTTCTAAATTTTTTGAACGGGCGGCTGGGTGAATCAGGTATTAATATTATCAGCCAAACCCGATATTAAGGAATAATTTTTTTTGATGACCGAGCGGCGACTATATATAAAAGCAAGGATAAGTGATCAAAAATTAACAGTGGTGATAATAGAGTTAAATAATTAAAGAATATGTATATAAATAATTACTATTATGTATGTATGTTCAAATTTTTATAATTCTTTTTTTATCACTTGCTTATATAATTTAATATCTTTTTAAAGAATCTCATTTCATCCTCTACTAAATTTACTAACAACTTACCACTACATTAACTTTCTTTGAAGTTCATTATTTAAACACTGAAAATTTTTATTTTAATTAAACAATAATAATTCTCAATAGTAGCAAGCAACTTTCATCAAACTTAATAACATATTTATTAAAATCAAAAATTTTTGACATCAAGAATAATTGTGAAAAAATTTGGAGTTGAATGATTAGTTAATGGAGTAACAAATTTAATTCAAATAGGGGCCATTAATATAAAGTACCTAAATATGTAAATAACAGAGTACCGTAATTTCATAAAAAAATTAATAATTATTATTAATATATGTATTTATATATGTATATGAATATTTTAAAGGTACATAGAACAGTTTTTCAGTTTTTAATAAATAAAAGAATTGTATGGTTTTTTTTAATAGGAAAGTTTAAAAAGAAATCATTATATTTTGATAAATTTAATTTCTCTATTAAAATTAATTTCATTAATGAATAAGAAAACAAATAATCATTAAATTATTTTAAAATAAACTTATACAATATGTAGGTACTTACAATTTTCTAGGTTTGAAGACTATTAACGTTCTACAAGCATTAAAGTTGTTGCTGCTTTCTTAATATCAACCACCAGTTTTTGAAGATCCGTGAACTAAAAAGAAATCTAGAAAAAAACAAAATTATTATATTTAAATAAAACTAATGAATTTCATTTTTTTAATTTTATAATAAAAAAAATAATAATAATAATGACTCTTCTACCTGTAGCCATTGCAAGACACATTTTTTTATATTCTATTAAATATATATATATCAGTGATTCTCAACCATTTTTTTTACCGTGGCACACTTTTAAATGTTTAAAAATTTGGCGGCACACAAAGAAAAAGATAAGTGTAAAAATTTACCATATTGTAAAATAAGTGGTCTCAAAAACGGTTTACCTATTTATTTAGAACCAAATTGAAAAAATCAAAATCTCGCGGTACATAATTGAAAATCTCGCGGCACACTAAAGTGCTGCGGCACAGTGGTTGAGAATCACTGATATATATAAAAAAAATTTCTCTTATATAAAATTAAAATTAATTAAAGTAGTAATTAAATTTAATTAATGATTCCTATTAATATTGCTTAAAATTGTACTAAGATTAATCGACATTCGACTTCTTTTCTTAAGGTGCCGTTTCCTTTTCGGAGTTTGGCTATCATCATGACTAGGATAGCCTTACAAGCTGCCCAGCCATGATGATTTTTCTTGGGAATGTTAATGCGGTGGTTCCCCGTTGCCTTCCGCATGTATAAAACCAGGAACTGACAGTTCCTGGAGCCGAAGGCAGCTGATGTTAAATTGAATTTTATTAGAAAAATTTGTTCTTAGTTGGAATAGAACGCCGACTTCTTTTGTAGAAAATTGCTACGCTACACTCTCGGCTAGCTGCCTCCTATAATTCACTACGTGTTCAAAAAATGGATTTGAATTCGAGTGAATGATTAAGAAGTATTTTTTTTTTTATATTATTTTTTTTATGAAAATTTGTAGAGGAGAAATTAATATAAGGAGAGTGTGACCAAATAGTAGAAATTGAATTAGAACAGTGACTAAATTTTTATATTTTGTTCTAAAGTGTTTATTATAGCAATATATACATATATATGTATATAAAGATAAATCGATACGCTGCTGTTTTGTTTTATATTGAAGGTTTTATGTCACAAAATGTCGAGGTTTATTTTGTATTTATTTATTTTTGCAAGAGATTAAGAGTTTATAGAATCACGACAGTCGTTGTTGTCTTTCGTGGATGGTTGTTTTATCTCTTTTTCCGTATCTCTTGTTTTTGTTGTTGTTGGAACTCTTGTATTTCTTCTTACTGAGGTGATTTATGATCATCATGAGGACCACACATAAAGGGATGAATATCTCTCTTTTTATTTGATTTAAATCTTTCAAAGGGGGTGGGCCAATAAACTTTTTTAAGATATTTATAATATCTAAAACACTGTCACGTGACAAGCTTGGCATTTTATTTTGTTTTCTGTTTTATTTGTTAAATACAATCGTAATATATATTTCAGGGGAATAGAAAGAAATTTAAGAATAGCATGGGAGAGATAAAATAGATATAAATTATCTCTTTTGTGTTTTTTTAACATTTCCAATGAATTTTTTTCTTATTTTTTTTTTCTCAATGATCTTTTTAGAATTATTCAAAGATAGTAAATTGATATATAAATAAATTTTATTATTTAATCCAATGAATCCACTAATATTTAGCATTTTTTTTTAATAATAGTAATTTTAATAAATTTATTTATTTTTTTAAATTAATTATTAAAATAGATTTAATGCAGCATTATTTTAGCTCAGGCCTGGCCAACCCGCGGCCCACCGTGAACAATTGTGCGGCCCGCCATTTAACTTTATATTTCTTTTGTAACTTTCATTTCTGGTCTGTATATTCAAAAACAGAGAATATAATTGAAATAATTATAATTAATTCATTTTTTTATTTAAAATATGTCCTACAATTTTTAAACTACATATTTGTTTCCATAAAAAGGAAGGAAATAGTTAGAAATAATAGTAATTAATAGAGAATCTATTTTTTTATTTTAAATTGTTATTATTTTTATTTAAAAAAAAGTACCCGAAAAATAATAAATAAAAACATTTAACATTAAGCATCAAGAAAGTATTAAAAGTGTTTTTTAATACATTGCAAAGTTTAAATTCGTTTCCCTAAAATGCGGCCCCTGTAGCATTTTGCTCCTAATCAAAGAGGCCCATGGAGTCATTTGGGTTGGCCAGGCCTGTTTTAGCTTATATAATAGTAAGTTTAATATTTTTAAGAAAATATCACTGAATTAATTATAAAAACTTTAAAATAGTTAGAAATATTTTTTTTTACATTATGCGAATTCAATTACATTACAGATATCTTTATTCGATAAGTTAAATATAAGGCGCCATTGGGTGTGTGGGTAGCGAACCTGCCTCACATTCACATGGCAAGGAAATTCCCTAGCTGGGGTCTATGCGACGGAGTCGACCCAGCCTCCGGGAACAACATTGGGGAAAAGCAACTTGACAGCGCCTCCGATCAAGAAAATCAAGGTAAAGGTTGAGAGGACCCATTCTACTGATCATAGGACACCTCATTGTTATAATCGGCTTGATAGGCGTAATCTTTGCGTAGGACGTACAAAGTCAGAGATTTTTTTTTATAAATTAAATATAAATATAAAACGGGATAAAATTCTTCTTAGAATTTAAAAATTTTAACTTTATTCAAATCATCGTAATAATTTTTTAATTTTTTTTTCAATATGTAACAATAACAAAACAAAATTTAAAAAAAAATGAAGTTAGTTACAAATTAATAATTTTGTAACCAACTTCATAATGTAACAGACATCACATACATACGACGGAAATTATAGATATTGATATATATATATATATAAATAATAAAATAATAAATAAAATATAAAAATAAAATATAAAAATAAAATAATAAACTTGTTATCAACACTTTTTGATAATATATAGGAATTTATTTATTTTTTTTTATTATTTATTTTATGTTTACAAAGACAGTAAATGTCTCTTCAGATAACTAATAGCATATTTTTTTTATGAAATATAATTGGATGTTTATCTGTCTGTATACTCTCTATTATCTAATTAAAATTATGAAAGCGTATATATATATATGAAACTAATTTCAAATTACATTTTCATTACTGTTAAATTAATAACTCCATAAATGGTAAATATAAATAAGCAAGAGGACTATAATTTTCTCCTTTGATAATAATTATCTAAATTAGTAGTAGATCAAGAGTAAAACTGAGAGAGAAAGGGAGAGAGAAGGGCTACTGAAGTAGTAGCTTCATCTTGTTGGCGCGTACTAAATGAGAATTTTTTGAGTAACATTAATTACAACAAAATATTATTATTAATAATTTGGTTGGTAAATAAATGACCTACTAGTAGAAAAAAAAATATAATTATGTACCTTTTTGTAAGTATGCTATTATTATGATTTTCTTTTTTTTTTAAAAAAAAGGGTAGCTATTTCCAATTTATTATATTATAATTATTAAAATATTAAAATGATGGACTTTTTTAATTGCATTAAAAAAAATTGTAGTATTATGCACAAACATTTGACTAATTCTTTAGTTGAAATATATAAGAAGAATTAATGAATAAGGTTGTCATGTAATAATAGTATAAGGAAATATATAGAACGCGAAAAATTTTATAATAATATATTAAATAATAATATTATCAATTATAAAAAATAGAAAGGGTGGGAAAAATTTTTGACAAAACTATATTTTTAAAACGTTAGAAATATAAATTTAAATAAAAATCTTATTATGCTAGCTAAAATTGTATATACATTTCTATCTATCTATCTATCTATCTATGTAAATGGATTCTCAGAAATGGCTCTAACAATTTTTTTGAAATTCACACCATAGATAGTATTTATAAAGAAAAATCGATCTGTATTGGTTTCATCCTAGGGAAACATCATCTCCATTAGTTTTTTCTTAATTTAAATAGATATGACCTCACAGCTACTAACTATCAGCAACTATCAGCTGGTTTCTATCGAAATTTGAACCTCGTGATTTGAGAAGAAAATTTTAAAAAGGGAATTTCCGTGAATGTCCATGAATTGGCATACAAATTGCTTCCTCATCTGCCCTATTCTCCGGATTTAGTCCCGACTGATTATTTCTTGTTTCCAAAGAGAAAGAAATGGCTGTGCGGAAAGAAATTTTACTCCAATGATGAAATTATATAACAAACAAATCTATTTTGATGTCCCTGGAAGAAATAAAAAAAAATGGAGAAACGTTAGGCGAAGTGTATAGAGCTCTCTTAAAGGAGACTACGTTGAAAAATAAAATAATTTTTTATTCAAAAACCTGTGTTACATTCCCAAAGTTACGGACTTATTGGCCTGCCATCGAATATGAGATATTATTAATTATTAAAGAAATTATTTTTAAAAGTATAATAGAAAAGCGTTAGGCCAGATTTATTGCAATTTCACTTGTTTTTCTCGACATGGGAAATGAATTTATAACAAACACTTTCATCATCAAATGCAACATAATTTTATTTATTTGTTTATTTGAAATTGAAAAAAACAATGGAATTTTTTCTAATCTATTAAAATATTAAAAATTTAATAGTTAAATTATATCATCTGATTTTTAAAAAATAAAATCACTTCCATCAACCAATTTCAAAATAAATAAAAAATAATGATACGTATACTTAAATAAAAAAAAAGAGAAGTAAAATAAATAATTATTAAATTAAATATATGTATATAAATCTTTTGTAAATTGAATTAATTGAAATTAAATGTTAGTTAAAAAAAAATTCTGACTATAGAAAAATTCATATATACATCAGTGATTCGTGATTCTCAACCACTGTGCCGCGAGATTTTCAAAAGTGTGCCGCATGATTATGAGGCTCTTAAACATTTCCGACTTTTTTCTAAATTTTTTTCAATTTGGTTCTAAAAAAAAGGTAAAACGTTTTTGGACCACTTTTTTTCAATATGGTAAACTTTTACACTTATGTTTTTCTTTGTGTGCCGCCAAATTTTTAAACCGTTAAAAGTGTGACGCGGTAAAAACAAAGGTTTTGAATGGATGCATCTCACATAATTTACACTCAAATTAAATTAAAATTTATAATTTTGTTGAAAAGAAGCTAATAATTTCTGAATTAAATACATAAACGAATAATTGTTCTATACACATGCAACAATTTTTTTTTCTATAAAAACATATTCTTTAATGACCTTTATTTTATTTTACTCTTATTCAGACAGTAAAAAAAATATTAGTATACTAAATAATAACTCAAGGTGTCTGATAATTTTACGACTTCACAGGAAAATCAATTAAATGTGAACATTAAAAAAATGAATGAATAAATAAATGAATAGAAGGGTGACATCACTGAAATTTTATATTCATATAGGAAAAAAAAATTATATGATTGTCATGTGAAGAAAGATATTTATTATTCGATTAAGTAATGTGAATATTACCAATAAAATAAAAGATAATAGAAAATTAATGATAACGATAGATTTATGTATTTTTTTGTACTTTAGTCTTGTTAAATGATAACATAAATAAAGTAGTTATTATATTGTAAATTGTTCCATACCTTAACATAATATAACCTGAGAATTAATAAATTATCTTTAAAATAAAAATCATTAAAATGTCTGACAGTGGTCTACAGTAAAAATTGCAATAGACAGCGAGCTATTGAGGTTGAATTCTCAACTCCCTTTAATTTTTAAAATTAAATAAATATTAATTAATACTATAAGAAATAAAAAACCGGTAATTGTTTACAAACTGGGAATCTTCAGGGATTTGAATTAAACTTTGCCAGTGGATTCCTTTTTTAATTTCACAGAAATTTTACTTATGCAATATTTCTCGGTCACTTCGTAATTTCCAAGATAAAAATTATTAAAATTTGACAGATAAACTAGGTATGAATGAGCAGCCATTTAGTAATGTTTTATTCACTAACTCACCAATTATTCACTTATTCAATAATTTTCGGTTTTTTCGGTTCGGTTTGTATATAGAAAAATTATTTAATTAATTATTTAGTAATTATACAGAAGACTGGCGAAAGGAGGTAGGTGGTTGAAACTTACTTTGGGGTGTTCCTTGAATGATTCTGAACAACTTTATATGCAACTTTTTTTATGATCTCTTTTAGTTTAATTAATAAAAATTAACTAATTAAAAGACTTTTTCGGTTTTTTAAATTCGGTTTATTTTATTTTAGAAATAGTTTTATTCATACCAAAGTTATTTAAACGCTTTTGCGGAGTTTATATTTTCTAAAATAAAATAAACCGAATTTAAAAAACCGAAAAAGTCTTTAAATAACTTTAGTATGGATAAACTATTTCTAAAATAAAATAAACCGAATTTAAAAAACCGAAAGTCTTTAAATAACTTTAGTATGGATACACAGTTTAATTAATTAAACTAAAAGAGATCATAAAAAAAGTTGCATATAAAGTTGTTCAGAGTCATTCAAGGAACACCTCAAAGTAAGTTTCAACCACCTACCTCCTTTCGCCAGTCTTCTGTATAATTACCAATTATTTTTTTATTTTCAGATATCCAAACCGAACTCTGCTAACCAAATGAATAAAACAAATCAAATGTCGATGGATTTATAAGCAAATTTTAATAATTTTTATCTCGTAAAATAAAATTGACCGCGAAATATGAATTTCTTTGGAATTAAAAAAGGAATCCATTGGCCAAGTTTCATTCAAACCCCTGAAGCTTGTAAACAATTAACGAAAAACCATTTCATTAATTAATTATTATAGTAAATCTGATTAAAAATTTGAATTAATACAAATATTAACCCTTAAATAGAGTTTTACCTCACATTTTTGGAAAATAATTAATTTTATTATGATTGAAAAAAATATAAATTAATTTACCAGTCGATAGATAAAAATATAAAATAAATTGAAATATATTAAATATTTCAATTCAATAAATTAATATAAAGGTTAAATAATAATATTTAGATCTTGTATTATTAAATAAAATGATAATTATTATCTAACTATTTAATCTCAATTTATTATATGATTAATAATTGCATATTATATAACTGTTATAGATATATATATTCTATAGAGAGTGGCACTTGAGATAAAATTCAGACTAAGCAAAATTGGATTATAGTCTATAGTAATTTTATTATTTTTTTAAAATTTATTTATTTATTTGTTATCAATCAAAAAATATTCAAAGAATAATACAATCAGTAAATTGTTTTAATGATTTAGAATTTTAATATAATAATAATGTTTAAAGTTTAAACCAACTTCTAGGGAAATTATGGTAAATTAAAAGGGGGGGATTATAAACTGATAAGGTACCTATCTACACCGCCAGGTGCTGATTTACATGAGTGTGCTCAAGAAAATTAAGATAAGAGTCCAAAAAGAGTAATTTTTTGAATAATGTATAAATTGATATTATTATTAGAAATATTACAATAACTACACCATCAAACGACAAACATGTTGTAGTAGTTGCTAGAATCAAAGAAGAAATATTTGAGCGTATTTGGCTTTCCATATTCTGTCGGTCTCATGCATTTTTGGCGTCTGATGATACAATTTTTAATTATAAATAAATTATTATCATGATAACATTTTCAAAGCTAAACAAAATATTAAAATAATTTAATCAATATAAGTTATTAATTAATATTATTTACTTACTTAGTACTTACTTACTTACTTAGTAAGTAAATAATTAATATTAATTTTTAATATAAATATAATATTAATTAATTATTAAAGTATTGTGAAACCAAATGTTAATAAGTTAGTTAATTAATATTATTAATTATTTTATTATAATATAAGCTGAATTTTAGCGTTGCAAAACCTATTCAGTTTGGTGTCTACGTCATAATTTCTGTGCAGACACAAATCAAACTTTATTTTTTATTTTTTATTTTTTTTTTTTTTTTTTTTTTTTTTGCTCATTCAAGTAAATCGGGTTGCTTTTCTATTAATATTATATAAAAATATAAAAAGATATTATAATTAATATTTAAAATATATGCCTACCTATATATATATTCTAAATTGTGAAAATCATTTCACCTAAAGTGTAGGTATATTTCTAGATGAACTTAATAAGAAAAAAATTATATTAGTTGTAAAATTATAACTTTTCATTAATTTTAGGGGTTTTTTTTAAGAATTGAATGAAAGGGGGAAGTCATTTATGGTCTTCCCTGAAAATCTTCCCTCTGTGTGTGGGCCTGAAATGAATGTTCAGAAGCTTCATCTTTTATATATATAAAATATATATATAGTCCCTTAATAACATAGTATACACTCAACCTATAGAACCTGAAAATTAAATATTTTTCAAAGAAAAAAAAAATGAAATTTGTCAAAAATGCATCGAAATTTATGTATTATAATTGCTATCGTCATATTAGGAATGAAAAGTGGTCATCCGGTGAGTGCCCTTTGCACCCTTTTGGACCACCGCAAGGCACCCCTATTCATATGTCAAAACAGCTTCTAATAAACGACTAAAAAACAGATAAAAAAAAAAAGAAAAAAAGAAAACGTTTCGGTTAATTAAATAAATCAACTTTTTGGGATTTTATTTAAAAATGAATATAAAAAGGTAGAATTACATTTTAGTATACCTGTGAGTGTGTGTGTGAGTATTTTTTTTAATTCTGTGAACTATTTCTTCCTCTCGGTCATATACGAAGTATGTATCCCCATGAGATAAGATGTTGACAGTGGAGAGTGCATTCCAGCTCCAGGCGGCCGTTAAATTGGACCACCTTCGTGAAAAATATGGTAACTCAAACCAAATAGAAAGGAGAAAGAGACCCTCGAGTTCTTTTCTTTTTCGCTCTCATATTTCCTGAAACAATTTCTTTGGAGACATTTCTTCAGAAAAAGAGATAAAAGTTGAATAAAAGAATAGAAAACATGAAATAAACAATAAATATTTTTTTTTTGGATACATATCTGTTTAAAAGATACCGAAACGTAATTTTTTTTTTATTTTTACTGTGAATGTGAGTATATTATATTTTAGAGATAGATATTTTTGACCTTAAGTTTTAATAGAAATATTTTCCTTGCCTTTCATTTCTATATTTTTTAAAATATAAATAGCACAAACAACGACAAATTCAAATGGTAACAACCAATTTAAATAAATCAATTCTTATGTATTTTTTTGAATTGATCATTAAATAATAATAATTATTTTTTAAAACCAGATTATGTAAAATTATAACGAATAAGAAAAATAAATATTTTAAGAAATAACAATTCTTATTTTTATTTTCAAATTTAAATTGTAATTGCTTCTTATGAGTATATTATCATTTGTATAAACTGAAGGTATTCATTGTAAATAGTGAAGAAAGTATAAATGATAGTAAATCTCAATTTTCCATTTCCATTTTTACTATAGTATTGCGATTTTGATGTTTTTATACGTTTTGAAGGTCCCTAAGTCATTTTCACTAAGGTTGAGATAAAAAAAATTTTTTGATTGAAAATGAAAATTGAGATAGAATTAGTTTATTTAATTAATATATAATATCACAATTAATTTACTCTAAACTTTTTAATGTATGATTTAATAAGAAAATTTATTTTTGTTTTATTTTGAAATTCAAAGATAAATGAAATGTTATTCAATGTTGGATTTTTTTCTACCTCGCCCAAGATAGTATTGCGAACAGGAAAATTTTCGATGTTGAGATTTTGATGTTTTTATACGTTTTGAAGGTTCCTGAATCATTTTCACTAAGGTTGAGAAAAATGTCTGTCTGTGTGTGTGTGTGTAGACAAGATTACGCAAAAACGGTTTGAGCTAGAATAATGAAATTTGGTATACGCGCATTATTCAAAATTCGTAGTTTTCTATCAACTTTTGAGAAATGTAGCTCACTCGGAAGAGGATCATTACCTACAATGTTTTGATATTTTTTGCTCTAAACTGACCGTAAAAATAAAGATATATGTTTAATAGTTTTTCACAAGATTAAAAATTGTATAAAACTGCTATATATAGAATTTCAGCTTGATTGAATCGCTGAAAGTAGCAGAATTAATTTTTTAACATGACTGCAAATCACGCACCAGCATGTGACGTGGTGTCATCTTCAAAGTATAAAAAATATTATTTATTAATTTTAATTTATAATTTATATATAATTCATTTAATTTAATTTAAATATAATATATCTGTTAATTAATCGAATTCAAATTTGAGAGATAGTCGAGTGGAGACACTCCAGATTTTTTTTATGATGCCATTCAATCATTCTGTTGATTCTTATTTCTCCAAAATAATGTTTGCATTATCTTTGAAAATACATTTTTGTTTATGTCTATTTTTCTTCTAAAAATTATCCAATTTAGATATATTGACAAAATCTATCAACGTCTTGGGACTAGAATTGCTGCCGCAATACTTTAAATAAAAATTCCAAATGCGTGTAGAATTAGTGATTATTCTTCTTATTATTATTAATGGGTAAGAGAGCAAGGGCTCATGGGGCTTATTTAGTGATGAGTCAGGAAAATATTGGTAGACCTGCCAGGTCATAAATCATAAAACATTTATTTCCATGTACCCTTTCAATGAAAATGAAAGGAAATTCCTTGTAACGTTGCTAACATTGAACAACTCTGCATTCAAACACTAATTGAACCTACTCTCTTACTTATTTTTACTCCATTCACTTAAATTGGATTCCCTAGAACCCTTTTCTTGTCCATTCTTTATCTTCTAATTAGATCTTGATTTTTATGTATTCATTAGAAAATATACTTCGATGATTTATCTTTTGAATTTGTTTAATAAATTAAACAAATATTTATCTTCAAAACAATGTTTGTTTATTTAGTTAGATGAGTGGAGAGAATATAAATTCAATAATTATACACATTAATATACGAGGTGTATTCAAAAGAATAGGTGAATTTTGAATTATTTCGAAAAGTATTTATTTATTCTTCAATATCCATTTTGTCCCCTTCAAAGTAATTCCCCTCAGTTTATTATTGTTTATTTGTTTAATATAGATTATTTTTTTACAGACCGACGATAGTAAGGGAGGTATTGTTTTCACACCAAATTTCACATGTGGAGATTTTTACATATCTCCACGAATCATGCATTTTCTTAACAGAAAAAAGTATTTTTAGCATGGTGTCTGTCCGTCCGTCTGTCCATCCATCCGTATAGATGTGTACTGCCTGAACGGCTCAACGGATTTTGATGAAATTTAGTATGTTTACTTAATGCATCAGTGGGATGAATTGATCAACTTTTGGTGCAAATCCGGAAACCGGAAGTGGTAGTATTAGCGATCGACGATAGGAAGGGAAGGGTTATTTTCACACCAAATTTCACATCAGGAGATTTTTTTACATATCACCACGAATGTATTGGTTTTATCCTCGGGAAAAATCATCTTCATTATGTTTTTCTTAATTTAAAATTATATGACGTCACCCAGCCCTTCATGACGTCACAGCCTCCGTATTATGATCACGGGCAACGCCGGCTACTTCAGCTATATATTATAAATAAAATAAAATTAAAAATATTTATATTTATTATTTATGTATCCATATCTGTTTTTTATTACATTAATAGATATATTAAAATTATTTGAAATTGTTTCTGTAGATGGAAATTAATTTATTTCAAACCGTCGGTCGGTTCGGACCTAGCCACAGGTCAACTTATTTAGATTAAAACAATCGAAGAATACACCAAAATGTGACTAACTTTTTCAGTGTCAAAAACAAACTACTAATCCAAAATGGCTGCTAATGTCAACATATGAGAAACATGTGTGTACCAACACAACAAAAAAAAATTGTCGGTAATCAAATTTACACAGCCATTTATATATATATACAATATATAAACATTTAATATTGTATCATATTGTAAAATGTATACCTATAAAGCCTGTAGATGTAGAACTTTCAATTGTATCAAATTTTCTTTAATTTAATAAAAGATTCAATAATAATTCTTTCAATATTTTTCTATAAAGGAAAGAATATATAATTTTATATTTTAATCTAACCTAATAATAAAAAGTTTAAATTATATTATTTTTTGCTTTTATTTTATTTTGATATTCTATGCTTGATACGCAACTTGAAGTTATAGTTATACTGTCAGAATGTAAGTTTGTGAAAGATTATATTTCAAAATATTGTGAAGAATGATGTTTTTTTATTTAATAGTAGGATGAATGGACAATATAAAAATAGTTATTTATGAAACTATTTGTTTTTAAATATTGTAATAGTATACTACAGTATTAAATGTTTTGTAGATTTTTAAAATTTAAAAAACTTTGGAAAATTTTGTTTCTTTTAAAATGGGTGGGAGGAGGAAGGATCTATTAAATCTACCAAAGGGAGAAGTGATTTTCTTGTTACAAAGTATATTATATTAGTATTTATTGAAATTAAATAAAATAGCTATTCGTTATTAATTGTAATTACTTTATCTGAAAAGAAAATACTTTTCTATTTTATTTATTTTTAAATATTAATTAAGTAAAGTATATATATATAATTTCCACAATATATTTTTCCCTCTACTTACTGTATTCATTTACCATTAAGTCATTTGAATATATGATTTCTCAATTTCTCTTGAAGTTCATTTGCTTGTTGGGTTTATTATTTCATTTTATCTAACCTTTACCAGTTTTATGTTGTTTCTTAAGAGTTTGAATTTTTTTCCCTGTAAAAGTTAATGTTATGTTAAAAGACAGTAAAATTAAATTTAATCTTACTTATTTAAATTAAAATATCTAGTTATTCAAAGTACGATAAGTAGTATATAGTATATAATGAGATATGGTTGTAAACTTATATTTTAAAATTAAAATTAGGTAGTGTTACCAGTTTTAAGCTCGCTTCTTCATCTTTGGTACTCTTCCCTTCCTCCTCTGAAAATTTAAATTAAATTAGTCATATATCATAATTTGAAAATGTGATTAATCTCCGTAGAAGCCACGTGATGTTCCTTTTGATTGGCCTGTCACTCTTAATTAAAAAAACGAAGTGATTTTGTCTGTGATGTTGTTGTTGTTGTTTTTTTTTGCAAGAGGTCCACCTGCTGCTGCCACATCGTCCATCCATCCATCCATCCATCCATAGTGTAGTCCTTGCCACGCGGATTAAGTGCTCTTCAAAATGATTTTCTTGTCTTGAAACCAGATTTCAGACCACACACAGATCAATCTTTCGATCTATCTATCTATAGATGTACATATTGAATGTAATAAACGAAAAGATAATTAAATGGGAGAGAAGTTGGGAGGGCTATCATGTTGTTAACTTAACAAAATCACCAACCTTCTGGTGTAAAGAGAGTAATAATAATTAACGCATTCAAATCGTTTACATCCGGTATATTTTGTTTATATCTAGTTATATCGTTGTAGTTTAATGGGAATACATTAATTAAACTATTTTATTAAATAATTATTAAAATTAGTAATTAATTTAAATAAAATATTAATATTTATAATAAAAGTCAATATAAATTAGACTAATCAAGACCAATACCTTTTATGCATCAGTAGCATGAATTCATCAACTTTTGGTGTATATCCGGAAACTTACCGACGTTAGGAAGGGAAGGTATTGTTTTCTCACCAAAGTTCAAATGTGGAGACTTTTACATATCTCCAAGAATCATGCATTTTGTTAACAGAAAAAAATATTTTTACCATGAGGTCCGTTGTTTGTCCTGAGAGATGTGTACAGCTTGAACGGCTCAAAGAATTTTAATAATATTTGGTATATTTACTTAATGCAACAGTAGCATGAATTCATCAACTTTTGGTGTATATCCGGAAACAGGAATTCGTAGTTTACAAAGTATTAATTTTATATTCATTGTCGGAAAATATTTCGCTTAAAATATAGTAGTAATTAATAATTTAGTAATTTAACTAAAAAAAAACAAGATAATAGAATTTAGTCATTTTAATTCAAGTTTTAAAAATATTTTTTTTATACATATATATGTATATATATGTAATATAATATTGTTTGGAAATTAATTTATTTCAAACCGTCGGTCGTCTGGCCACACAGCTCATTTATTTTTTTAATTTAAGTGATAAAATTGTTTTTTCTAAAATTAATATGAAATCATTTCATTGATTACTTAAATATTATTAGAGTAGTTCAAGACTCTATTTAAATATTACAAATCATTTAGTAATTAAAAAGAAACAAATCATAATTAAAATTATATATACAATAATATTAAATTATTAGCAAATCATATAAATTTAACAAAAATCCCTTAAATTATCGTTCTTGTCACGTGGACTTTCTTTCTGAACTTATTTTAATCAAAATTTTGTAAAACTAAATAAAATCTTATGCCCCCTATTGATAAAAAACATTAATCTTTATGAATCTTAAATATATTATTACTTCAGTTTTATATTTTTATTTTTTTTTTATATTTATAAAAACTTACTTTACAGTCTATTGAATTCCCATTGAATAAAAACCTACAATTATAAATCGAAAGGTATAAAAATTAACACTAATCATCTATAATTATTAATTTTAAAGTCAAAAAAAAAACAAATTCCAATCACTTTTAATTCCTTTCACAAATTATTCATTTTCCCGTACATACAAATGATGTCTCACCATGATAATCATCACCAAAAAAGAAAAAAAAAATTTTTATTCACGATTAAATGAGTCCAAAAAAATGTAAATTTTCGAGTGATATTATTAAACCTTTAAGAATGATGATTATTATGATCATTAGTAAATTGTCTTTGGGCTGAATTGAATATTTATTAAGTTGATATTTAATTTCAATCTAGAGCAACTAATTATTTATTATACGCTTGATTTAGTAGTTTTGTGGACCACCCGGGATGTTAGACATTGAATATTTGCATTTACCCAGATATTGGGAAATCAATTTTTACTAGTAACATATTCTATGGTAATTTATTCCAAACATCAAAGGTCAAAAAATGAAATACTTCCATAGCAACCTTGATGACCATAGATTACGATGTCGCCCGAATATGGATGTGAATAAACGTTGCCATCAAAATTGTCTCCTGACTGAATGAGAGAAAAATTTTGATTGTTCTAGTAACCTCATTTATGAAGGAAGAGATTTGATATTTTATTAAAAAAAGTTGACCTGTGGCCAGGCACAGAACCGACCGACGGCTTGAAATAAATTAATTTCCAGCTACAGAAACAATTTAAAATAATTTTAATATATGTATTAATGCAATAAAAAACAGATATGGATAGAACATAAATATTTTTAATTTTATTTTATTTATAATACATAAGGGGTGGCTGTGACGTCATGAAGTGCTGGGTGACGTCATATAATTTTAAATTAAGAAAAAACTAATGAAGATGATTTTTCCAGAGGATAAAACCAATACAAAGTGCATGATTGGTAGAGATATGTAAAAAATCTCCTCATGTGAAATTTGGTGTGAAAATAACCCTTCCCTTCCTATCGTCGATCGCTAATACTACCACTTCCAATTTCCGGATTTGCACCAAATGTTAATCAATTCATCATATTAATGCATTAAGTAAATTAAATGGCTCAGTGGGTAGAGTACTAGATTTCTACACAGGAAGCCTGAGTTCGAATCCCAGCATAGAACTCAAGATTATATAATAATTTAATTAATAAATTAATAAATAAATATAAAAATTTAATTCAATTTAACACCGAAGAAGGCAAGGGGAAACCACTTCGGTCAAATTTTCCCATGAACACCCTATGACTCCTGTGGAGTTATTAGGGCCACGACACTTCCGCTAGTAAGTTATCGACAACGAAGAAGAAGTAAATATACCAAAATTCATCAAAATCAGTTGAGCCGTTCAAGCTATACACATCTATACGGATACACAGCGGACGGACGGACAGACATCATGCTAAAAATACTTTTTTCTGTTAGGAAAATGCATGATTCGTGGAGATATGTAAAAATCTCCACATGTGAAATTTGGTGTGAAAACAATACCTCCCTTACTATCGTTGGTCGGTAAAAAAATGATAATAATCACATTTAGGAATAAGAAGACTATAGTTCTAATTTTATAAAAAGTATGAAATTAATTGAAATTGAACAATATTTACTAATATAAGTACTATTTTCATTTTGATATGATTTTCAGTTATAATTACCTGAAGCACCGGAGCTATCGCTCGACCCTTTAAAAAATTTATACAATTTATTATTATAAACTTTAAAAATTTTACAATTTTTTAATTATATATTACAATTTTTAAATGGCTTTTTTTAAAATGCTCCATCAAAAATTTGTTTCCTAAAATGGTACAAATTAATCAAAATAACTTGATTTCCATTTCAAGATGAAAAATATATTCAAATATACTTGATAAAATATTTGATTCTATATTATTTATACTTTATATGTTATAATTACTTCAGTTTTATATTTTTCAAAGTACCAATAGCTTATACACTGTTTCGACCATGCAAGGATTATTACTGATAATGATAATAATATAAATTCTGAAATTATATGATAAATATATTTCGTAATTTTATTCTAAAATATTATTAAAATAAATATTTTTAATTTTATTTCGAAATTAAATGAAAAATTTTAAAATATTTTAAATATAAAAAAATATTAATACAATATCAAATAAACAATATCTTCCCTACTTATCGACGGACGGTAAAAAGAATGGTGGGAGGTAAATTTAAATATTGATGACACAGTGACGTCATTTAAATTTACTATTTTAAATTTAAGATAATATTAATAAAGTTGATTTTTCTCGAGGCTGAAACCAATAATGATCGATTTTTCTTTATAATTATTATTTATGGTGTGAATTTCAAAAAAAAAACTATACAGCGTTTTAATATCTCAAAATATACAAATATATTTATATATACAATTTTTGGTAGTATAATAAGATAAAATACTTCCATTTGAGTTTACAAAGTTCATCATCTTAGTTCTGTCATTCCAAAATCACTATTTTATATATATATTAATAAAATGAAGATTAATATTTAAAAAAATTACAGATTTATTACAATTTTAAATGTTCAAGTTTTTTTTTTATGATATCTATGAAATTATATGAAAAATTTTCACTCTCTCTACCTATTATAGCTTTTACAATCTCTATCATTAAAATATAACCTTACATATTGAAAAGAACAACACCAGTGGATAAACAAAAAAAAAAAAAGTAAAAATAAAAAATTATATAGGTTTTTAAATGGCAATTTTAGTTGAGTGCAATTGGTACCGACACTTTCGTGAGCTTTAATTAAAGTTTGCAAAGTTCGCCTCTCTCTCTGTAATTGTGTGGTTTCGAAATAGGCAGGCTTTGAAAAAAGAAAAAAAGAGAATGTTAGAGAAAAAAAAAAGAAAAAAAAATTACACACACACACACACACATAAGCGAAATTAAAGAAAAGAAGAAAAGGTAATGTTGTTTAAGAAATGGCAAAAGCAAAAAGAAAGAAAGACCCTTTGCGGTAGGTAGGAGAGAAAAGAAAATAATTAAAGTCCAAATCAGTTGGGTATATTTTTGTTTTATTTTATTCCCCAATTATTTAAGGGCCAATATTCAAAATATTCAATCAGACAAAATATTGCCAACACACATATTCCCCCTCCTTCATCATTCGTGATTATACATATAGATATATTTAAATAAATTATGTAGTCATAATTATTCAAATTTTTGCTTTCTCAACGTGTCAATGTGTCTGTCCACTTACCAATATTGTTTTGTAGTGAGAGACATAATACAAAAATATTCTTCACGATTGTTTTAATGACATTTTATATGAATTGGATGGATAGGGATATGGATATTTGGAGGAAGATGGTTGCTTCAGCTATAATCTTTCAAGTTCAGTAACGTCACACAGATATATTGATTAAAATAAATGATTCAAAGTTTAAAAATCTCTTATTATTAATGTTGTTAATTATAATTATAAATATAATATAAAATCTATTCATTAATCCATTAATGTAATATATATAATTTAATAAAAAATTTTTAGAAAAATAAATTTTTATTATTTATGATTTATTAGATGTGTATCTTATCTTATTATAAAAGCTAAAATTGTATTTATAAAGAAACATCGATCTATATATGTTTCAGCCTCGGTAAAAATCATCTTTGTTAGTTTTTCTTAATTTAAAATAAGAAAAAAAATTGGCTCCGCGCAACGCCGGACAGCGCTTCCTTAAATACAAAATATTTATTTTATTAATATTTTGTAATCAAATATAATATTATGTTATATCCACAGGCCATACTTTTCTGTCTTTCGGTGTATTAATACGTATGTTTAAGGGCTGTATGTTTTATGACTAATTTTTTTATAAATTATGTTCTTTTAAATTATTTGAAATTATTTCATATATTTTAAATAATAATCTTAATATTAAATATTCATAGTTCATAAGGAATAATTTTTTTAAAGTACCGAATGGCGGTTCGTTGAAACAGGTACTTTTCTTTCTGTGTACCTATATAGTTTTTCTTCAAAATCAAAAACTCAATATTATTCATTTCAATTTATTATTTTTATCATATAAAATTAAGAAAAAAAAAATTACATTCTAATAGAAATATAATTATCTACTATGGATCGATTGCGTTAAATAAATAGTACGAAATTGGAAAATGATAAATTTCTTAATCCTTCTGTCAGTATCATTTTGATTTCTCTATTATATAATGTGAAAAAATAATTAATACGTTTCAATATTAATTATATATCTTATAAAGAATCAAAGAGTGAGACAGGGGGGGGAGAAATAAAATTCTTAAGATTAATTAATAAAATGTCTACTATTTCGAAAAATAAATCATTTGATGAAAATTCATTTTAATTTTTTTTTATTGGCGTTGCCTGTGTTATTTTAATTTAATAACCTCATTGAATATGCAAAGAAACGTTCCAAGTATGTAATGCATTCCATATTAGAGAAATGAACATAAAAATTAAAAAAAAAATATACAAAATAATTGTTTTTGTTTTTATATTTATTTATAAAGTTTATTTGTTAAAATTAATATCATAATGTTTTAGTATACTTTAATTTGATGCAATCTCTAAAAGTGAAAATTGTTTTAAATGGTTATAAGTTATAGGGATTCAACTAGTACTACCTCACCGTCCGATGGCGCTGCTATCAAAAATGAGTACAAAAATGGAAAAAGAACAATTCGACCCAAATTTATTTCCGGCGAGTGTCAGGTTTGGAAACAAAAAGTAATCACATCTGGAGAGTAAGGTGGATGAGGCAGCAATTCGTAGAAGCAATTCGACCAATTTGGCCATGGCCATTTTTGTACAACTGCTCGACACGCTCGCTTCCAAAGGCTGTCAAAACAAGTTAAGGGAATTGACTGAAATTTTGACAGTAGGCTAGTAAAAGAATGTTCTACATGATTGTAAAACTCTTTTGTGATAGGAGCGCCATCGGACAGTGAGGCTAAGTACTTGTTGAATGACCCTCGTACCTACCCAAAAAGCTATGTATAAATAGCAACAACAAGTAAATTTAAAATTAAAAATATGTATTTAATGTCTAATTTAGCAATTATGGTAATAATAATAATATTATTATTATTAATATTAATAATCGATTAATTTGACAAAGTAAATTCAGATCAAACCAATAGAATAAATATTAAAATTCATTTTTCTTGTTGATGATTTATTTATTTATTTTTTAGCTAACAATTTTAAATCAATTAAAAATTCATTTTTAATTTTCCTATTCTTTTGTTTTCATTTTAAGATATTAATATGCTACGCCTCCCGCATGTTTCAGTAGAATTTAAGTATCTAATATACGAGTAAGATGACAAAATAAAATAAAAATAAATCTTTGTGCCATTGGCATATTGTACAGTTCACTCCATAAATTTCAAATAAAATTTACATAATTAAGAAATAATTATGGATATAAATAAAAATATTAATTCAAGGCAGCCATATGATGAAAAATCAAGTCAAGGATAAATAATAATAATAAATAAATAAATAAATAACATTTTTGAGAGAAATTATTAGTAAACAAAACTAAATGAACTATAAATGTATTTCCTCTACAATGAATAAATAATTTAAAAAAATCTGGAGTATCTCCAGTCGACTATCTCGTAAATTTGAATTGGATTCATTAACAAATATTATATTTATTAATTGAATTATAAATTAAAATTAATATTAATTTTAATATATTTAAATATATTTAAATTAAATTTAATTAATTGTAAATTAAAATTAATAAATAATATTTATTAAATCAGCGCATGTTTGGCTCTTTGTTGATGGCGCCACGTCACGTGTTGGCACGTGATTTGCAGTGTTAAAAAATTAATTCCGGTACTTTCAGCAATTCAATCAAGCTGAAATTCTATATATTGCAGTTTTATACAATTTTTAATCATGTGAAAAACTATCAAACATATATCTTTATTTTTATGGTCACTTTAGAGGAAAAAAAATCAAAACGTTGTAAGTAATGACTCTCCTCCGGTTGAGCTACATTTCTCAAAAGTTGATAGAAAACTACGAATTTTGAATAATGCCCATGTCCCAAATTTCATGATTCTAGCTCAGACCGTTTTTGCGTAATCGTGTCTATATACACATACAAACCCAAACATCTTAGTGAAAATGACTCAGGGACCTTCAAAACGTATAGAAACATCAAAATCTCGATATCGAAAATTTTTATGATCGCTATACTATCTTTGTCGAAATAGTCAAAAAGAAAATAAAAGAAATTATAAAGATTATATTCAAGTATATTTTAAAATTATGTAAGCATATAGATCAAACTACATATAAAATATTAAAATATCATTTATGTTTGTTAATGAAACACCAAGAATCTACTAGCAGAGAATATAAAAATAAGTGTGTTTTAGTATAAAGCTCACGATCGAGAGAGCCGAAGGGAATAGCTTGACCAAATGGAGAGGGGGGAGGTATAATTTTAATTTTATAAGAGAGTGAGAGAGAATGTTGTAACGTATTATTATCGCACCTCCCGCGTTGGTTTCTATTTAATTTCCACTCAAATACGGTCATCCTTAATTACTTAGGAATTAATTCAATTAAGAGGCAGACCACACACAGGACACCCCAAATATCCAAGACGACCACAAGATCCATTGCCCATTGGCCAGATATAATTTCTTAATCGTCCCCGGCTATTAAGTCGAAAAGATACCCTTGCTCGATGGATATTTTTTGGACCACTGGGGGAGTCAAATTGATCATCCCCCAAATACTGAACCTTTTGATAGTCGATTGACTAAAAAAAAAATCATAAATATTATTATACATAAATCTTTTTTTTTTTTTTTTGGATTTTATAATTTTAATTACATTGAAAATTTCTTGACCATTTTTTTTCCTTTGAAATATTTATATTGTAGATGATTGTGTTTTATTGTATGATAAAGGTGAGATTATTAAAACAATAGAACAAAAGTAGAAATTTTTATCTAAAATAAAAAAAATAATTAAAATAATATCAGATTATTTTTAAAATACTCAATAAATAAAAATCAGAGATCTACAATTTTTACTATCTCGCCAGATATAGTATTGCGATCATGAAAATTTTCGATGTCGAGATTTTGATGTTTTTATACGTTTTGAAAGTTCCTGAATCATTTTCACTAAGGTTGAGAAAAATGTCTATCTCTCTCTCTCTCTCTCTCTGTGTGTGTGTGTGTGTGTGTGTAGACAAGATTACGCAAAAACGGTTTGAGCTAGAATAATGAAATTTGGTATACGCGCATTATTCAAAATTCGTAGTTTTCTATCAACTTTTGAGAAATGTAGCTCACTCGGAAGAGGATCATTACCTACAATGTTTTTTTTCTTCTAAAGTGACCGTAAAATTAAAGATATAAGTATGTTTGATAGTTTTTGACATGATTAAAAATTGTATAAAACTGCTATATATAGAATTTCAGCTTGATTGAATCGCTGAAAGTACCGGGTGCCATCAACAAAGATCCAAACATGCGCTGCTTTAATAAATATTATTTATTTTAATTTATAATTTATAATTAATTAAATTTAATTTAAATATAATATATTAGGTTATTTAATCCAATTCAAATTGCGAGATAGTCGAGTGGAGACACTCCAGCTTTTTTTTTAAATAATCTATTTTGGATAATAGATAAGAATTTTGTTATAAACGTTACAATTCATGGATAATTAAGATATTTACTATTTAGTTAATTAACAAATAATTGGATAAATATAGCACTTTGAAAAAGACGTCAAAACGTTTTGATAAAGAATTCGATTTGCCTTCCTATTATAAATTACTTTACCAAGAATAGCACAAATGATCTTAAACGTTCATTGATTATCGTTTATAAAGCGCTATTTTGCTATCATAATAGAAAAAAAAAAGATTTGGAGTGGCCCTGGCCCTTTAATAAACATCCCCCACCACTCTTAAACGACCAATTTCTTCAAAAATCGGTGCAGATGTCCTCGTTTTGGTTTCAAGAAGACAAGTCAAGTGGTTACAGATCACCACCAAATGACTAAAGCCAATGGCCCCCCTTCTGAACGATTTATCATCGACAGATGTGTGTCCCTTGTTGAGACGTCTCACCCCCATACCCCTGTCTCTCTCACATTCTGTGAAATATGGTGGTCACTATTGCCCATTTTACAATTTGTGTTGACTGCTTTTGAAAAATATTTATTTCTTATTTAAATCATTGCTCTATCTCTTTTAAAAGTAAGAAATATCCCTTAACTGAAATGGGAGGTTCCAGAGATTGAGAAATATCATAAACTTATTCTATACTTCTATAGTATAGGACGCTTTTGAACTCGACAGTTCTTCATTACTCCAACCATCCTTAAACAGAACCACCTCCATTGTAATTCTATCCTTTTCTAATTTCTTTATAAATATTTTTTATATTTTGTCACCCCACCTTGTCTTTTGTTTACATATCCTTTGAGACTTTAATGATTTAAAATTAGATTATTAATCATTAATGAAATAATTTTCTTAAAAATTTTTTATATTTACTGAATAGTATAAGCTTTAAATAAAATGATTTAATTTTTACTTTTATGTTATACCTACATAGATAACATTTTGACTATATCTATCTATCTCTTTGGCTCTACGGAAATCGAAAGTTCTTGGCCACAGCACAAGTATCTCTATTCTGAGCCTAGGGATACTAAAGATACTTCGAAAATATCGGACTTTAACTTCCGATACTAGTACCCATACTCGTATCGAATGCTACTCAGCACACCTAGCAGCGTACTATTTTTTAAAATTTTTTCAATTTGGTTCTAAAAAAAAAAGGTAAGGTGTTTTCTGGACTAAGCTTTTTTCCGATATCGATACTTTGGAGTATCGATACTCTTGAATCCGATACTATCGAAGAATCGATACAACCTTTTTCGATACCTAGCCGATACTCAGAATCGATACTTAGCCTCCGATATCGTGTCCCTATCTGAGTTACAACCCTCCAGTCTCTACCCTCTCCCATCTCTTTCACGTCCTTGGTCTTCCAAGCGGGCCTTTCCCACTCGGTCTCCCCACTAATATATTTTTCGCCATTCTTTCCTCTCCCATTCTAGCCACGTTCCCTACGCATCGCAGTCTTCTCGATTTTATAATCTTAACTTTATCTGGAGATGCATAGAGATCATGCAATTCCTCGTTATGCAGTCTCCTCCATTCCCTGGTGACCTCATATATTTTTGACAATTTTATAAAAATTATATATTTATATATAAAATATATATACCTATAATTCATTATAAAGAAAAAAGTAGTTTGATATTAGTTGATTTTCTAAAAGTTCTTTGAAATAAGTATTTATTTATTTTATTCTTATTAAATTCAATTCATTTTTTTATACTTATCAAGTAGGTATTAAGTGTAATAGAGATATATTTTCTATTTTTTATGATATTTCTTAATAACAACAAAACTATTCTATTAAGCAAAAAATTAGCTCTTTAACCAGTTTGTAAGATAAAAACAAAAATAGACAAAAAAAAAAATAAAATAAAATGAAACTAAAACTTGTTTTTAATAAGATAGTAGAAAAAAAGAAAAAAAGTAAGAAAAGGAAAAACTACTATGTCAATTTTTGTTTCTGTACCTCTTTGCTAAAGGATGTAATTAAAATCTATTTAAATGGTTAGTTTTCTCTATCCAGGTGCTGACAACGATGACAATGACAATCAGTTGAAATTGTATTTGATGTTAATGTTCATGGTTTTGGAAACTTTAATTCGAATGGATTTAGATTTTTTATATTTTTTCTTTTGATACTTGACAGGAAAAGACAGACTGCCCTTTAATTGATATCAAAATTATTTTTTTTTAAATAGTCATCGTTGGTTGTCTTTCAGTCTCGTTTTTTTTCTCTTTCCTACTGAAGATTAAGACATCTAATTGGAATTAGAATTCGATTTGTGTTTTTTTTTTTAAATGAAATGTCAAAAGATTGATTCGTTGATGGATTTCGTGCTTCAAGGTAGGAACGATTGATTGTTTGACGTTTTGACCACACTCGATGAAAATTTTACCCATTTTTGGGGTTAATCATTAGATAGATGAGACAAAAAACAAATTTATGGGTGGAAGAAGAAGAAGCCAAGGACACAATTCTGAGGATAGAATATCGTTATTAGCATAGATTATCTTAAGTTAGGCCAAATTATTTATACCTACCAGTCTCTACTAGTAGTTGCCTCTGGCTGTTTTGCCAATTTTAGATGTATTAAATAAATACAAAATTAAAATGACAATATATACATATACATATATATTTATAAAAATTGCTAAACATTATATATGTATATTCAATTCTATAAATCAATATTTAATGACTAGAATTTCTAAAATTAGTGAAATTAAATAACAAAAAAAAAAAAAAACTTCAATCATATATAAATTAAATTAAAGATCAAATCCATGGTCTTTTAAAAATAAAAAGGCAAATGAAACCGTTGAAGGTGTCTTCTTATCTGCATTGAAAGACGATAATAAGATATTTCAATTATTTTTAGAATTAAAAACAAGTACCTAGTTCACCAAGCCACCGTTCGGTACTTTAAAAAACTATTCCTTATGAACTTATGAACTATGAATATTTAACAATAAGATTATTATTTAATTAAAAATAAATAAACGACAAAATAGAATAAACAATTTCAAATAATTTAAAAGAAAATATATTTAAAAAAAAAATAGTTATAAAACATACAGCCTTTAAACGTGCATATTAATGCCCTGAAAGACAGAAAAGTATGGTCTGTGGATATAACATAATATAATATATATTTCGAAAATTAATTACAAAATATTAATAAAATAAATATTTTTAATTTTATTTTATTTATAATATTTTGTATTTAAGGAAGCGCTGTCCGGCGTTGCCAGGCATGGCGCCATTTTTTTATTATTAAAATTCCTATTTTAAATTAAGAAAAACAAAAAAGATAATTTTTCCCGAGGTTGAAACCAATACGGATCGATTTTTCTTTATAAATATTATCTATGGTATGAATTTCAAAAAAATCCTTAGAGCGGGTTAATATTTCAAAAATACAAATATATATATATATACAATTTTTGCTAGTATAATAAGATAAGATACAAATTGTGAAAATCTATAAATTAAATCATTATTTTATTCTAATTAATAAATAAATTTAAAGAGGAAGTTGAGAAACGTGTGACTGTTTCTAACTATCTAAGTATTGTCCTATTATTTCCTCCCTTCCTTTCAACTGTCTAGTATTACAATAATTTCTTCTAATAAAATTAAATAAATGTGTGGGAATGAATGTCTCTATATGGGATCTATTTCCATTTCACGTTAAGAAGACGAATGAGTCAAATGAAACAGCAGCTGTCCTGGGTTGTTGGTTGTTGGCCCATTGCCCTTGTTAATGGCTCTCTACCCTCCTTGCACTAAATATATCGAACAAGAAGAGAAAAAAAAAGTGTCAAACTTTACGCTGATGTCACGTCTCATTCGCGCTCCCACAATATTTTTTTTATTTCTTTTGGTGTTATTCTTTAAGGGATGTGACTTGAAAGCTTTGTGTGGTGGTAACTTTGGCCAGAATGCGGTCATTTGGAGGGATTGGGAAAGAAAAAAGAAGAATGGCCACCCCCGTTGTTGATGTGCGATCGCCATGGAAGTGATTGGAGCCCCAAGGGCGGCTATGTCGTCGTGTGTGTCAAGCCCCCAAGGAGGACCCCATCGAATCACAATCCCTGAATACTAATGACGTTCGCGTTCTTCTCGATGAGGGTCTCGCGTGAGTTCGGAGGGGAGGAGGAAGTTGAGAAGGCAACACAATAGTCCTCACCCTCCATTCTATTCTTCTAATTAAAAATAACCAAAAAAAAAAAAAAATTTCTTTAATCACATTCCATTAGTATAAGTAAGCGCTATATTTAGATTCTTATGAAAAGCCCCTCTCCGATTAAGTCATCTCATATTAAAGTAAATGAACTATTTATAAAAACAGCCAAAATTTATCGTTTTAAATTAAAATAATTAGTTTCTTTGTGGTTATTTTATTTAAAGAAAAATTTATATTCTATATCATTTTTAAATTTGAATTAAAATTTGATTCTTTATTTAAGAACAGAATTCAATTTAAACAAACAAAAACTGGTGACTATTAGTTAATACTCTAACACAGTGATTATCAACCTTTTTTTTTACCGCGGCACACTTTTAACGGTTTAAAAATTTGGCGGCACACAAAGAAAAAGATAAGTGTAAAAGTTATTTACTTATCTATAATAGAATATAGTAATGTAGTTGCAATATAGTTTATGATAATAATCAGGGGTCGGCAACCTTTTTCAATAGTCGGGCACATTTCTGAAATAATATAACAGGGGTGGGCACACCGAAAAGAACCTGATCGCAAAAACATTTTACCTTTTTTATCTTTTTAGAACCATTTTGAAAAAAGTAAAATAAAAAAGTAGAAAATGTTTAAGAGCCTGATCGCAAAAACATTTTACCTTTTTTTACATACATATAAAATAAATAAGTACATTTTCTTAATTTGAACGTTACATTTGTAAAATTTGGCGGTACATTTTGAAAATCTCGAGGCACACAAAAGTGCCGCGGCACAGTGGTTGAGAGTCACTTCTCTAATAAGTAATATTACATAAATTAATTTTTAATTTAATGATACATATTATTTAGTTCATAAGTTTAATTAATTTTAATTTA
Organism: Labia minor; assembly: GCA_963082975.1. Lineage (NCBI taxonomy): Eukaryota > Metazoa > Arthropoda > Insecta > Dermaptera > Spongiphoridae > Labia > Labia minor. The sequence continues at coordinate 114,293,944 of OY720344.1, forward strand.
AATTTCTTCGGTATATATTTTTTATTTAATTTATTATAAAAATTAGGCCTTCAAGTCTGCGATTAAAAAAGAGAATTGGGAATTTATGTGTAAAAGATTTCTTCATATATTAAGAGAATGGTGGAGGTTGTTTGAAGATATCATAAGATCACATAAAGTCAAGGCTAATTCACTAAAATAGATTATTTCCCCACTGGAATTTATGGAGAAAATCTACCCTTTACTTAATATTAATATGTCAAATGTATAAAAAATATTTTTTTAATTTATTTTTTACAAATATAAATAGTAATTAAAAATATTTTCTATTTAGATTTTTAAAAAATAAAAAAAAAAATCTTTTTTGTGAAAGCACACATCACATTATATTTATTTCAAATATTTCTTTCTCTTTTATATTCTTGAAGAAGAATTCCACATTTACTTGACTGAAAAGTTTATTTTATTTATTATAACATTTAGAAAAGTTAAATTTATTAATATTGGGTTGTTTAAGACACACTACTGCTACTAACTACTAAGGTCATTCAAGTCATTTACAAATGACCAAATATATATCATTCAACTTATTTATTTATAAGATTTAAAAATGAAAATTAGCTTAAGAATTTATTGTAAGATTTTCGAATTTCTAGATAAATAAAGTTTTAAAAAGTAAACTAAAAAAGTAAAGTGCATATTAATCAATCTTATTTATCGTTCATATTATTTTATATTCCATCTATACATATATATATATTAAATTATTATATTTTTAATGGAAAGAAATACTAAAAAAAAGACAAAAAAATCTGGAGTGTCTCCACACGAGTATCTTGCAAATTTGAATTGGATTAATTAACATATATAATATTTAAATTAAATTAAATTTAAATTCAAAACATTTACTTTCATTCTTTAGTCAAAATTTAACAAATTAATTCTGGTACGTTCAGCAATTCAATCAAGATGAAATTCTATATATAGCAGTTTTATACAATTTTTAATCATGTGATAAAATATCAAACATATATCTTTATTTTAACGGTCACTTCCGAGGAAAAATAAGTTGACCTGTGGCCAGGTCCGAACCGACCGACGGTTTGAAAAATTAATTTCCAGCTACAGAAACAATTTCAAATAATTTTAATATATCTATTAATGTAATAAAAAACAGATATGAATATAACATAAATATTTTTAATTTTATTTTATTTATAATATATGTATATGTAAGACCAGGCTGTGACGTCATGAATGGCTGGATGTCAAATAATTTTAAATCAAGAAAAAACTAATAAATATGATTTTTCTCGAGGATAAAACCAATACAAAGTGCATGATTCGTGGTGATATATAAAAAAATCTCCTTATGTGAAATTTGGTGCGAAAATAACCCTTCCCTTCTTATCGTCGATCGCTAATACTACCACTTCCGGTTTCCGGATTTGCACCAAGAGTTGATCAATTCATCCCACTGATGCATTAAGTAAATATACCAAATTTCATCAAAATCGGTTGAGCCGTTCAGGCTGTACACATTTATACGGACGGACAGACGGACAGACATCATGCTAAAAATACTTTTTTCTGTTTAGAAAATGCATGATTCGTGGACATATGTAAAAATCTCCACATGTGAAATTTGGTGTGAAAACAATACCTCCCTTACTATCGTCGGTCGGTAAAAATGTGGTAGGTAATGGTCCTCTTCCGAATGGGCTACATTTCTTAAAAGTTGATAGAAAATTACCAATTTTGAATAATGCCCTTGTATCAAATTTCATTATTCATGCTCAAACCGTTTTTGCTTAATCTTGTCTAAATACACACTCACATTTTTTTTCAATCTTAGTGAAAATGACTCAGGGACCTTCAAAACGTATAAAAACATCAAAATCTCGACATCGAAAATTTTCATGATCGCAATACTATCTCAGGCAAGATAGTAAAAAACATTATATACTTTCATTAATGTTATTTAAAGATATTTAAGTTACTTAAAACTCAATTAATCAAATTGCAATATTGAATTTCATTTTAATTTATCGATTTATAATTTTATCAAATAATTTTACTTGAAAAATCGAATGAATAATTAATTATAAGTTCGAATTTAGTCTCTGTAATAAAAGTAATAAAGGTTCTATTGAATTATATAGGCATAATCGCATTTAATTCGGATTGTAAAAATTCCCCTGACAATAGAGACAAGAAACAAGCAGCAGGGGCTTCCATCGTGCACCTCCGATTACTACTTGCCTCCTCTCACTACACCAACGTTAATAACTCTTAAGGTGAATAGGACGCTATTCTAAAGCTATAATTAAAATTTAATTATTTTTATTTGCATCTTTTTTTTTTTTAATTATAATTATTTTCTTGAAAGTGCATTCCTTAACGTCCCCTGAGAAAAAAGGATGGGGGATGGGTCATAACCCCATCGACAACTATGAGAAAGAATTTTTATCGAAATAAAAACAAAGTAAAAATATTTCTTTTATTATTATTATTATTATTATTATTTCTATTTGTATTTATAGAATTAATATTAAGTAAGTATTTTTATTATAGAATAACCATAAAAAATAGATAGAAATTCATATGTAAGTATATATAATTAATTATAATAGTTTCAGCATGGTTATCATTCCATATTTATTATAATATATAATAAAAAGTAAATATATTTATTTATTTTTTTTTTATATATTACAAAATACTTAAGTATTTGAAATGTTTTGTCTTTTATAATTAATGAACCATTTAATTCAATTAATTATTTTTTCAAGCTTCTTAATTATTTTTATTTTCTTTATTTCATTTGTTTATTAATATTATTTGTTTATTTATTTGAGTTTACAAAAACATAAAAAGCAAACTCAAAATTCCATAACATTTTTATAACGTTTTTCTAACTTCTGTTATGGGAGTTAATGTAAATAATAATAATATATAAAAAAAAAAATTAACACTCTTGAGATTTTAATAACTTATTTTATCCTGGTTGTTTTTAACTTTGAAATATTTTTGCATAATTTTATATAAATGAATATTAAGTTAATAATAATTAAAGATTAGCCCAAAGGAAAATGTTGCACATCAAGTAGATTTATTTGAAGTATATTTAGATTAGAAATGCTGTTTGCATAAAAATCAAACCAATGATTTTAATTTAAAAATCTTCGTCACGATACAGACAATTAATAAAATATAATATAATCAATAAATAAAAAATATTACCTTGCTGAAGAAATTGAGACAAAAGAATATTTATAACAGGGTTTTATTTTTATTTAATCTAGTATTCATTCTCACCAGAGATAGTATTGCGATCACGAAGATTTTCGATGTTGAGATTTTTATGTTTTTATAGGTTTTGAAGGTTCCTGAATCATTTTCACTAATTGCAAGTTTGAGAAAAATGTCTGCCTGTCTGTCTCTGTGTGTGTGTGTGTGTGTGTGTGTAGACAAGATTACGCAAAAACGGTTTGAGCTAGAATAATGAAATTTGGTACATGGGCATTATAAAAAATTTGTAGTTTTCTATCAACTTTTGAGAAATGTAGCTCATCCGGAAGTAAGTCATTACGTTTTGATTTATTTTTTCCTCTAAAGTAACCGTAAAAATAAAGATACATGTTGATGGGTATGCCAATCAGGCTAGATTAACTGGTGAATATCTCAACTTAGCTTTCCCTGTCTCGGACATTATGCCCTTTATTAAAGAAGAAATATATAAAAAATGGCAACTTGATTGGAACCAATCATCAAAGACGAAAGGTAGTCATTTTCATTCATTGATGCCATTTATATATAGAAGACCATGGTTTCACAATACAAACATTTATAGGAAAATTATTACTTTAATTCTAAGATTAAGATTCAATCATGCTACCACCCCACATAAACTTTATCTATTTAACTTAAGAGAACATCCATTTTGTGATTGTAATAATGAAATAGTGGCAGATATAAATCATTTATTTTTGGGATGTAAAAAAAATAAAAAAGCAATTGACTCCCTTTATATAGATATTAAAAGTATAATTCAACTCCCTATAAACATCACTTGTATTCTATCTTATTTACAAAATAACTTTGAGTCTTTTAAAAAAATTTTTCTTAAATTCATTATTAAATCTAATATATTTATATAATATAATGTTATATTTTATTTAATAACTTAATGTTACTCTATATTGTCATATATTTAAGTATTTAAACATCATGTAATGTAATGACCAAATGGGTTAGTTCCCGAGGTCAATATTTTTCATTTGTTGTCTTTTTTGTTCTTCTGTTCTCTTGTTATTAAATAAATAAAAAAAAAAAAAAATTGTATAAAACTGCTATATATAGAATTTCAGCTTGATTGAATCGCTCAAAGTACCGGAATTAATTTTTTAACACGACTTCAAATAACGCGCCAGCACGTGACGTGGTGCCATCAACAAAGAGTCAAACACGCGCTGATTTAATAAATATTATTTATTAATTTTAATTTATAATTTATTAAATTAATTAAATTTAAATTAAATATAATATATTATGTTATTTAATCCAATTCAAATTGCGAGATAGTCGAATGGAGACACTCCAGCTTATTTTTTAAATAATCTATTTTTGATAATAGAAAATAATTTTGTTATAAACGTTACAATTCATGGATAATTAAGATATTTACTATTTAGTTAATTAACAAATAATAGGATAAATATAGTACTTTGAAAAAGACGTCAAGACGTTTTGATAAAGAATTCGATTTGCCTTCCTATTATAAATTACTTTACCAAGAATGGCACAAATGATCTTAAACGTTCATTAATTTTAATTTATTAATAAAATAAAAAAAAATATATATATAATGATATATAGGAAAAGAAATGAAAATGTACGATACATTTTTTTTTTATTTTAAATTAAATCCAAAATAGATAAGTGAAAGTCGAGTGTGTTTTTAACGCCAAAGGATTAGATAATCCATTCGTTCGACATTATTTTTATGATTATCGGTAAAATAAATAAATAATCTTGTGTGTTGATAGTTTCGAAATGACTTGGAGGATTTCTATTAGAAAGATGAAGACGCTGCTTCTGAAATGAATAAATTCCATGGCTAAAGCCAACCAGCATGGAGCAATTTTCAAAATTCGTTTTCTCATTGAAAGGCTTGATTTTTTTTTCTTTCTTTCAATCTTTGTTGGTGGGATGAAGAAGAAGAAGCATTGAGAATTGGTTTGGTTTAATTTCACACCGATCCCGTCCGGGGTGGCCCCCATGTCGCTGTACCTCCTTTCGTTTCCTTTGTTTTTTTTTTTTTTTTGTTTTTTGTTTCCCGACATCAGACAATGCGGGGTAAATGTCTTAATTTGGGACTCCGCCTAAGGGGCAGGTGGATGAATTTGGTCTTGGCTTTTGAGAAGGGGCGCGTGCCACGCGTGTGCACTTCTCACAAGACCACACGCACCAATGCGTGCTTCCACAGGTGGACCACGCCCTCTTCCCTCCAACCCTATAAGGCCACACACTGGCGCCTACCTACCACACCAACAACGTCCATTACAATCTACCAATTAGTTCAACTTTATTATTTCTATGCCCTTTTGCTAAAATTCAATTTTATTTAATGAACAGCCAATATTTAGTTATTTTTCAGAACTGAAATTTTTATTGTTTAATTATAACCCTATAGCTATATAATTAAATATTCTTTCAAAACACACACAAACAAAATTTAAAAGATTCAGAAACATAAAAAAATAATGATTGTTTAATTTTATATTACAATTATCATTTAAAGTCATTGAGGAAATAAGTTGACCTGTGGCCAGGTACAAAACCGACGGACGGTTTGATGAAATAAATTAATTTCCAGTTACAGAAACAATTTCAAATAATTTTAATATATCTATTAATGCAATAAAAAACAGATATGGATATTAGATAAATATTTTTAATTTTATTTTATTTATAATATATAAAGAGGCGCTGGCTGTGACGTTATGAAGGGCTGGGTGACGTCATATAATTTTAAATTAAGAAAAAACTAATGAAGATAATTTTTCCCGAGAATAAAACCAATACAAAGAGGATTCGTGGAGATATGTAAAAAATCTCATGTGAAATTTAGTGTGAATTTATTAAAATAAATATTTTTTATAATATTTTGTATTTAAGGAAGCGCTGTCCGGCGTTGCCCGGCGACATTAT